>CM070036.1:88310615-88322955 GCA_036250615.1 Ptychadena robeensis | reverse complement strand
GGCAGAGTATACAAATCACACATATGTACAAATAAGGTGCATACCCTGGTCACTACATCTTCACAATCGCAAGAAGATGACGGTGGTGATCAGCAATAATTTGTTCACGAACTGGATGATGATGGCACACAGCTGCCAAACAGGTTATGTTTAGGTCAAGTCAGGAGGATGAGCAGAGTGAAAGTGGAAGAAGAGATTGTGTATTATGAGGTCACTGACCCACCATAGGAAGGTGAAAAGCAGAGTACAGAGGGGGAGGATCCGCAGCACCGCAACAGGCTGGAAGAGGAAGTGGGCTTGCAAAAGGGAGACATCAGGCCACACCAAACAGGCCTGCAACCTTGACACCGAGCACAATCATGAGTAAATCTGTCTTGCCAATGGTGTTCCACAGTATGGCGTTTTATTTAAGAAATGGACCAAAGAGTGGTAGTTTGCAACCTCTGCAATACCAAAATGAGCCGGAGTGTGAACACTAGCAACCTCCCCACCACCAGCATAATCATCTACATGGCATCCAAAGCAACCTAATAAGTGGGTTGAACGCCTGGGTCCACAACCTATGTCTGCGGGTCACCACTGCCTCCTCCTTTGTGTTACGCACTGCTGGCCAATCACATCAAAGGCACTGGCCTGGATGCCCTGCTCCCTGAACCTTCACATCAACCAGCAGCATCTACATCCACTGCCCTGTCCCAGCGTAGCGTCCAAATGGGACGCTACATTTCCTGACTGCACACTGGGTGAATGTTGTGGAGGCCGGGAGTAAGTCGTACCCTGGGATGGCACATGTGCTGATGTATCGTAATAAAAAAAAGACCATTAAATGATTAAAGTATCTACTGTATTTCAGTCCATCCCAAAGGGGTAACTTAGGGGCCAGTCTAGTTTTGACTGGAGAGCGATTCTGATACCCTTATTCGATCCATCGCCCTGGGAAACTTGCAGTACTTTGTGGATGCAAGACACCTCTAGGATTGGGCTGCAGCATTCCATTTACTGTTTGGAACAGCATAATTAAAAAGTATTTACCCTTTTTCTGGGACCAGAGAAGGTACTGCATATATATACCTTTGTTTAGTAAAGTAGCGCCCAGTTTAACAGCAACTAGTGTGTGGACATTCTTTTATGAAGTACTGTGTCATGGTTATATTGGTCACAAACGTAACTGTGTGAAGTTCAAACCTGCTGTCAGATACAAGGTGTCCATCTCCCACCCTAAGCCCCGCTAGTGCCCTCATTCCATGCATCGCCCAAGATGGCCACCAGCTAGAGGAGAAAAGGAAGGAAAGCATGTCAAAGTGGTAAGGGACTATGCTGCACCTGGTGACCTAGGTCACCTATTCCCTAAGGTCCTGTCCAGACAGGCTCCAACAACAGTCAGCTCTTAACCCCTCCTATACACTATTCATGCCCAGGATTGCGGCCATCAGGTTCTGTGACAGCTGCTATGCTACTGGCTCCAACCTCCACTTCTCCTCCTCCACCTCCTCCTCCCCTTTCACCTCAAACAGCAGTGAGCCATCAGCGGCTAGCTGGAAACAGTGTAGCACTGCTGTGGGGAAGTGTCAACAGGCCTTGCTAAAGCTGATCTGCTTGGGGGACAAACAGCACACCGCTGCTGGGTATGAGGGTAATAAGGGTATAAGGGACCAGACTGAACTGCGGCTCTCGCCACTCAACCTACAACCAGGCATGGTTGTGTCTGACAATACCTGTGACTTGGTGGCGGCTTTGGAACTCGGAAACCTAGCGCACATTCCATGCCTAGCCCACGTTTTCAACTTAGTTGTTCAGCGGTTTCTCAAAACCTACCCCAATTTGCAACAGCTACTAGTGAAGGTGCGCTGCTTGTGTGCCCATTTCAGAAAGTCGCCTACAGCTTCAGCCGGTCTGTCAACCCTGCAGCAGTGTGGGTGCTTCCGGCTAGAGATGGTGGAAATGAATAAAATTAGATTCTACTTAAATTTAGTTTCCCAATCGAATTTCGATTCGACTGCGAAGTCGAAAATTCGCATAACGCCTAAAATTCGCATAAAACACTCAAAAATTCGCATAAAGCCTAAAATTCGCATAAGGTCAAAAATTCACATAAGGTGGAAAATTTTGATTTGCTGTATGAGCTATAATAGAAGAATCAGTGTACATAGTAGCAGAGCTTTACATTAAGAGCTGAGATTTAAACCCAATTTATACACAAACTTGACATGTTAGAGCAAAACTTTGTTTTCAAATGTTTCCCCAACCCTTCTCTACAACTCCAGCAATGTTCCTCCAACCCTCCTCTACAACTCCAGCAATTTTTGTGAGGATACCATTTTCAGGGGCTTTGCAATAAGCTGTCAAAGTTATCTAGAATTTGTGAATTCCAATGTGAATTTCTGCCAATGCCAATTTCCGCCAATGCAAATTTTCCAATCACTCCCACATGCAAAAATTTTACATAAAATGGCGATACTCGCACGCGAAATAGCGGCACGGCAAATCGAAAGCAAAGTTATTTTTTAAGTTGAAATTTCGATTTCAGTCGAAATATCAGGCAGATTTTCGACTTTTTGGGCGAAAAGTCGAAATGACCCCATCAAAATTCGACTATGCGAATTTTCTGCGAAAAAGTCGAAATTTCTACTTAAAAATTCGCACTGCTGTGCACACGCTGGAACTCTACTTTCTACATGTTGTCCAGGCTTTTTGGGCAACAGAGGGCAATTTTGAAATGCCAGCTCCAACGTGGTTGTCGCCTTTCCAGTCAACTGCTACTATTCACAAGCGAGGAGCGGGCAATGATGTCAGACCTATGTGAAATTGATAATGCTGATAAATACCCATCCCACTGCTGTGTCTACTTAAAAGGTCACTGCTCACAATAAATGAGGATGCTCTGATTGTGGCAGATGAGGTAATGGGGGAGGAGATGACACAGGGTGGTGTGTGTGGGGAAAGCTGCATTAGCAGCTGGCAGTTTCCTCACACAGAGAGCCGGAGAGGGGAAAGGGAGACCAGAGTGCAGATTCCCCGTCAGCCCCCCACCCTTTCCCGTGTATGAGGAACATGCTGTGAAGTGTGCTCTCGAGTGACATTTTTGTGGCTGAAATTTGGTACTTTTTTCCCTTATTCATTTGAACACATGACATATTTTTTTCTAGTTTTCCTGCTCTAAGAACTGGGTGCATCTTATGGTCAAAGTTACAAGGACATGGCGTATTTTTCGGACAATAAGTCACACCATCTTATAGTCCGAACAAAACGTTATATCCTTGCAACTTTGTGAATAAATGTGAGTCTCAAAAACTAGAGTGGGTAGCACCTTTAAACTCTTTGTGGTCTGCATATCCTGAACAATGAGGAACGAATCAAAGGCCCCAAAAAATAACGTGTAATATGTAAAATATTATATATGAGAAAGGTGGGCAGAGAGAAATTAGGGATGTGATTCCCGAATTATGATATATGTCACATCGGGTAGGACCGGTACGGAGCATATTGAGAGTATTATACAACATCTAGTGCAGGGCTACTCAAATATAAATTTCAAAGGTCCACTTACCAAATTTCCATTCAGTCTGAGGTCCGGAGTTTGGAATTTTACCATGCACTGCCGGGGGATCGTCAGTTTTCACATCGCTGACACGGTCCGCCGGACAGAAGCCTGACATAGTTGAGTACATATACTGTATATAAATATTCTCCCTATAGTCTATACAGGACACAGTCTCAATCATATGTATTTAATTACTAGACAAGGGTCACCTCACAAGTATACATTGAGGGATCAGTGGAGGGTGAAAGGGGTAGGAGGACCTGAGGAGCTCTGGGATGGCCATTTTCTCTGCTCACAAAGCTATCTTTAGAAAATATTGATATCAATTCAAGCTTTTATTAACCTTCCTGTGCAGGGGTGCCATCAGAAATTTTGGGGCCCCATGCTTGGTAATTTTTCGGGGCCCTCTACCACTAGCACTCTCTTTCCCCCCAGCCTGAGGCCTCCAGAGAATGCCTATCTAGGGGTGCACATAACTTTTTAGTGTGCTCCTCAGACGAGTACCAGGAGATGGTGTTTGGTATGCACACCCTATGTAGGGTGGTCTCTGCTGCAGATAGACCTCCCTGTTCCTAATTGAGCCTCCAATTAGCTGTCTCCATCCACAGGTCACCAGCTGGCTTTGGATCAAATGTAACCCCAGTAATGTTTGAACCCCCAGATCTCATACCTCAGTAGTCAGACTTTACTCCTAGGCCTGTTTAACTCCACATGCGCTATTGGATCCGCTGGCTTCCGTCAAGCCTCCACCAGCCCCTGGACCAGGGCTCTGATGGGCTGTGGAGCACATAGACTTTACCTGCTCGGCAGATGCTGTATTCAGACATCTCTCAATGCAGAGGTTCAACGTACTCCACTATGTTCAGCCCTGCATCAGCAGAATGGCTCAGTGCTGTAAGAACAGCAATACGCTTAGTGGAGGGGGTCCCGATGCAAGTGGAAGCCCCCCTCCTCATTGCCCCAGCGCTGTTGAGCATTGCAACAAAATCTCTGTGTTCATAACAGGGGATTGTTGCAGATCATGGAGCTAGGGATTACATATGCCTACTCTCTGACTTTCACCCCAGATGCTCCAACACCCTTTTTGATTAGTAATTTACAATGTGACACAACTATCTGCCAACCTTTCATAAGATATCAATGTTTCTCTCGTTTATCCAAATGACATTTAAATAGTACTGCATTACCAAAAAAACTGAATAAAATTGGCAATCAAAAAGTTAGACAATCCAAGCAATATTGCATAGGGATTAGTAAGAAGAATTGTGCCTCAGGGACCTGAAAATTTGCAGGATGTAGTCTCAGGAGTTAGTGGGGTAACCCACAAAATGTCAAAATGTTCTACCATTGCAGGTTTAAAAGAAGTGTTCAAAATAGGAAAGAAGTAAAAGCATTGTATGCAGCAGAGTAGTGACCTTATGTCATAGGAAAGCAATCATTTGATAGCTGTACTTTAGCTGAAAAAAATTATAAGTGTGACTAGAGGGGTAAAATAACATGGGTGAAATAGTGGAAAGAAGTATACTGACCCTTGAAAAGTTTCATGATTATTACTATCAATGGTTTCAGCTAGCATAGTTCAAAAATCAACAGGTTTATTCAGATTAGTTCTACAGTTGCAGTGAGAGAGAGAGGGGGAGGGTGTGTCCTTGTCCTGCGTGTTTGATGGGCGGGGGAGGCGTATCTGGAGTAACAGGAAGCATTATCCGACAGAGAGAACACAGAATCTGCTGCCTGTCACACTTACATCGGGGAGGAGGAGAGGGGGGCCGTGGCTGGATGAGCATTAGCTCCTGTCCTTCGCTTCGTGAGTATAGAGGGGAGGAATGAGCCGCCGATCCACATGTGACCCTATTTGGGTCCGGATCCGGACCTGGGTCGGCCTATTGAGTACCCCGGCTCTAGTGTGTCGTTTAAACATGCTTCTGCATACCATGCAGAGGATCGAAACATCGAGACAACCCACTTCAGCTGTTTTACTGACAGTTCCGACAACAAAAATTTGCACCATACCGCAAAAAAACTGTCCATCATCATCGCGGTAGTGGGCGTGCAACTGGAGATGGTTAACCACCTCTGCTACCATCAGAGATGATGGTTGCAACCACTTTGTGAGAATCACTTTTTAATTGCCAAAATGCAAATGTGCTCTCAGGTGGATAACAGGCGGTCTTCATCCCCCTGGCTGTCGTCCCTCAGAATACTGTGCAATAAGGTTGTTTGTAACAGTTGAGAACGTGGCATCCCCACTAATTGGGTCATGAATTGCCTGAACATATCTTTTGAATTGGCCTCGGAACCCCATAGAATCCAGTACCTGGTAGAGCCATTGCCACTGCGTCCAGAGAAAGCAAAGCCCAGGGGATAGAAGGTGATCATGAATGGACAAAATAGTCAATACCTACCAGTACCTTTCTAATGTTGCAGAGGCCACTTCACCCCTGTATGAATCCCGCCTGCGTCCCAGATATAAGGTGTGGCAGTATCATAGTCAATCAGTTGACCATTATCTTAGATAGTATTTTAAGGTCCTGATTTAGCAGGGATATCGGGCGGTAGGGGCCAGGTTTTAAGGGGTCCTTGTCCGGTTAAGGTAGGAGACGAATGAGGGCCTTATTTGCAGTGGGTGGGAAGGTGCCATGGGTGAGGATATTGCCATATAACTTGCATAGAGAGGGCCAGTTCAGTTTTGCTCTTTGCAGCACCTCTCAAGTTTCATCAGGTTGGATGGGAAGCATCAGTTTAGCCATGTGACGATCTCTCCAATCGGATTCAAGTCTGAGCTCTGGCTCAGCCACTCAAGGACATTCACAAAGTTTTACTTCACTCACAAGAAACTTCAGTCTGCCATGTGCCTTTTACCATATAGGCCTGGTTGGTGGCCGCAGATTGTTGTCCGTTTGGAAGTTTCTCTTCTCTCAACAGAGGACGTCTGACAGAGTAACCATCGGGTTCTTTGTCAACTCCCAGACCAAGGCCCTTCTCCCCTGATCATTCAGTTTAGATGGCTGGAAGAGTCCTGGTGGTTAAGAACCTAGGCTAAGCACACACGTGTAGATTTGTAAAAAGATTTGAGTACAATCAATCAACGTGAACTGTCACGGTGATTGATTGTACTCTAATCTGCTTACAATCCTACCAGTGTGTGCTGTCCTTCGAGCGGGTTCAATAGAGCCTGCTCGAAGATCCTCGATTGAACGGGTTTTCAACATGTTGGAAAACCCTGTTGAATCTCCAATACTTTACATGAAGAAGAATCTTCATGTAAAGTATAGGAAAAGCCGACTCTGCCTTCTACACACAGAGCTGACAGCTGAAGATGGCAGTGTGAAGGGGGCGGAGTCAGCATTCTTCATCTGGCTGCTGTACGGGGAGAGAGGCTGGATAGATTTCCGTTAGCTTCCAGCTTCCATCAATTTTGAGCTTCATGGCAAAGGCTGTGCATACTTATGTAAATATGCTTCCTAATTTTTGTAAAATTGCCAAAATCTAAAAAAAAAAATTTAGGTTGTCATCATGGGCTATTGTGTGTAAAATTCTGAGTAAAAAAAATTAATATCATCCATTTGGCAATAAGGCTGTAATATAACAAAATGTGGAAAAAGTGATGCATTTTGAATACTTTCCGGATGCACTGTAAATGCATGTAGTGTAAATAATAATATTTGTGAGTTTAGGAAAAATAATTATCAAACAAGTATTGCATTAAAAGACAAGACAATAAGGGCCAGTTTAATTCACCAAAAATTTAGCAGAACTATTGCAGTCATAGATAATGACATAAAATAAATGAGCACAGTCAAGATGTGTTGTGTCATAAGCTTTTTAATAGCCAACAACAATGTATTAATAAAAAAAAAAGATAGGATCATATATTCTCAGTAGATTAGGTGCATATTATGTCTTGAAATAACATAAAAACACATGTATACCTGCATTGGACAATAATTACATTTTGCTTGTAAAATTCAACAGAACCAGTGCTTTTTGAAAAAACCTCAAACATTTATTTTAGCAAAATGAAGTGATTCAACAACTGATTTCTAAAGTTGCAGTCCCCCTTATTAACGGACTTTAAACATGCACATTTTTCATTGCATCGGAATAAAAATTGACCTTCACAAATTGAAAAAAAAAAACTTAAACCCACAAAAGCAGACACTGGTGCAGTTATACCAGGCCAGCTATGTGAGACAGGGTATACTAACTTCTTTCTATTAAAACATAAAAAAGGGATATATCTGGCTGTGTGTCTTCATGCTATCATTGGTGGGAGTGGTTTATTGCCATTTACCCCGCCTTACTCCGCCCCTCTTGGCACCCACCCCATCCCTACTTGCCTCACGAAGCACATCATCAGTAGAGCCATCACTAACAACATGAGGTACAGAGGACCAGGAACCAGGCTTCAAATCCCTGCATTCAATGCTGGGATTTGTAGTCCTTCTTTAGCTGTGTGATATTCTGCATTCAACGCTGGGATTTGTAGTCCCTCTTTAGCTGTGTGAAATCTGCATTCAATGCTGGGATTTGTAGTCCCTCTTGAGCTGTGTGATATTTTGCATTCAATGTTGGGATTTGTAGTCCCTTTTTAGCTGTGTGATCTTCTGAATTTATTGCTGGGATTTGCAGTCCCTCTTTAGCTATGTGATATTCTGCATTCAATGCTGGGATTTGTAGTCCCTCTTGAGCTGTGTGATATTTTGCATTCAATGCTGGGATTTGTAGTCTCTCTTAAGCTTTGTGATATTCTGCATCCAATGCTGGGATTTGTAGTTCCTCTTTAGCTGTGTGATATTCTGCATTCAATGCTGGGATTTGTAGTCTCTCTTTAGCTGTGTGATATTCTGCATTCAATGCTGGGATTTGTAGTCCCTCTTTAGCTGTGTGATATTCTGCATTCAATGCTGGGATTTGTAGTCCCTTTTTAGCTGTGCGATATTCTGCATGTATTGCTGGGATTTGTAGTCCCCCTTTAGCTGTATAATATTGCATGTAATGCTGGGATTTGTAGTTTCTCTTTAGTTATGTGATGTCCTGCATGCATTGCTAGGTTTTGTAGTCCCTCTTTAGCTGCCCGATATTCTGCATGTATTGCTGAGATATGTAGTCACGGTTTACCTGGATGCTTTGATTTCTTATGTATTGCTGAAATGTATATAGTACCTCTACAACTGAGTGGCATGCTATTGCTGTATATGGCACTGCTGAGATTTGTAACTTGGTTCTCTGCATTTCAGTATAAGTCATTGCTGGGATTTGTAGTATGTGAGAGAGAACTGAGGGGCGGAGTTTAACATCAGAACTAGTTGTCCAGATTTACACTGCCAACCACAAGATGGCCTTACATTTAGAAACAGCCATTGCCACTGGGAGAGAAACATCCTAAAGCAAAGTAAGTGAGATATAAATGCCTGTTTGTGAATTTCATTTTTGAGTTTAGGTGTGCTTTAACAGCAAAAGCTGTTAACACCTTGGATCCTGAGATACAGATACCCCCCTTAAACTAAATTGGGTTTTTAAAGGGTATAAACAAATTTTAACATTAACTAATAAAAAACATCTAGATATTAATGAGAGAGTTTGCATGACCCTAACACATTTAACATTTCACATAAAAACTTGTTTAAAGAGACAATTAGGAACACTGGAATACAGAACAAAACAAGGCATCTAAAGGGTGTAGAAATAAACAGAGACGGAGATACAAAAACACCAACAAGTTTTTTTTATACATTAAACCAAATAACCCAATCCCCTAAAGATAGATGGCGGGCTTCCCAATAGTTGAAAAGTTTCATCTGGGTTTGGGCCTCAGGTAAATGCCTCTCTAGATCAAAGAGATTAAAAGAACATTTAAAATCCATATGATTGGGGAATCATTCTTGGAGGTAGCTCTGTATGTAGAACAACGTTTCCCTAACCTCAATTCAGATCACTATAGATATAAAATGGAGCCATGAGCGCACCTATGGGGGACAAGAAGGGAGAAAAGACCCCAAGTGGTATTAAGTGCCTAGACACACAGTAGTTACTTTTAATATTCGCTGTGGAACTAGTTAGACTTTATTTTAACATATACTCAGATATATAAAAAGGGTTTAATTGCAATTTGATGAGAGTAATGTAATTTATTAAACCGTATATAATAAGAGGGAAGTGCATTCTGTATAAAAAAAATGTGCCATGCCAATCAAAACATGCTTTGAATAATGCTGCATTTTGTGATTCTCAAAGAATGATGTAACATAGCATGCGAAAGTGGAGAAAATAAGGGATACTATTCTCCAGGCGGAGGAGCTGGCATCCCAAAATGCAATACCACAAAAGTCACTGGACAGATGAACCAGGGTCCATCAGTCCAGATCCAAAAAAAGAGGATTTCTGGGGCAAGGGGACTTTAAAGGCTCCAAGAGTGTAGGTGAACAGGTCAATAAAAGGTTATATAGAAAAGGCTTAACATTTATTGATAAAACAACAACAAGATTGGGCTACATGCCCTTATAACAGCGATCAGTTAGGTACTCAATTATAAACACAACCATAGTACACATAAAAATTTGTGCCAATTGCAACTGCCCACCTGCCCTGAGGATCACCCACCATACTCTACCTAAATGACATTTGACCTACTGGATGTCAAGTACTTCCATGATGCCCCGATCCCCGGCAGGAGTGTGTACCTGGCCCTGAGCTGGTCATACCCATCCAGGCGCTACAAGCCTATTGAAGTTCCATAATGAAGCACTCCCATCTCTGCCCCTGATGAAGTTTTTCACGAAACGTACGTCGGGTTGGGAGCCCTTCCATCCATTCGTGCATTTATGGGACCAAACTATAATTGGCACAAATTTTTTTATGTGTACTATGGTTGTGTTTATAATTGAGTACCTAACTGATCGCTGTTATCAGGGCATGTAGCCCAATCTTGTTGTTGTTTTATCAATAAATGTTAAGCCTTTTCTATATAACCTTTTATTGACCTGTTCACCTACACTCTTGGAGCCTTTAAAGTCCCCTTGCCCCAGAAATCTTCTTTTTTTGGGGGAATTTTCGGATCTGGACTGATGGACCCTGGTTCATCTCTCCAGTGACTTTTGTGGTATAGCATGCGAAAGTGGGTTACTAGTTCAAGCCCAAGTACCATGTATTTAATTTTTTTCCTCATTTTTCATTATACATTTTTCACTATACACTAATATAAATGTCCATGCCAACTGTATGGAATGCAGTTATTATATACATGTGGTCACAGCTTCTCAATATGAAAGTTTGCATTTAAGGAATGTAACATAGAATAAACAGAACCTTGCTTAAAAAATTTTTTCCTAGACAAAAAACAAACAAACCAAACATTTCCAGTTTTGATGAGTTATCTGCACTGTATAGAAGAACTGATGCTGGAGATAAATCCAAGCAAAAAGGAACACATTTCAGGATTTTGGCAAGGTAGACTATTATATACAGTTTGGAAAAATTCACTGTAGCAATATAAATACTCATTGATCATTTTCCAGTTTCCTTATTTGCACACTGCATGCATCAAATTAGAAATTTCACATGGACCATATAAATAGAACATTAATTTATATGAGGCTTTCGTTTTGGTTTCTCTTCATAGGATTCACCATATTCATTCACTCTAGTCTTATCCACAGGATAAAGCCTGATGAAAGAAAAGAACAGCTGACTTGAACTACATAAAATGATTATAAATATAGATAAAGCTTCCAAAAATTATTATAAAAACAATGAAAAACATTTTTTTGTCTGTGAATGTCATTGTACCATTCACCCAGGTCATTGTATATCTGAAGTGTTTAATTCAAATCAACTGGACTTAGCAGCTGCAGCATCTTATTGGGTGAAAAGTATGGTGTATAGAAAGAATATTATTTCTCTAGTTCTCCCCCCAATCTTGCTACCTATGTGATTTGACTATTCTTCAGGTCTTCCATTTTATTTTGATAATATACACAGATTTTGAACATCTGGATTGCTTTTATTTAGTTATTTATGTTTTGTAACATATATACAATAAAAATTCTTTAATTTTAATATATATGGTATATACCTTCAAAGGAGACTGTCCAGCTCTATTTTTTTATGAATAAATGTTTATTTGTTTTATAGAGGAAACAGACAATACATTTGCAGTACAAATGCCGCTACTCTAAGTGTAACAAGGAACAGAAATATATAAAAAATATATACATAGAACAAAATAATGAGACCGAACTACCCCCTACATCTATGTAAAAAAGATCCTAACACCAGTTTTTAGGTCCTGGACGACCAGCTAAATGTAAGGTTTAAAGGCACGACTTCAAATCTATAATTTATTAAAGGTCTTTAATAAGGTGGACCAAAGAGAATACGTATAAAATCACACAATAAAATCTTTCACGCTTTCTACATCAGAAAGAGTGTTTTTGAATACAATATCCATACATCAAAAAGTACAGGTATATACAAAAATTGCACTGTATAAAATTTTTACGATCTGCGGTACAAGCTCATACAATCACGACATTGACTGATCAAACAAGTTGGTCTAGTGGTACATGGCAGCTCCGACGCGTTTCGTCCTGTATCGCAAGGACTCATCAGGGAGATTGTATTCACTAGAATCTGAACATATGTAAGTTACAATCATATTCACTTAAATCAACACATGGTGGCAAAACAGTAGTTTATACTTGTCTACATCAATACATTATAGCAAAACGACAGTAATCACAAGATGTCACTGACAACCATAATGGGACAATGTTACTGAGTTTAGGAAAAACAAATGGG
>CM070036.1:88288446-88302026 GCA_036250615.1 Ptychadena robeensis | reverse complement strand
TATGTCCGTGTAATGTATGTGGGGGATTTTTTTTTTGAGTTTACTTCCGCTTTAAGCTAAATAGTCCTTATGGAACTTAAGCTGAAGTGCAGGAAGAAAACAGGACCAACTCCATGGATGTCCCCCATGGGGAACCTGCTTCCAGATGGGGTTTTGAACTGTGAGCGACAGAAATCCACATTTCTGGCAACACAGGTGGATGCCCGAGCTGATTTGAGATTAAGTTGATTCAAATTCAAATCCCTCTTAAGCAGGATATCTGCCCTCTTGTCCATTTGGTCTTTCAAGATTCCCATATCTTTCCATTCTGCACAGGCAGAAGCGGGCTGTAGGAGATGTCAGCCGATGCTGGCTGCTGGCTGTGTAGGCTGGGTGGCAACATGCCAAGTTGCAGCCTTGTCCTGGATTCCAGGGTTGTAGGGGAAGAAGCCAGTTATAGGTTTCCTCGGCTGGTGTCTTGTTGGTGTCTTGCCCTTGGAGGGCTCCTGGTTCTTAGGTCCCCATTCTGGATCAAAATATGGCGTGTAGAGAACTCAGGATACAGGAGATTGCAGGCTCCATGCAAGATTAGGAGAAGATCAAGATTTTATATTGGGACTTTACTCCACCAACCATGCTATACTGTTCTGCCTAAACTTTATCCACACTTGTTGGCTCCTGACTCAACCCCCTTTTGGACCCACTTCACTCTCTATTCATTTTCACATGGCTCTCATACAACTTAGCAGCCTGTTGTAGGCTGCTGTGATAAAATAGGAAAAAATATCACACACTTGCAGCCAGATCTAAAAAAATAAAATAAAATAAAAAAAAAAGACAAAACCCAGAACACTTTTTAACTAAAGGCTAGCTGTTTAGCAATAGTCAAGAAAGTGAGTGATAAATCAAGAGGAGCTACATTTTTGGTTAGAATGAATGAACCATTACAGCACTAAAACTACAGGCCTGCTTTACATTGACATCAGATTAGTAGAGAACACCTGCAGCAAGAACAGGAGGTAAGGGGTGTTGATTTTAAATAAAAATATAAATTTATGCACAATAACTCATTCACAGGCAAAAACAAAATGTACAAAACTATTGGCTGTTAATGCAACAAAAAATATTAAACAAGTGCAAACAAAATAAATGTAGACTTACCATCTTTGGTATAAATAAATCAGAAATACCACATCATCTCTAAAACATGCTAGTCTGTGCGATGTTGGCATCGTTATAATAAATGCAAATATGTCATCAATAAATGTATTAAAAGCCTGTTGGAAAAAAACCCAGTTTTAGACGATGAAGAGATTACAATTCAGCAGATTCACATTGCATACTGTGCTGTTGTGCATTGTGGTAAGGGAGCCCATTCATTTAAAGGATTGCTCACATCATGACAGAACATGAAATAACACATCTAAACCTTTTTACTCTTTGTATTGCACCACAATGCATTAAGCTTTTTCCCCATTTGTTGTGGCGCTTTAAATCTAACATTGATTGCAGGGTGCATTGAGTATTCAGTGGGTTACACCAACTATATTACATCTTGGAGAACAGTTATGAATGAGGACTAGTTGGTGTATGCATGACTTTGCCATTATGTGGCCCTTCAGGGAATGAAAGAATAAAACTTTTGGGGTATATAGATACATTTGTGTTATGTACCACAGCGGGAGAAACTTTTAAAATGCTCTTAGATACTTGGGTCATTTGATAAAGATCAGCACATACACACACATTTTGCTCTGCAATTGTAAAATTTCTAAGAGTAAAGACCCCCATACACCTTACAATCTTTCCATACAATTTCTGTACAATCAAATTTTGTTCTACCAAAACCATGTAATATGAGGACCTTTCTAATCCTTTCAATCACTATGTATTCTATCAGGGAGGATCCGGCACTACAAAGTTGTTGGTAGATCTAATGGATTGTATGGATCAATCTTAAGGTGTATGGGGGGCTTAAGAGAGCAAAAACCTAAGATTAAGAAACAAATGTCAACTGAATATAACAATCCACTATGAAGGTCTGTGCAGTACAAATTTTACATTTTCTGTAGATATTAATTGCTCAAATTTACTAAAAACTGTAAGCACTTTTTTTTTACTTTAGTATCGATTTAAAGTAGAACAACTATGCCCACAACATTTATATAATAAAACCTTGGAATTGGATAAAACCTACTTTGTATGTAAATGCCTTCCAGGGTAAATGAGCCACGGATTTCATCTGTAGAGAAAGTAATAAACCATTCTGTTAAATAAAATGATACATAGACATATACAGATGTATAAATGTAGATAATAAAAATACCTTATAATTTACAAATAACTGGGGCAGCATAAAAAGGAAGCCAAAAGCATAAACACCTAGAAGAAAAAAAATGTTAGAAAAGACAATTTAAAATGCTACAGAAAACAGAATTAACATATATACAGAAGACCTGAATTCTCTACAGGTCATAGGGATGTATGTGGATGCATTAAGTAACCAATTCAACAGCAGACCTAAACACAATTAATTAGAAATAATGTGAGATAGGACCTTGATGGGTGCTAAAAACTCAAGCTCGATTTTAAATCCAGTAGATTATGCAGACATGACATATTACACAAATTTACATTTTTCTATTAGATTGTATGGGGAATGGTCAGCATAATTGTGTAGGATTTGGAGACAGGTTTGCTTTTAATACAAAGACAAAAAGCACTGATTTTGAGGGTAACCCCCTCATCTTACAAAGATTCAGATTTTTTTCCCAGATCCCTTCTGAAAAGAGTATTTTTTCAGAAGGGATCTGAAAAATCTAGAAAGCTTGCATTTTAATTAATACCCTGATTGGTCAAGCAGGACATTTAATCCATGCAGCTTCTCCCTCCATGCATTATGTGGAGGTGTGCTGCTGGGTGAGGTCCCAACAGGAGCTACTGACTGACCGGCGTCTCACTATCTTTTCATGCTACAGGTAACTGCTTTAACCATTGCTCCCTAGAGCTCTTACCCTAACCTGTACTAAGACAGTTTTAACCAGCTCACCTTTTACCTTATGCTGGCCGTCTTTCTGGGCTCTGGGACCAATCTGGGGGTGAGAGTTGACACTTTCTTGGACATGATTGGGCCGTGCTCTTTACCTATTACCGTATTATCACATTATTCTGACCAGCACGGGTGTGAAATGGATTTTTTGGATACTATTGATGTGTCCCTGTACCCTATTACCCCTTCCAGTTTGTTTACCAAATGGATGGACTTGTTACATCTTTGACTAAGGATTTCCACCTTGATCCGATGCCCTACCAGACACATGGTATGTTCTAAGCAATTCACTATGATTTATGTATATACCATCTAAGAAGAATTAATTCTTCTAACAATTAGGTGATCGGAGTATACCAACTATATCTGGATAGACTTCTATACCAGCAATTTCTTTGAATACATTTACATCATTACTGAGGCCAGTGGTTTAAAGGGGTCTACTTTACCCTAGATAATGCACATTGTGTACCTGATTACAATTATGTCGGAATTATGACTTTTTCCTTTCACCTAGGCAGGACTCCCTAAGGGTCTGATCCCTGTCCATCCAGTTTTCACTCACCTAGGACATCATATTCCCCTCCTGAAAAGGCTGATAAGGCCAAAACGCGTAGAGGGGTGAACCACGTACTTGGATATATGGACAAGATAAGAGTCTACCAACCAATCATTTAATTTTGGATGTTTTTTAATTATCTGGTATTAATGACCTTTTGGACTTGATCTGACTGAAGAGGAGGTCACATAACCGTTAAATGGCTTGTTAGCCAGTGACCTACCCTTATTGCTTTCTAATGTTATTTGAAATTTAATAAAATGTCAACCTTTGTATCTAACCCTTTGGTTTTGTCTATCCTTGGAGTTGGTCAATCCCGATCCCGGTCACACCAAATCCCCACCCCTTGGGTTCAGGGCGTTCCCAAACTCCCACCTTGCTTAGGGAGCTCACTGTATCAATGCCTTGAAATTTGTTAATTTCATGGGGACAGTGACCAATACTCTGTCACATCGACCTCCAATGTTCACAAAAATTTCTTGCATTTTAATTACTTCAGTTAGTCAAGGGGGTATCACTAAATTGATGGTACACACAGTACAACACTCACCATTGACAAAGCTGTTAATTAACCAAGAATACCAGCTGTAAAATAATAAAACAGTTTTAATACAATATTAAAAACAATACACAAAAGGTCTGCAACTCCAAAGCAGAATAAAAAAAAAAGTGTTTTCTTGGTTTAATTGTGCTGTGGAAAACAAATTTTGGCATGTTCTCTTAGTAATTTTTGTTCTCAAACAAACTCTAAAAGCATATGGGTATTTACCAAACTTTTTGCACAATTAGAGGCTTGAACACTCTTAAAATCAGGAGAGAAAAGTTCTGCATTTTATGATGTGAAAGTGCGGGGCCGGTGGTTGAGCCTTCACATTTCCATGAACCTACAAAGCAATAAGCTTAAGGGGGAGGGAACTGTCAGATGAAAGATCTGCCCATGCATCCGTACAGCATTGCTTAAGTCAGCAAAGTGCTATTTACTTAAACAATGCAGAAGCATAGCCAGGGCGGGTCTTCCATCTAACAGTGTATGTGAGAGCTGCCTCACACTGCCAGCTCTCACATTCACAGAGTCTGACCATTGTGTAAATCAGCCAATTCGACGGATCTTTCCTGAATTCCTATATGCTTTGTTGGTACAGTAAAAGAAAAAATGTGAGATAGCACCCATGAATGTCACTAATAAACTAAAGCAGGGTACAGAAATGCAGATATGGGCCAGATTGATGGCCGATTCGAGCGCCGTGCGTGCTCACGGCCATCTATCTGGGCCCATATAGTATGCGGCCATTGCTTTTTCAATCAATCCCACTGGATTCACCATTGAATACGGCCGATGTCCGATGCTTTGCAAAGAGACCGCTGGTAAAATATATAGGCTATACAAAACTACATTTAATAGGTTTCAAATGTAGACTCAAGATAGGTCAGTCAGTCATAGGTCAGTACTAAAAGCCAGGGTGTAAAAGCTATTATTTTTAAAATGGGGTCGGACAGTATTTTTCAGATTTCCAATTACGCAGAGGGGACATTTAATTTAAACCCAAAATGGAAAAAACAATACAAAAACACAAACTTGTAAAATATTAAAATAAAAAATATGAATATAAAATGTGTTACCTTTTGTATCTTATATTCAAAAGTGAATAAACAGCTCCACCAACACATAATGGGTATAATAAATAAGACAAATATTTCATTGCCTAAGGAAAAAAGAAAATGTAAAAAAATATGTAAAAAAATACATGACTCGCCTTAATATATATATATATTCTCGACTCCAAGTCAGAATTGCTTGGACATGGTAAACAATATAAAGATTTTGGTAACCTGCTTTGTGAAAAGCGGTAAAAGGAGGGAAGACCACTAATGCTACCTAAATGATACTCTAGTAGCTGGTATGATGTCTAAGCGCCATGCAAAGGCTATCAATATGATCAATACAAGGGAGGTCATAATTCATCTACCAGGATAATTTTGGTCAACCATCATGCATAATATTTTTACCTAAGTTTAAGGAGTGGGGGTGTTATATTCTGTAAAATAAGGGCATACCAACCCCAGCAAATTAAAAGCAGAACATTTATACCATGTATACTTGAGGCTGACACACAAATAAGCGGAGATAACCAATTAAAAAAAAGAAAAATGTAATGTTTGCACATGTACCTGAGTATCATATTCTTCGGTTTTCTTTTCAGATTCACTGTAGGTTCCAAACTATAATAAAAAAATAAACAAAATAGTAGTCTATACAAAAAACTGAAGTGCAACAACTTTTTATTTTTTTTTTTTTTTTTTAAACAGGGAAGGATTAGAAAATCATGCTGCTGTCCACAAGAAAGGTCAGCTGCAAAAAAGTTAGCTTCAGCTACATTTATTGCTAAACAACTTTTGTTTTTTGTTTTTTATACAGCAGAAAGCAACAACATATGTAAAATAATGATCTCACCTTCAAAACAGGAATTATACCTCTAAACTGAACAGTAATTTTTAATGCCTTCTTAACTTTCCAGATCTAAAAGGCAAAGAATTTAATTATTTTTAAATGTCTCAAAATTAACTTGACAATTTTTCCATATAAGCAAAAGTGTGACAAATGTGGCAAACAAATCAACTTATTTTAAGGTGAAAAGTGGAAAGGGAATAAGGTATTGCAAACTGTTTACAGGTCACAATATCAGCGATACTATATTTCTAGGTTTTAAAGTAGTGTATAATCATACACACAGCAAGTGGAAATATGCCACAATCATAAACTGTAGTACTTAGATGACCACAGAGGCTTTCTTTGAGAAAACAATGTTATGTTATGGGATATATACATTAATAGAGCCCTAATAGCAAGATGTTAAACCCAAGAGTTCCTGTATTTCAGTAATTCAACTTAAAAGGTGACACTAACCTATGAAAATAGATGGATTACATGCAAAGCAGGATATTTAAAACCTTTATTTATTTATTGTTGTTTAACATCCCTGTTTAACAAGCGGTCTTACTCAGCACAATAATATGCCCCTGAGGTAGCGGTTGTCTGCAAAACACATCGGGCCTGGGATTGTGCAATGTTTTATTGTTTTCATTTTGATGTATGTGGACAACTCTATTTTATGATGTGTTTTTGTACTACTTTTTTTAATTTTTACATTAATGAAATGCAGTGTGTGTAGTTTAGCCACTGTTTTAAACTGTAAAACAAAAATGGCGCTCTGTATATTTACAACTGAAGACTCTCTAAAGTCCCCCTGCCTCGGTTAATTCAGTGGACATCTTCGCTTGGGGTGTTAGTGTCCTCGCTACACCCTGAGGGTTTTTCTTGATCACTGTTATAAACTAAAATCATTTCCTTAAAGTATCCTAGTCCTTTGGGAGATTTTTTTAGAAAATTAAGAGTTTTTTTTCTTGTCGATTTGTATTGGGATGTGGCAATTAACATGGAGTGATTATTATTTGTGTGACCTGCTAAAGGGTTCCTGAGCCTTTAAATGGTCTCTCAGTCTGGTTCAGGAGGATTCACAATCATGAAAAAGACTGCTGACCTGACATTTGTGCAGAAAACCCTCATTGACACTCTTCAGTAAGAAAGCCTCAAAAGCTAATTTCAAAAGATGTTGGATGTTCCCAAAGTGATGTATCAAAACATATTAATAGAAAGTGTGTGGGAAGGAAAAGTGTGTTAGAAAAAGGTGCAAAAGCAGCAGGGATGACCACAGCCTGGAGAGGATTGTCAGGAAAAGGTCATTCAAAGGTGTTGTGGACTTTCACAAGGAGTGGACTGAGGCTGAAGTTGGTGCATCAGGAGTCCTAAAAATGGGCTTTAAAGGTTGTATTCCTCTTGTCAAGTCACTCCTGAACAACAATGTCAGAAGCATCTTACCTGGGTAATAGAAAAAGAGAACTGGTCTGTTGCTCAATAGTCAAAAATCCTCGTTCTGATGAGAGCAAATTTAGCATATCACTTGGAAACCAAGGACCCAGAGTGTGGAGAAAGAATGGAGATGCAATTCAAGATGCTTGAAGTCCAGTGTGACATTTCCTAAATCTGTGTTGATTTGAGGAGCCATGTTATCTGGTGGTGTTGAACCACTGTGCATTATTGAATTAACACAACCATCTACCAGGAGAGTTTGGAGCACGTAATGCTCCTTTCCGCAGACGAGCTTCATGGAGATGCAGGATTTTCCACCTGCCCACACTACCAAAACCTGGTTTAATGACCATGGGATTACTGTGCTTGATTGACTAGCAAACTTACCTGACCTAAACCTTATAGAGAATATATGGGGCATTGCCAAGAGAAAGATGAGAGACATGAGACCGAACAATTCAGAAGAGAAAGGCTTATTGAAGCATCCTAGCCACAGGCTGACAGTATCCATGACACACCGCATTGAGGCAGTAATTGATGCTAAAAAGGGGCCCGACATTTTTCAAATTAATATCTTTAATTTATTGATGTCATGTAATATTAAAAATCTCTGGGATTTGGGGGTTTTCATAAGCTGTAAGTCTTTAAATATTTAAAATGATAAGATAAAGGCTTGAAATATCTTGCTTTGTATTTAATCAGTCTATTTAATATATTAGTTTCACCTTTTAAGTTGAATTACTGAAATACAAGAGCTTTTGGACGCTATTCAAATTTTTCATAAATCACCTGTTACCCTGTTTCCCTTATGATAAGCCATCCCCATGAAATAAGTCCCCCCCCCAAAAAAAAATAAGACACCCACCAATACTTGCCCCTACCCGAATCTCCCATTCGGGTGGTACAATGGGTAACTGTGTGCCTCCGTCGGGGCTGGATGCAGTGAAGAACGAAGTAGCAAGTGACTACAAAGGCCCACGCACACACCAGGAAGGAGCAGTAAGCTGCTGATTCCTGCCGTAAAAGAGTCTGATTCCCCTTCCATATCGGTAGAACCCAAAAAAGTCAGTGTCAGTGACTGGGAAGGGGACAATGATTGGCACAGAATGATCAGAAGGGCACAATGTTTGCACAGAGTGATCAAAGGGCACAATGTTTGCACAGAGTGATCAAAGGAGACAATGAATGGCACAGAGTGATCAGAATAAGACATCCCCCTGAAAATAAGACCTAGGGCATATTTTGGCATTTAAAAAATATAAGACAGTGCCTTATCATCAGGGAAACAGGGTATTATATTCAGGGGTGCACATAACTATTAGTGAGCTACTCGAATAAGTACCAGGATATGGTGTTTGGTACTCAACCGATATTTAGGGTGGTCTTTCTCATGGGCCTCTGATTTAGGTTCCTGCATGGTAGATTATGCTGCAGATGGGCCTTCCTATTCTTGATTGAGCATCCAATTAGCAGTCCCTTTCCACAGGTCAACAGCTGGGTTTGAGTCAAATGTAACTTTCACGGTACAATCAATAGTGTTCTGGGTTAGTAACTAACCCCTGAGACTACCTGTAGTCCAAATGTCAACCTTCCATAGTCCTACTCCAACTGTCAACATTCCAACAGTGTTTTTCTCTTCAGAGGTCACCCTTTGGGCTTGCGTCCACAGCTTCTTTTTCCCTGCAGTGGACGCACGTCAATCTCGATCGTCGATCTCCAACAACCATAAAAACCCAGCTTTTTTTGGGGATAAGTAATTTACATTCCCACTTTCACACCCCTAACTGCAACCTTTCATGGTTAATAATGTTTCCCTGCGGTTATACAAGTAACATAAATGTACATTCAACAACAAAAACTAAAGGAATTTCGGCAATCTAAAAAAATTTCTTTTACAGTAGTGTATACATGAAAAAGTGAAGATGTTTGTAGAGATATTTAATGTGTTTGAGCTGCAATATCAATTTCAGCCACTGAATGCCTCTACTGAGCACTTTCTGTCACAATGGCTTCTTTTCACACATTGAGGAGTGAAGGAGGGGGAAGCTGCCCTCTTCTCTCCTCTATGTCTGACAGGCAGGCTCCTCCGGCGTTACTACGCAAAAGTGCACAGTAACAACAACATAGGTCTGCATAGCTAGCTTGCGACCCCTGTTGTGTATTGGCAGACCATCTATGTGCAGCCCTGAGTATAATAATGTTTCCAATTAAGAGCTTTCCCTCCCTGAGCTTGGCTGGTAGATAGCAAAGATGCAACCACCCATGGCTGAAGTTTTTTGAGTGCAGGTGGTCAGGCATTACAAGATGTACATGCTAATTTTTTTCTTACTGCTTGGGGAGGGAAAAAGTGCATCTTATAGTGCAAAAAACATGTTACTTTTTAGAAGCACCTGTAAGCAATAAAACTAAAAAAAATATGAAACGTGTAATTTGAAGTGACTTGCAGAAGTGTTGACAATTTGTTTGCAAGAATGTCTACCTGTCATAGTAATGATCATAAAAAAACATGCCAAATGTCTCATATACACAAATATATCAAATAACATACATACGAAAAGATCACATATTGAATACAAATATTATTCTAAACTGGATCTCACCTCAATCACAGCCCCAATGCCAGCAGGGATCAAAACCAGTAAACTGGTTTGTTCATCCAGTAAGAAGAGGAAAATTACCACAGTGCTAAAACAACGCCACAGCACTACAAGAAAAAAAATTTAAAGTGTTAAAAATTTGCAGATGGTGCAAGGTGTAAGCAAGCTGAAGACATGCTTGCAACAGACAAGTCTTTAGAATGTTAGAATGTACAACCTTTTTAACTGAAAGAGGGCAACTGGTCACACCCTGACTCACTTGGCTAGTGTCATCTATTTAACTATGTTCAAAGGTCACAATAAGGGACACCAGTGTAAATTCCAGTGTCATCATGTCCCTACACAGGCAAGGCTATCACTTTTTGCAAATAAGCTTTGTTAATCTATATAAAAATAGAATTTGAGGATAGTACTAGCTGTCATCATAGCAAATACAGTATAGTAGGAAGGGTTGTAACCTTTGCCACGTTTTTTTTTTGCGGTCTTGTTTTGGTAATCCAGAAAAGTTAAAATTACCCTTTGTAAATCCCCAATTCTAATAATGTTTTAAAATATTCTACATGGAAGATCAAAAAAAAAAAACTCTCTTAATTGTTAGAAATTGACCCATTGTTTTATTTAAATAAGATTTGAAAAAGAGCTTGGATTTTCTTGCTATGGGTGTTGCAGCATTTTTATTAAAATAATATACACTGTCAAACACTGTATACTGGAGGAAAACCTATATTTACCTGCTTTTGTTGACATCCCAACCATGTTTTTCTTCTTCTTCCAGAAGCTAATGTCATTTTTGAATGCAAGAAAATCAAACAGGAGCTATAAAGTGAAAAATAAATACAGGTGTCAATTATATAAATCAGACCACTTTTAAATTAACTCATATTGTGTCATTGTTATTGTGGATTATGCATACAGATACTCTCCTCTCGTTTCAATTAAAATTACTGGTAAGCGAAGAACCTTTACATGTCTAATGTCATTAAACAAATGATCAAGTGCACTTCTTAAGGTAGCCATACACGTTTAGATAATGAGGGACGGACTGCAGTGTGATGACGTCATCACGATACACGCAGCCCCTCAGAGGATCGGCGGGCACCCTTTGTGTGCCGGAAATTACAGTGGACTGTGGCGGTTGATAGGCCAAAAAATCGGCCCGTGTATGGCCCCCCAAAATTGGAGTGATAAACTCTGTGCATATCATTGATTAAAAGGTATGACCACCTGCGGCTGAAAGGCAGAGGTTTTTCTCTCCTCACCTCCTGAAACTCAATCTCAGCTGGTGGCGCTGCGCTACCAGTGATACCAGTTCCATGAAGCGGGGAAGCTGGTCAGAGGGAATATCTGCACATGCCTATCTGCCTTCTGTAACTCAAGCAATGCCAGGAAGTACAGTGAATAAATAAGATTGTATTACTATCTCCAACTGCAAAGTATTAGGTTGACTGAAACAGAACACGTGCCCAAAGCATCTCACATAATGAAATGGTCAGAGGACCTGGTGGAGGGCCATAAAGGGCAGCAGTGGTGTGTGAATTTCTGGCGAGAAACCTACTTTAGAATTGTCCACAGACTTGCGTTTCTAGGTCTACAATACCCAGGGCCTCGGCTGGTTACTGGTTTTTCAAATGCCCCAAATGTAATATTGACAAGCATGATTTCCTCAATCTTCTTTAGGACTACTCAAGGCTGCAGCAGTTTTGGGAGGACGCCTGGCAGTTCATGGGAGCTATCATGGAGCGCCAGAGACCTAGATCCATAGGGGCTGCTTCACCTCTATCATGGAGGAGGGGGAGCCAGGGGATGACATTTCATTCTCCACATGGAAACATATATATCTGCTTTGTGTTAAAAAAGCTATACTGTCCAGATAGCTGCTCCAACCCCATCCTCCATGTTAGAGGTCAAGAATAGCCTACATTATGTGATGTTGATGGAGCAGCACAGGATTCACCTAATACACACTAACCCTGGGTTTCATTATATGGACACACACACACAGTAGTGAATTTTTAGGTTTTCACACACATAGTTTCTTTTGATCAGGTTTAATTTACACAACAGTATACACTTCACATGCTCATTACTTATCACTTATTTCAGTCACTCACACACACACTTTCATCTGGGTTTAGTGGTTTGGACAAGAGGATATGCTTTTCAGTAAGGGTGGTTTTTGTTTGATTAGGTTTAACCCCAGTTGCCTTTTTGATTGCCAGCGGCCATGATGTTGGAGCTGATGGGGAGGCATCATGGGACTCCATTGGCTCAAAAGTTGTTCCCCGTTGTTCTTACCACTCCCGTTAGGGGACTGGGGGGACCATCCCCACGGTGGTCTGCATCCATTTTTCCATGTCTGAGTGTAAACTCATTTATCTACATGAGTAAGTATATATGTGTAAATGTATACATATATATGAATATTAACATATGGTGAAAAGTGATTTGTACTATTTCTAAATAGATTTTATACAGCAATTTTTGGAGTTCAAGTGATACCGTTTATTGGCTAACTGAAGTCATTAGAGAAGCAAGCTTTCGGGATATCGCAGATCCCTTCTTCAGGCTAATACAATTCTGGTCTTTGAAACTTACATTTATACACAAAATAACATGGTCATAAATATTTGAACAAAAGTAACAGTTTTGTCTTGACACACATGACTGATGGAGGTGAGAGTGAAGGGTTAGGTAATGGAGATAGTGATCAGAGTTAGGAAGAGTTATTGGGGGTAATAGAGATAAGAGGTTCAGCTGTGATATTCACCTCCTTCAGCAATTAAAATGTCCATAGACCTGGGAAGCAGAGAAATATGGCAACATAGGTATTTCTTGGAGAAATCTAAATAGCAATAAATTCTATGGTAGGTCTGTAGTACCTTTTGGGGTACTGTTCAGGTACTAATTAAATAGGACCTTCATTGGTTATTTGATTTATCTATCAATTTTGGTTTTCTCCGTTTGTAAGCTCCACATCCCTGTATATATACATGCAATTTGGATGACGTTCACTTCCTGGTAGTGTATAGGTCTACCTAGGTTTTTTGAACTGTCAAAAAATGGGTACCCTCAAGACCCTGGGACTTTCAAGGGAGCCGGAGAAAAGATTTCTATTAGACTCTTATATGAAAAAAGGTTCAATATTTTATTAGACACAAAGTGCAAGAATTAGTGAGTCAGTGCAGTTGACTCCTCACGTACATGTTAAAAATAGACATTCTACATAGACAGTTTCACATGAAAACAATTATTAAAATATTGTTTTAAACTCAACGCGTTTCGCCCATTTATTTGTTTTTTGGGCTTCTTCAGGAGTATTTGGCGTTGTTGAGGTGTCTCGACGTCGGTTTGATGGAACACTCAAGAGGACAAGAGCCTCTCCCGGTAGAATAGTGCCACAGGAGGGTCTCCTCGAGAAGTTTAGAAAAATCAATCTAAGAGGCAAGCAGGGGTATATCAGTTTCACAATAGAGTAAAGATTTCATCTTTAAGAGAGAGGGGTAAAAAACTCCCTAAACACTTATATAT
>CM070036.1:88269800-88283080 GCA_036250615.1 Ptychadena robeensis | reverse complement strand
TCCTTAAGCTCAGTCATGTCCATAAATCTCTGGCCAATTCCATTAGTTTCAATAGGAACCAGCGTTCACATTCAAACTAACAGCCAGCACCCAAAGGGGGGAGGCCGATGCTGTGAGCGATGGAAAACAGCTCACCACTTGGTCCTTCCTAGCCTCACATCATGTACAATGTCCCCAAACACACTGGTAAAGGAACAATGTTTTATTGGGAACAAATGTAATGTGCTGGTCAGATTTAAAGATTGCGGTTCACAAGCGCAAATCATCTAACTTGAAGGAGCTGGAGCAGTTGGCAAAAATCTCAGTAGTACGATGTGTCAAGCTCATGCCACAAAGATGTCTCAAGCTATGAATGCCACAAAAGTTGGCTCTAAAAAGTATTGACTTGGGGGGGGGGGGTGTATAGTTATGCACATTTACTTTTTCTGTTATTTTGTCCTATTTGTTTGCTTCACAATAAATAATACAAAAAAGATCTAATTTTAATTCCAAGTTGTGAGGCACCAAAATTAGAAAAAAGTGAATAAAAACAAGGCATTGTATATGCATTCCTGTTAGATTTACATTCATTAAGGCAGAGGGGTACAAGGACATTGACAGCAAAAAAATTCCAAGTTCCACGACTCTTCCCCCTTTCTTTCTTTTTAACCTGTATGACTTGATAAAGATATGTTTTCTAAAGAGAAAACTGGTTTTTAAGGCACTGAAATTTTGTTGGGGGGAGGGAGGAACTAAACCCTATGGGCGGCCAGGCCCTGCGGACTTTACAAGTGGGTGTACATTTAAATCTAGTTCCAGTCGAGGGATTTAACAAAAACAACTTTATTTGTAAATCTTCACATAGACAGTATTCAGTCTTCACATAGACAGTAATAAAACAATATGCAAGGGATGTAAGGTATCCCACAATGGCTTATTTACAAGGTACAATAATAGAAATGAGTGAGAAATCTGCCATACATGCCAATAATAGTCAATCAATATAGTCCAGAGAGGAGGTCCGACTCTTCGTACCAAAGCCTTGCCCAACGCGTTTCATCCCTCAAGGGGACTTCATCAGGGACCTTTGGAGATCATCCTATGAGTCATTCAATTATTAGTATGCAGCATATAACATGATTTTTCAAAATTTTCAGTTTCAGCCAGTTACTAACTCACTTCTGTTGTTTATCTCGGTATTTATCATACATTTTGGTCTATTGCACATCATTGATATATTGTCTATACCTTCCCCTGTAATTTGCTTGACAACCAATCTTATGTTTATAATATCTTCTATGTTATTTTGTCCTTTTCCCTCATGATCCCGTCTGGGATTAGCAGCATTTAGCATATTAGATTAATAAGATTTTGGCTTACCGGTATAAGAGATCCTTTCTCATCGCAGATGGTGAGGTCGTGACAGATCAGTAATACTCCCGGTCTCCTGTCCTCCGCTGCGGATTTTTACCTGACGATTAATCAGTGCCTGGTGTGCGTCCCTGTTGGGGAGCACTTCCGTGGGAAGGGAACAGTTAATGGTGTCCTTAATGGGTATACCCTTCACCACATTGGTTGGTGTATGCTCGCACGCTTGGTCTAGTGAGTTCAAGCAATCACCCACTCTAAGCATGAATGTTACAATTGTGCTGAGGTTGTCCCATCACCAAGCCTGTGTTAACCCCTCTCTCCACAGCTCAGCCACCTTTGTCTCTCAGGAATCACCTTCCTATACAGTCAGTTTCAGTCGTCCGTCCACCATTTTTGTAAACCGTTCAGTCCTAAATAAGGCAGGTATGTGGCGTTTTAGCAACCCATTTACGATTTTAATCAATCCCAGACGGGATCATTAGGGAAAAGGACAAAATAACATAGAAGATATTATAAACATAAGATCGGTTGTCAAGCAAATTATAGGGGAAGGTATAGACAATATATCCATGATGTGCAATAGACCAAAATGTATGATAAATACGTAGATAAACAACAGTAGTGAGTTAGTAACTGGCTGACACAGAAAATTTTGAAAAATCATGTTATATGCTGCATACTAATAATTGAATGACTCATAGGATGATCTCCAAAGGTCCCTGATGAAGTCCCCTTGAGGGATGAAACGCGTTGGGCAAGGCTTTGGTACGAAGAGTCGGACCTCCTCTCTGGACTATATTGATTTTGGACTTTTTTAACCAAGTATATTATTGGCATGTATGGCAGAGTTCTCACTCATTTCTATTATTATACCTTGTAAATAAGCCATTGTGGGATACCTTACATCCCTTGCATATTGTTTTATTATGTGAAGATTTACAAATAAAGTTGTTTTTGTTAAATCCCTCGACTGGAACTAGATTTAAATGTACACCCACTTGTAAAGTCCGCAGGGCCTGGCCATCCCTAGGGTTTAGTTCCCCCCTCCCCCCAACAAAATTTCTTTGAATGGATGTGGTGGGTTGGACTACTGGTGGTTCCCCCTCAATTTTTCTTCTTTAAGGCACTGAACTTGCAGATATTGAAATAAATTAATTGTTTATTTACAAGGTAACACTAAACATAATAAAATACATAATAAAATAAAAAACAAAACGCAAAAATATACAGAAAATGTACACATACATAAGGGTGGGCTGGCACCACCCCAATACACAGAAGATTACCAACAACATGCTTAGAGAGAATCCATACTTTCTTCCTTTCAACATGTTTCACCCATGCGGGCTTCTTCAGGAAACATAAGAAGGAAGTACAGTATGGGGCAAATGTTCTAAAGATAAATTACAAATGAATAAACACAGTTATAATCATGACATATTATATGTACATATTTTCTACATAACACATATTATCATTCAATAGTGCCCCAGACTAATGGCCCCACAAAGTCTTCCATCAGGAGTCTTAATTTGTACCAAAATACTTTGTTAGAAAGAAAATATTAGGGATATTGTTTCCAACTAGTGATGGCGTTTCTTCCCCTTTATTTCTTCCCTTTTTTTGCTCCCCCTTTTTTATTTGTTATTATTACTTTCATGTTTATGTTCACTCCCCTTCCCTTTAACACTTGGGCGCTTTTCTTTTTCCCCTTTTTTGATGGTGTCTGTTCTTGGTGGTTTATTCTTTCTCTTCCCTTCACACCGTTTACTTACCCCTTTCCCCCTTTTTTGTCTCTCCCTTTCAATTATCTTTTCCCTTTTGTTTCCCTGTTTTTTTTCCTCTTGTCTATGATGGGTCTCTTTTTCTTTGTCTTTTCATTTGTTCTACTTTTTAGTTTTTGGGTGTGATGCTTATTTTGTTTTTTATGGACATTTGTCTTTATACACATGTTGGGGTGTTCGTATCATACGGTGCAACCGTCTGTGCACCGATTCCTTGTTTTTACATTCTCTCTTACTGTTGCTGGATGCACGGCTCAAATGTTCCACCACTGAGAGGGGAGTACCTATAGGATGTAATAAATGACCAGTGCACTGCAATCCCAGAGTATGCTGAATTGGTTTTAACAAAGATTACCTTCGCACAGTTTCAAGATCATCGACGGGACTTACGTCCCTGCGCAAAAAAAAATTTCAAAATATTTTCTTTTAACAAAGTATTTTGGTATAAATTGAGACTCCTGATGGGAGGCTTTGTGGGACCATAAGACTGGGGCACAATTGAATGATAATGTGTACATATAATATGTCATGATTATAACTGTTTTTATTCAATTGTAATTTATCTTAAGAACATTCGCCTTTCCTTCATATCTTTCCTGAAGAAGCCCGCATGGGCGAAACATGTTGAAAGTAAAAAAGTATGGATTCTCTTTAAACATGTTGTTGGTAATCTTCTGTGTATTGGGTGGTGACCAGCTAACCCCTATGTATGTGTATATTTACTAAAAAAGTAGAGGGCCAAGGTGACTGCACATTAATCTATATGCATGTGTGTAAATTAACTTACCAAACTGCTGTAAAGAGTAAACTGCATCTTGCATGTGAATCCAAAACCGTAGCTTACCCAATGATATTTTGTCATACGATACAGTCAAAGGGAGTTCTGTTGTAGAACGATTTATCATCTAAATAAGGCAAAGCACAAATTATTACCTTTCAGTAAGTCAAAACAAAACCTTAAAAACCCCTAAAATTATATAAAAGGGAATCTTTTCATGATCTTGTCAGATGCAATTGAACAGCAACAGATTGTTTTTTCTCAGCACATCTTTAAAATAGAGGTTATGACAAAAAAAAAATGCTGAACAGAAAAAGATTCTCCTTTAACAGCTAAAGGAGAGCTGTTTTTCACTGCATGATGGAAAACAATAATCGTCTTAATTAATGTGCTGCATAAAAGAAAAAAAATCACTGCTTCAGCACATCCTTCCTATAGTTTCACCATAGGTGGCTACTAGTGAGGAGCGAGCACCAAAGTGTTCAGTTGTTCGGTCCGAGAGCATTGCGATATTCGTGTGTTCTACCGAGAAGCCAAGACAATGGGAGACAACCAGGCATCCCCTGCTTGGATGAGGGGAGGGTGTCTGGTCCATGGGAAAAGTTTAGAAAATGACCTGCCTGGGGACCATGCATGGATGCATCTTGGAATCCCAAGTCGCTGCTGGGGACCATTTTCTCCAAGGTGTACGCCACTTTTACACACTGGCTATAACACGGCCAAAACCCCCTAAAAAATTAATTTCAGGAAAACATCGTACAGCAGAGCCTGCAGTTGAGCTGATGCTCTAAAACATTATGAAGCAATGCCAGAGGTTGACATTACATGCCGGTGCATGCAGGTGAGTGGACGTTCTCAAACATTGGATGGCAGTTCCTGCTGGTGATTATTTCTTTGTGCCTGCAAGTGGGCAGAAGCTGTAAAACGTTAAAAAGAGTGCACGCTGTTGAGGGCCTGCATTTGAGCCAACCCTAAGACATAAAAGTTGAGTTTCGGTAAATATTTACACCAGCTTGGACACCCAGTAGCTGTACGGCACTCAGGGATCATCTAAGATGGTGAGACAGTCTGCCATGTATTCCTTCACCCACCATCTTCCAAAATTTCTCCCTCCTTGTAACACTAGGACACGCTTCAGGGTGAAGTTGCTGGCGGGGGGGTCAAAAACTGTCCCATGCCTTGCATAATGTTGCCCTGCCCTTGTTATTACTGCAGTGTGTTCCCCTTGTCTCCCTTCCTCGGTTGCCCAAGGAAGTAACCACTGTGGTGGCCACGTTGTCAGACGGAAAACTTTGGAGCTACCTTCTGGTATTACACCACTTGTCCTCTCCGCCACAGGAATAAGAGAGGAATAGTTCTCTTTGTAGTTGGGGTCAAGCAGTGTGAACACCCAGTAATCCGTATTATCTAAAATGCATATAACTGAAGGGTCACGGGAAAGGCAGCCTATGAACTCAGCCATGTGTGGCAGAGTACCAACAGGCAAGTGATTGTTTCAGTAGACACAGCAGTGGGATGGTTACACTGATGATAGCGTTATCACAACTAACCATCTTTGTGGATTCATCAGCGTTTTTGTGGCAGTTGACTGGAAAGGGGACTACCATGTTGCAGCTGGTATTCCACATGTTCCAGCGTGTGCTCAGGTTGCACAACAGTCGGTGAGCTGGAAGACGCAATTGCTGCTGCAGGGTTGACAGACCCGCTAAAGGTGTGAACGACTTTCACAAATGTGCACTTAACTGGCATGCCTTCACTAGTAGCTGTTGTGAATTAGGGTAGGCTTTGAGAAAACACTGAACAACCAAATTTAAAACACGGGCTAGGCAGGGAATGTGGATCAGGTTGCCAAAGCTGCCACCAAGTTACGACCATGGTCAGCCACAACCATGCCTGGTTGGGGTTGAGTGGCAAGAGCCACAGCTCGGTCTGGTCCATCAGCACACGGCAGCAGAGCTCTGGCAGGGTATGTTTATCCCCCAAGCCAACCAGCTTCAGCGCGGCCTGTTGGCACTTCCCCACAGCAGTGCTACACTGCTTCCAGCTAGTGAGTGACGGCATAATGGAGTTTGAGGTGGAAGTGGAGGAAAAGTGGAGGTTGGAGCCAGTAGCATAGCTGCTGACGGAGACTCTGATGGACATAGGGCCCGCAATCCTGGGCGTGGGTAGCACCTGTGCTGTCCTAGGATGAGACTCACTCCCGTCCTCCACAACATTCACCCACTGTGCCGTGAGGGAGATTTAGCGTCCTTGGCCACCAGGGATTGTCCATATGTCTGTGGTAAGGTGGACCTTCATAGTTACTGCATTGGTCAGTGCACTGGTGATATTCTGGAAAACATGCTGGTAAAAATCTAGTACGGCACAGCGGGAAAAATAGTGCCGGCTGGGGAATGCTTACCTAGGGACGGCCGCCAACATTAAGCTGCGGAATGCCTCAGTCTCCACAAACCTAAATGGCAACATTTCAAGAGCCAGCAATTTTGAAAGTTGCGCATTTAGGTTTATGGCCCAAGGGTGGAAATTTGTGTTTGCACTCAAATGCCTCTTTTATCGGCATTTGGACGTTGTGCTGGGACAGGGAAGTGGGCACAGATGCTGCTGATCCATTCAGCCCACCTATTAGGGTGTTTGGATGCCATGTGGCCGATAATGCTGGTGGTGGTGAGGTTGCTAGGAAGAATAACCCTAAGCCCAAGTTAAGGTCCTGGGAGACCGAACTACTGAGGAAAGGGGTTGAGGCACTCACCAGGTCAAAAAATATTCTTAAAAAGGTCTTTATTGTTTGGTGGACCTACAACATCATAAAAGTGTCTATAATTTTGATAATCACATCAGTAAAAACATACAAATACACATTTGGTAATTTTTTTGCGATACTGTACATGGAGATCTAGATTTTATATCCGTATTTAGATTATGTTTCAAATGGTGGTGATGTTCATGATAGAGGTATCATGTAACTGACAATAATCATAGATGCAATAGAGATACTCTGCTCCCCAGTGTAATAAATGAGGAACACCCAATAAATCTAGATGATTCAAACCTGTATTAGAGAAGGCTAGCCCAAAATCAGATTTTGACTTGTGTATGATAGAACTGTATCCATGTAATCAAACAAGGTTTTGACTGTTGCCTGTTTAGTTTTCCTAGTGACCCACTCTCCCTAAGGAGCCCCAACATAAGGGCGAAACGCATCAGAGTATAAGTGGACTCACTAAGATTACACCAAGGACTAACACCATTCAAACCTTCTTACTATACATGTGGTGACTGTATCAATATGTATACGATTTTAAAAAAATTATCAAAATTATAGAGACTTTTATGATGTTGTAGGTCCACCAAACAATAAAGGCCTTTTTAAGAATATTTTTTGACCTGGTGAGTGCCTTAAAACCTTTCTTCAAAAATTCGGTCTCCCAGGACCTTAACTTGGGCTTAGGGTTATTCTTAGTATATAATTAGAATTGCATTTTTCAAAGTGAATGGCCAACATCCCAAAAATCAATCAAATACCCAAATCAAGATGAGGAGAAAAATCTCTCACCCAGATGAATTCCCCCTGAGAAAACCTCAGGGGCAAGGTGACTTTAACAGCCATGCATATAATAATGTAACATGTAGGTTAAAAGCGCCTACATCATATTTAATAGATATGGAACATAAAAACATAGGACATAGCATAGCTGGGTGAGAGATTTTTCTCCTCACCTTGATTTGGGTATTCTTAGTATCTAAGTTATAAGGGTGTCACATCTTTATGACACAATGAACTCTGGCTACCTCTGTAAACTAGTGAATTACCCATGTGAGGTTGCTAGTGTTTACAGCCCGGCTAATTTTTGCACTGAACAGGCTGCAAACTACCATTTTTTGTCGTCTGCACATTCCTTACAAAAACACCTATACCACGGAACACCTGCCTCTTGGCAAAGCAGATTTCCGCATGGTGGTGCTTGGTGTCACAGTTGCAGGCCTGCTTGGTGTGGCCTGACTTCTCCCTTTTGCCCCACCACTGCCTCTTCCAGCCTACTGCGGATCCCTCACCCTCTGAAGTGCTGTCCTTGCTCTGAATGTCACCTTCCCAGGTTGGGTCAGTGACCTTGTTGTGCTCCCCCTCCTCACTCTGATCATCCTCCTGACTTGCCCTAAACATAACCTCAGTGTTTGGCAACTGTCTCACCATCATCCACTATGTGAATGAATGATTGCCAATCCCCTTGCGACTGTGAAGGCTCAAGACGTTAGGTATCAGGACACAATATCTTTGGTCCCTCCTCTGGGCGAGCAGGCCAAAGGTAATTGTGGCGGTGTAAATAGCTCCTCGAAATATGTGTGGAGTGTGGGTTTAGCAAGCCTCTGAATGGTGGGAGGAAGGATGATCAGAGGGAGGATTTCCTAGACCAGGCTCTTGGCTACAGAGACTGGACCTTGTGCAAGAGAGGGTGGTGCTTAACCAGCTGGAATCATTATATTTTGCAATCCAACTGACCAACTGTTCGCACTGGCCAGACTTGGACAGTGTTGTCCTGCACCGGCCAGCTAGCTTGGACATGAAGCTGGGTAAAATCATTTTAGTTTTTTTTGGTGCTGCATTGGCAACAGCCACAGTTTCCTTGCGCCCAAGGCCTCAGTGTCTGCGTGCACCATCAGCACGACGTCCCTGCGCCTTATTGTTCACGCTCTCCATTTTAAATGTTTCAAAAGAAAAAAAAGAAAAAAAATCAATAAAAAAATTTTGTGCTGTAAACTGGCCCCAGGTAGAGCAGAAACTTGGCCCACACAAATGGAGGTGCAATTCAGCATAATATATTTCTCTATGTGCCCATACACAAAAAATATAACGTCAATTTGCAAAACTGCAATGAAATTTTATTTAGTCTGGATGAGATGCAACAGGCTCAGGGTAAAGCAGGAGCTGGACCAACGCAAATGGAGGCGCAATCCAGCACAATATATATTTTTTCAACTGTGCCGATGGAAATTGGCCAAATGAATGTCAGTGAATGATGAATCAAAAACACATGCAGTGTGAATGGTAACATTGTTTGTCTATGTAAAAACAAGTGCAGTAAAAAACCGCAACGCATATAGTGTAAAAGGGCCCTGAAAGTGGCCAAATGTCAGTGTACAATGAATTCCTGTTACAGAACAGTGGATTGTCCCCAAAACACTGGACCTTGATAGAGGTCAAATGAATGTCAGTGGACGACGAATCCCTGTTACAGAACAGTTAATTGCCCCCCAAAACTATTTAGCACATCTGGGACATGTTTCGCTCCATCCACCAATGCCATGTTACAGCACAGACTGTCCAAGAGTTGGGGAATGTTTTAGTCTAGGTGTGGGAGAAGATCCCTCAGGAGACCATCTGCAATCTCATCAGGAGCATGCCCAGGTGTTGAAGGGAGGTCATACAGGCACATAGAGGCCACACACACACTACTGAGCCTCATTTTGTCTTGCTTTAGGGACATTATATCAAAGTTAGAACAGCCTGTAGTGTTTTTTTCCCACCTAAATTTTGAGTGCGACCCCAAATCCAGACCTCCATAAGTTGATAAATGTAAAGAACAAAGCATTTAATAAAAATATATATCATGCATTCAGATCTAGGATGTCTTATTTTGTGTTCCCTTTATTTTTTGAGCAACAGTTTCCAGACTGTAATTTTGCCTACCGATACGGTACCTTCCTACAAACCGTTCCAGCATGAAAAGTGAAAAACTAACCAACATTATGGTCTTTAAAGTGCTTGTGACAGACGGCCAAAAGGTAGGCAAATGTATATGACATCTAAACAGTAGCATTTTGTGCAATACAGTATTAGATTTATTCCCTTTGCATAAGAGCCACACAAGCTTATTAACCTTCTGGGCGTTGCACATGGGAAATCACATGCTCCGCCGTGATTGTCTGCCGGACCAGAGATTCAGTGCATAAGTCCGGCGTCACTGGAAACGTCGGAGTTATGCTGGAAAAAGGCAACGCCCCTCCATTTACATGGAGGTCTATGATGCCGCCTACCCTCGCCCCTTGGCATCACCGGTGACGCGATCGGGAGCAGACCCGGAAGCATCGGCATACATGCTGATGCTCCCGACTGCCGGAGGAATCCGGTGGACTGGTGAGTAGGTCACTAGTTAACTCAGGCTGAGTTTCATGATCCATGAAACTCAGCCCGAGTTAACTCGGGCCAAACACTCAGGAGGTTAAAGGTAAAGCTCTGAGACCATTAGAAGAGATTGAAAGACTATTACTTTACTTTTTAGGGCTAATTGTCCTGTTTGTGGCATTAAACTGGTATAACATGACAAAAAAAGATAGAAAAAGCAAACAAACGTATGAACTGCTCACCATTAAATCCTTCACTCGATTACTTAATTGATCTATAAATAATATAGGAAGGTAATGAACAGACTTTCCCAACTGAATCCTATGTAGAGAAATAATAGAGATTAGGCATATGAGTACTTCCAAAACAAAAAACCCACCCCACTACTTTTTTTTTCCCATCACACGTGGTCGATCGGCCAAAACATCGAGTCATAATCTATAAGTGTATGGGGGGGGGGGGCTTAAGACAATTTTTCCTAGATTTTACTTACTACAATGTTTACCAATAGATATTCTGAATGTCCCTTTTTAGGTCTATCAAACTTTCATTGTTTAGATTTAGATTAGATTATTTGGCATAATAAACACCCAAGGTTAGGAACATCTCTATTATATTATAGGAGAAACCTGTGTGTAAGGTGTTAAGTGTAATCTGTTGAGATGATGCACTTTAATATGACCCTGTTGTTGTGCAGTGCAGGTGTCTGTGTTCTGTTGCGGTAAAGGTCAAGAACATGCCAGAAAATTCCATCTGATGTATACATGACATGCCATGGGAGTGCCCAGCCTGGGGACAGGTATGTCAAGGCGCAGTTAAGGTTGGAGCTAGGTCTTCCCTGCCGTATCCATGTGCCAACTGGTTGTGGGAGTGTCGCACTGGACACTAGCCCTCGCGGGGAAGGACACCGCTGGTCCATGGGCTGGAGACGAGAGATTGCAGAGATGTAACTAGCGACTTCCCCCTTTCCCCTCATACCAGGGTAGCCAGGCCCTGGTAGAAAGTGACACCGGGTGTATTGCAGGGGTCACTAACTGGTGAATACATTCCATTTAGAAAAGTTGATTTGGAACAACTATTTCCCATGCCCAATCCCATTCTGGTTTATATAAAAATAAAAAAAGGTATATTTACATTTTCATGTATCTGTGAACATCAGCAGGCAGAGAAGAACCATCAAAGATAAAGTCTTCCACCATAACATTCAGTGTTAGCCGAGACCTCCAGTGTGAGACAGGTTCATCCAGTGCATTATTTTCCTTTTTATCTGTGTCAATTTGCTAATAAAAAAAACATCCAAATACTAGAATGTTAGAGGGTGGTAATTTTCACAAGATCTGCACTTATATTACACATTTTTTCATTAAAATATCCCCAGCAAAATTTATCAAGATTATCCTACCCGAGTTCCTGTTTCTCCTGTTATGAGATTAACCTCTTCAGGCTTTGGAATCATGTAAGTAGTCAAAGGGCTCACAATATGCACTTGTTTGCCATCATGCCATGGTAGAACCCCAGCGTGATGAAGAAAAATATATGCATACAATGTTCCATTATTCCTTGTTTTCTTGGGTACAGTAACATTAACAGTCCTAAGAAAAAAATACACAATAAAAAGACTTAAATATAACAGAACTAGAACAAATGTTTATTTATCTGTATAACACGCATATATAGACAGGGTGAGGGTTCAGCCTTAAAGGGGGGTTGTTATTGACATCAATCTAAATGATCTGAAACTTTTTAGGATTCTTGCCAGTATTAATTAATAGCAAACAGGATTACCGTCAAAGGGGATAACAACACAAAGTCCACAGAAAATGCAATGCTCCTTTGCATTCAAAACTCAAATTATACAAAAAGAAGAAAGCCCATAGTGTCCAACATATGGGGGTAACCCTTGTGAAGATTTGATAGAACGCAAGATATTTGATGTCATTTACAAGGGTGGGAGATGAAGGTGTATTTTACAGATGATTGAGGCGGGGGTTGGTGCATTAAGTTATGTAAACTCAAAACCAATAGTTTTCATTTACCTCAGGAAAAAAATGTATGGCCTGTAGAGGCCAGGGCATACACTCCTTGTGTACCCCTGGTGTATGCAGCTCCAGCAGAAAGACTTCAGCCTAAGAATTATTAAACCAAAAAAGCAAGCTACAGTAGTTTTTAATTTAGTATAAATCAGCACTAAATTAAAAACTACTGTATTTTTCGGACCCTAAAAGATGCACCGCAGTTTTAAAAGCAGGAACACCAGAAAAAAAAATCCCCTGCAGTATCCAATTTCAGCCACAAAAATGGTGTCACTCGAGAGAAACCTTCACGTCATCTCATCTTCCTCACACACAGGGAAGAGGAGGGGTTCGTGGGGGAAGCTGTAGTCATGCCTCCCCTCTAGGCTCACACACAGACAGACATGCCAAAGATGCCAACCAGCAGCTTCCATCTATCGGTCTCTGCTGTATTAAACACTACAGCACAGATGAGAGAACCAGACGCGGGCGGATCACTCATCTGACAGCTGCTCCAGCTCCCCGGCTAAACTTCTTGCCGGTAGAAAAGACGCGGCCACATGCCCACGGGGGGGTGGAGATTGCGTATTCTGGCCATAAGACCCGGCACTTTTTCACCCCAATTTTGTACTATAAGACCCACTAACTAAATTAAAAGCAAACACACAAAAGGAAATAATACCTTCCCCAAATTTGGATTATCATCAAAAGATGTGCGGCATACAAGAGAGGGCACTATATAGGTTTACTTGTAAAAGGCCAGGCAGCTCCAATTAACAGAGAATTTTTGGGAGAGGGATGCATCCTGGTCCAAATTATTATGCAAATGAACATTGAGGTCTTAATATAATAATATCAAGGGTATTAGTGGGGCAAAAAAGCTCTCCTTTCTGAATTCTGACAAGACTTCGGGTGAATTAATCCCATTCACTTAACAATAACTTACCTAACAGTAATGTGGAACACCTTCCCAATAACTTCACATTTCAGTGGAAGGCAAAGTCTTATCTAAGCATTCAGTCGACCCTATTATTGACTTCTCTAAAGCAATGCAATTACATCCATTATATATATATATTATTTTTTTTAAGTATTGTGATACTTCTATGCATGTTGTACTGTAACCTTATGAGGGCATGGGGTGAATGTGCTATGCACTTTTCACTATCCCAGTTTTAGACTACTTTTTTTTTTACTATTCAATTAAAAAATGTTTGTTTTTTGTTATTTTTGGG
>CM070036.1:88244916-88260019 GCA_036250615.1 Ptychadena robeensis | reverse complement strand
CTGGGGTAGTTTTCTCCCTTATAGTTTCCCAATCACTCTGGTTTTTTTAATTTATTTATATATTTTTTTTTATTTTATATATACCCCCCCATGTGAAGCTGTATATCTTCTTCAGTGGGGCTAGCCACACACCGGTGGTGACACCATGCCTCCTATGCTGCATGCAGCCTGGGGGGATGGGGATGCGTGCTCCTGATGTGTACAGAAGGGTGTGTCTGGTTGCTAGGCAGCGATGGGGCAGAATGAGGCCTTGATAGCTGGGTCAGAAGTTATGGCTCAGTGGGGACAGATGTGCACCTTTTATTAGGTGCACGGCGCCCGCCCAGAGAAGGGAGGCTGGAACATCCAGGTGGCGTTACGACATGAGGGGCTTCTACTTAAGCTCTCAGCAGGCAGTGCATTACTGCATGTTACCTGCTGAGAAGCTGGATAGTGTGGACACAGGACTAGAGGTATGACTTGTAATAATACTCGTTCAACTGGAGGATTGTTATATACTTAGACACACCAGACTTCTGGTTATCGCCCTTGTGACAGGTGGATGCTGCAGACCTGCTCTCCTTGTCCCTCTTTTTACCCCTGCAATGGGGACCGGGAGGTTTTTGACCAGGGAAACAGGTATTGATGTCAGTGAATTGTTGACAGCATCACATTACAGTACTTGGACTGTGATCCATTTATATTTGACCGTTTACTGGTGCAGATTTTTCTGTCACCAGTGTGTGAGTACTGTAGATCCAAGTTATCAGATGCGTTGCCTACACTATATTATCATATTTAGATTGTAACAGTATCACATTTATTCACGTTCAATTGTGAAGGCACCCCTATCACCAGCGTGAGATTAGAGTATATTTTCTACTATCATTTTGTCATGGCAGTATCATATGTGTCAGGCAGTGGATGCATATTGAGTTTATGGGTCCCCTCCTTCCTCCAGGGGAAATGAGACATTTCCATTTGGAACCCAGGGAAGTGGGTGTACCCTTTCCATCATATGATATGTGCTTCTCATTAGACCATTGGCTCCTCGCATGCTGGTTTCTTAACCTTTCGTGTGTGATTTGGACATTTTTTACTTTATGGTTAACGGAGCATCCATCGGGTATACCCCATGCATCTGACTTCCGTCTCAGAAGTAAGTGACCCTTATATTTGCGATATACCTTATATGACTTTATAATGATTGGCTGGTCAACAGGTAGACATTGTATATATTGTTTTTTGTATTATTATCTTGAACAAATGGTGGGTCACGACATTATGGTTTAGTGAAATAACTATGACTAATTTCACTTTAGGGTGATGCACTTCATGCCTCTTTGCCTGATTGATTGAAAGTGGACCTTATCTCCTAATGAAGCCCTATTTAAAAGGGCGAAACGCATTGAGTTGTTTGTATTTTTGGACTTTCCATTTCTAGAGGCAACAAGTGTCTATTACTTTGTTTTTACGACCGTAACCTTTTTTTCTGTAATTATATTGCTTGTCGTGACCAAACATATTGATGGTATATATTGTTTTATGTATTCATATAAACGTATGTATTTTTATTGCAATATATTTCCTTGACTTTCCTGCCTTAAAAGTCCCAGGGGTTAGACACCCCAATTGGTTGGTTATGTTTGTCTGACCAACCAACCATCCATAGTGTATGAAAACACCTATCCCACAGACTAATCTACTTGGTCCAATGATACATACGAAGAGTATGGGGATACTGTTTCCCCAACCAACACCAATGTTGGACAACCTAAAAGGTACCTATTTAATGGTCTAAGGCCTGAAAGGACATCTAGAAATATATATGAATTGCGCCACTTGGTTTTGGAATCCGGGAAAGTTTGCTCCTTTACTGAATTAAGAGAGAAATATGATCTACCATTACTTGCAGTTCAGGCATTTCGCAAAGCAATAGGCTGTAGGGCTAGACAAAGTGACGATACATATGGTCTACACCCTAGGTGCCCAACCTGCAGCCCGGGGGCTGCATGCGGCCCTTTCGGCATTGTTTTGGTCCTCAACATGCAGCCCCCAGAACTGTGAAGTGGTCACATGCTGGCCCAGCTTTCCTAATCAACTTTGGCAGTCCTACATCAGTAAAATCGGTAATGTTGATCAGGAAAGCCAGGTCTACATATGAGCGCTGCACCCAGGGGCAGGAGGGGGGGGGGGGGGTGCAGTCGGGTTTTGACTGCCTGTCAATATCTGGTCAACCGCCTGCTGAGATATGTCAACAGGGAAGGGTCTGAATCGATGTTATGTGCGGCCCTTTAAGAATGCCGAGGGCCGCACTTGTGGCCCTACATATCAACTCAGTTGCCCACCACTGGTCTACATGATAGAAAATGTCTATTGCTTTAAGTTAAGCTGTATCGTCTAGCATGGTAGGCTTTGTGGAAGTCAGCAGATGGGTGTGCCTGGTGGGGGATGGGCCAGATGCCGCACCAACGAGCTAACGTCACTAGCCCATATGATAACACCACTCATAAAGGTAAAGAGGCTCTATAATTAGCTTCAATCCTGAGATAGCCAGGGGTGGGGGATGTTGGGGGGAAATAAAATAATGTGGTTACATACCCTTAAACTAATGCTTTGTTGAAGCACCTTTTGATTTTATTACAGCACTCAGTCTTTTTGGGTATGAGTTTTTCAGCTCCACTCTAAATCTGTCAGAATGCGAGGGCATTGCCTGTGCCCTCTTCAGATTACCCCACAAATTTTCAATCGGATTCAGGTCTGGGCTCTGGCTGGGCCATTGCAAAACTTAAATCTTCTGGTGAAGCCATTCCTTTGTTGATTTGGATGTTTGTTTTGGGACGTCATGCTGAAAGAGGTTTTAAAAGCCTGTTTGTGTGTTAATATGTCTTCGTTTAATTTATGTTTTTATCTACATGCATAATTTTATATACTTTTACACTTATTATATATGTATTATAGATTCATTTTACCTTTTAAAGAAGAAGTCTTTGTATTATGTACTCTTTAGGTTCTTTGCCAATTTACTTCACATTTTAAAAATAACTTTTTTTACTATGAATTATATTATTCTAACCTGCCTACCCATATACCCAACCATCCTGAAGAAGTGGTCTGTGATACCATGAAACACTTAGATGTTATTTCAATAAATTTGTTTTTTTTCATCAACAGGCGCCTACTAGAGCGCCTGATGTATTGTTATGTGGAATTAATTCTTCCAGCTAGTTGCTATAAAATTGAAGATCAAGTTATATGGTAGAATTAAAAGGAAGTATATGTGGATACATTAGTTAAATATACTTTCACATTTGTTTTTATTTTTTATTGTAAACATTCATTAATTGTATGTATAGTATTGTTTGTGTTCGTGGAATGTATAATATTAATTAAAAAAAAGATGTACCGTATTTTTCGGACTATAAGACGCACTGGACCACAGGGCAGGCGCAGGGCAGACGCACTGGTTTTTAGGGCAGGAAATCCAGAAAAAATAAGATTTATTATGTTTTCACATCAATTGGGTTAATGCAATGAATTCAGTGAAGGCAATATTCAATTCAGCCAGCAGGGGTCACTAGCAGCAGTACACTCAAGCTACTGAACACTCTTCACACTGAACACTCGGGAGGAGGAGGAGGGAGGGGGGCAGAAATCTGCAGCCTTCTCCCTCTCCTCGGCTCTAAACAGCTGCTCTGATCAGCTGTGATTGTGCTGAGTTCTTGGCAGTCCATCTCTCCCTCTCGCTGTCCATTGCCCAGCAAAGCTCTGCTGACAGGCAATTTTAACGTACAGCTGACAGTTCCTCCTGCTCCCCCGGCTAATCTCCGTTCCGGGGGAGTTGGCGGGCAGCCAAGATGCGACCACCAGCGGCCGAGTGGCCGCGGGGGTCACACATTCGGACCATAAGACGCAGGCACTTTTTGCCCCCAATTTTGGGGGTGAAAAAGTGTGTCTTATGGTCCGAAAAATACGGTATATAAAAAAATAAGTTGTGTGCACTGCGTATGGGAATCTGTTCATGTTTTTTTTTTGCAAACTGTTGATCAGCCCCGGGCAGCCTGAGGGACCATGGGCTGACCCCCCTGTTTAAAACATTTGAGAATGACCCTTTGGTCTAAAGTGTTAGTAACCCTGAAAAGTTAATCAGGGTTTCCTGTAATGACATATGAGATCTGGGGTTCAGAGCAGTACTGTCAGATTTACATGGGTCCTGCTATCAGAAAGGTTGGTGATCACCGTTTCGTTATTTACATTAGTGATGTGTGAGTGGTGCTGAAGCAATTGCAGTCGGCTGCAGGTGTGGGATAAAAAGGCGAGAAGGGGGATTGTGTAATTGGTGTTTATTCGTTGCAGGTCAGTTGGGGATGGTGGATTTGGTGCTGTGATATACATGGGTGATGTAGTGTCAGAGTAGAGGATGGGTGTGATTGAGTTGAGGGGTGCAATCATAATTGTTCCCCAAGTAATGGGTACAAGACTTACAGCATCAGTCACCCAGTACACAAAAACATAGACATGCAGCAGACATGACTGCAATCTGTACCCAACCAGACATAAATATTGGGAATTAGTTTTTTACATGTCAGTGAGTGCATTATGCTTTTAAAGCCCACAAAGTCTATGTGTTAAGGAAACTTTGTAAACCATCTCAAATGGTTTACAAACCATGATCTGGTTTTCTGCTATCCCAGGGTAGGGAAACGTATATTCAAAGTTTGTATGGTTGGTAAAAGAGCTATAAGATTTGACCATGTCCCTCTCCAGATCAGAATATGAAGGCAATAGGGCAATGTCAGCATTACCTTGGTGGTAAAATGGGAACTTTCAGCACCATAAACAAACGTATATATGTACAAAGAAATATACTTTCTCACCTTTCAAATCTTGACTCCACATCAAAGTTGTCAACATTCAGAACCAAATCAACATTATTTTCAGCACTAATACTAGTCCTTGTGGTGGTATACACACTTAACTGAAAAGGAGGAAAAAATAAATCAACACGTTTAAAATAAACAAACTAAATATTTTAAATACAGTACCATTTTTTAATTGGACAACATAAACATATATATACAACATCTTATCTTCAATACAATCAAGAGCCTTAGACTTACTTGCAATTTTGGCCTCTTTGAGAGGTATGGTTTGATGCAGTTATCACTGTGACTTTCACAGGGCTTCGTGTAAACAATGCCATACATGACCCAGCAGGTATGAACCACATATACAATAAACACCCCAACCACCAGGGTGGTGAAGGAACTTCTGTTTAGCATTGTAGGTGGAGCAGATAGTAGCAGAAAAATAAAATGGACTCCAAGACTAATTTAGAATGCATACACCTGGAAAACAGATTTGTTCAGTGTAAAAACTGTGCCACATACAATCAACAATGAAATTATGGGACAAATATTGTTCAAAGTTAATATCTGGCTTATCGATTTTCTCTTACTAACTTAACTATAACTCAACCAGTCCTATTTCTGGCTACCTTTTGTATACTTTATACAAATTACCCCTTAGATTGTAAATTCAATTGGACAGGGCCAGGGTGAATTTGATTTAAATCGAACTCTGTTCATGTTATAACATTTTTGCTGTGAAGAGGCATGTGATCTCTGTTAAGCCAAATTCAGTTTAGAGAACTGCAAAAGTAAACCAAGCATCTGTGATATCCAATAATCTTACAAAAACCTCTGGAAGAGCATGACATTGTGAATGAATTAATGGAATCGATTTACCAAAAAATTAAAACATATACAGCCTTATTCTACAGATTTAAAACACTAATCTATATTTCATGATGGAATAACCCTTGGATGGTAATATATCTTCCTTAAAATGCATTTAATTATAAACAATCTGTTTTAAATAAAAAAAATCTGATTTGTTCAAAAAAATCTTTGATCTTTATCCACCGTGAGCAGGGTCCACAACGTCTCCTGTGTCATAACCTGTGCGTTATCTTGTGTTGCATCTCAACTCTAATTTAATGTACAACAGTGCGTAATATGTTGGCACAATATAATTTCAAGATAATAATAAATGATCTGCAAGTAGGTTCCCTTTTCTGATTTCTTACTGCTCATCTTAATAATATACTACAGACATTTAACATATATTATTTCAGACAAAGGAACATTTTGAAGACATGTTTGTACTTCAGGATGATAATAGCTAGAAGAGGAAGGCATCCTGAAAATTATCCTATTTGAAGCTGAGCCTCCATAACCAGAACTGAGGTTCAAAGAATGAAAGAACAATGCCACTTTTACCTACTTGTTTTACAAAACACTTGAATACATAGAAAGTAAATGGCAAATTCCTAGTGTGTAATTCCTGTGTAACATGACACAGCACCTCTAGATGGTGAAAGGTGCCAACATTCTTTTGTTTTGAACATAGTTGTTTATTGTGATTTGTTAAATGTCTTCTGGCCTTTGTTTTTATACTGAGGCACAGATGTACAATAAAGTTGGTTTTATTATGTTTTAATCTACATGAAGCCAGGAAGTACAAGGAGTATTTTTACATTAGGTCTATCTCACACACATCTCTACTGCTATCTTAGAATTTCCTTTGTTCAAAAACTATACATGGCATATAAGTCATATTAATGACATTTAAACCACTAACTAATGGAAACCTAGAAGGATAAACTGTAGTTAACGCTGCTAAGTGTTTATACATACCGGTATATGGTCAACAATGGCAATACCTTTTTCAACAGAAGAATAAGGAAAGGTTTTCAAAAGACCTGTCTCCAAAACAATCTTTCACCATATCAATAATGTTTTTTTAGGATTGCTTTTAAAGACAAAAAAAAACTCCACTAATGAAATGGTCTCCTATAAGCACTAACAGTCTCCATGGCACTGCCTTGGCCTTAGATAATTCAGGGAAGGTTACCTCGACCAGTAGACTAAGTTGACCATCATTGGTGTACACAATCAGTTACCTTACTATCTCACAAATGCAATATGAATCATCATAAAGGAGAACTGTAGATCTCCGACTCATTCACTGACAATTTACAAGGCGATTGATGAAAAAACAATATCACCTGGACATCCACATTTCCAAGTCCCCTTACACTGGACACAAATCAGCCAAAGGAGGGATGGCGATGCTAGGAACCGGAAGGTTCTACAGATCGATCTAAAGAACCAGATCAGATACTTGCACAGATTCTACCTGATCAGTCAGATATTGTAACATATGGTAGCGATACAGTGTGCTCCCAAGTGTGCCAGATACAAGCAATGGCCATTATAAGGAAGGAGCACATCTTTCCTCGAAGATGTTAACAAAACTCATCAAGCCTGACCCATAAATCGCTACAATAAAACATATGCACAGAACCATCTGTTTAGCTCCTATACGACCATTCCCATCATGAACGTCCGTCACCCCCCCCCCCCCCCCCCCCCCCCCCCCATCCCCCATCCGAAATGCTCTGCAAACGCTCGGAGAATAGAACGATACTTTACCACCCATTAGTATTCTAATAAGCAACTCAACAGTAAACAATCACCGATAACCTTACAAAAGAGCAACGAGAGACCAGCTCGTCTTTACCTCTCGCCGTTATATTGCATGTCTCTCCAACCCGAAAGTACACCGAAAGAAACAAGTACACTGTCAGCCGTACCCGGAAATGCGGAAATGACGTAAACAAGACCTCTAAGACACTTCCTAGTCAGCACATTGAAATGTCAAAGAGGCGGACATATTTGTCCAAAGTTGCAGCGATGGTTAGGAGTATCTGAAGAGGCTGTTCTAATGAGTTGGGTACAGAGCAGATTAGAACAGAATGTATCTATTGTGCTGTATATCGCCGTCTTTAAGTAAACGGGATGAGGAGGGGTCATGCTAATATACAGTGTGCTATTGCTCGTTTAATTCTAAACCCTGTCTATAACCTTGCAAATCTAACAGGATACAACAAGGTTTAAACATTTCAGTTTGTGGCTTGTGAATTATTAGCCCAGTCACGTGACTGTGACCCCGCCTTTTCCCGTATTGGCTGTAGTCAGTCGTGTTTCGTAGTATCACCACCATAGAGTTTTCATCATGCACAGAGTACGGGTTGTGCTGGGACATCTCCCGGGAACCCCCCGAGGGGTACGAGCCGAGCTCACCTCGGCTGCTCCTGCGGAGGATCGCTCTCAAGATATTGTTATTGTGAATGGCAGGAGGACCCCAATCTGCAAAGCCAAGAGAGGGGGGTTCAAGGTAATATTACAGGTGTTAGTACATAGTAGCAGATTACTTGTGATGTAAGCAGGGTCTGAAGTGTTTTCTGTGGAAATAGCTGTAATGTGATTATTGACTTAGCTGTAACCAGGGCCGGGACAAGGCCAACCAACAACAGAGGCTGAGCTGCCCAAGTGCGCCCCCCCCATGATAGAAATAGATATAAATAAAGTGCAAAATAACCACATAATTTTAATGTAAACAAGCATAATCCTGTCAACAACACAGAATAAAAACGAGCAAGTTTTACATTAGAAACTGTATAATTTTGTGGTAAGATAGCTTCAAAGAAGTAAGTGCAAAATTCCAAGTGCAAAACAGGTACGGGTTTAAATTACAGTGCAATTTTCCTTGCATTAATTGAAGAAAATGGTCAATAACATTGTCAAAGTCAATTTGCTTTACCATTGCACTACCCTGTATCCTTAATGCTTGAAGTATCATAAAAACAAGTTTGTTATTTAAAAAATGAATTCTAGCTGTAATTTGTTCATTATAAATGCTAGACAAATCAGATAATGTTAGTGCGGCTTTTTAGTGATGGCGAAGGGGCGGCAATTGTGTGCCCCTCTTTTCAACTCAGGTTGCCCCTCACTGCTCTATAATCTATGAAGGAAAGTATGATAGTTAGCCAACATTGGGCTATCTTCTCACCATTAGGAATGCAGGAAAGCTGATCACATATGATCACGAAGGAGGGTTCCGTTTTCAGATAACACTATTAAGGATGGTAGCGGCGGACTCCTGTCAGTGTCAGAAGTGAGCATACAGTAAGAATGATAATATGGGGACAGTAGGGGTGCGGATTACAGGTTGGAAACATGAGGGAACAGACCCCATTACAACATAAAAATAATCCATTAGAGTCTATGGTGCGCTTTTGGTACATAAATCTGGACCTCAGCAGTACGCTAGGGAGGTTAACACATCTATTGTATAAGCATGAGACTATTTAACAAATGCTTCTAACGCTTTTGAAAATCAGCGTTTTTGGACATTATAAATATGTTCATACAAACAGGACATAGTTGGTTACCATCAGTTTCAAGCTTACTATATATATCTAGTAGTACCAGCTTTCAGTATTTTTTAATAGTGCCCTAAATACCAGTATCTTCATTTAGATTTTTCTTATGTATGTAAATAGTCAGAGTATCAGGGCTACTACAAAGCAATAATTGTTTTGCCATTTGGAAATGGTTAACTCAATTTAAATTCAATCATTTTGTTTTAAATACTGATTCTTGATTGAATGTCAAATGATTATACTACCACACCTTACTACTGACGCAAATGCAGTTCTTTAGTTTGATACCTTTTTATGTGACTCCAATATAAAGTGATCACTTTTTTCAATGCATTTAACTTTTAATTGATTTGCATAGGGTAAATATTCTATGTAATCATGAGGTCTATTATTCTTGTATGATTCACAAAAACTGTCCAAACTCATCAACCTGTGTATGGGCCAGCTTTAAGCTAAAATCAGACAGTCTGTTTCTGGGCCACTCCAGTTCTCTGTGCAAGGGTTGCACATGTTGTGTGGGCAGTAGGTGGGTTATTGGCCTCTGCCCCCATGTTATTCTTATAGAAAACTGTCCAGCAAATGGAACATGTTAGCTCTCTACCAGCCCTTAGTACTTCCACTAAAATTCAGCTAAGATTTGTTTTTCTTTAGGGAGCTAAATGGGCAGGTTCATCCTTTTTTCATAATTTTTTTGCGGTCTGTATCCCAGTATGCTATTTTATTAGGCAAGTGATATTTGTAGTCAAAAGTACAAAGGTTAAGGTACAAGGACAGTGGTTGCAGTGTTCACTGAGCACAGCTTACAAGATGGATTAGTTATGTTGTTTACTGAACTTTTCACTACCTTATTTATCTATTTGATATCTAAAAATGGACCCTGCCAGGTTTCTTGACAATAAAGAGATATGCTTTTTCCCCCAGAAATGTCTAGAGGCCTGTTTGTTGTTTATTGGGCAGGTGGCACGGGTATTAGACATTTTCGTTAAATTTACCATCTCAAATAAACTCATGGATGGAAAGGTATAGGAAGAAGGGAACACATTTTGCCAGAAAAGTGAATATACAACTATTATTTATTTGGGACCTTTTAGGTTTCGTTGTTTTATTCTATATACCGCCTTTGTATTTTTTGCACTGTAAGATGCGCTGGGCCATTATACACACCCTGTAGTTTTGAAGAGAAAATACAAAAATTTAAATGATGAAGAAGAGACATAGCCACTCACATATAAAGTGAATATACAGCATGTTCCAGCAAAGTGGGCCAGGCTGGATCACTCTTTATTCCTTCCTCAAAGCCAAACACCAGTGCCAGGAGTCAGAGCTTAGTTCCAGTGCTTAAAATTTAGTATGTGTCCATACATCAGCAATTCACATTCACTGGAGAGACACATTTTACAATTAGGCACTTACCCATGAGCACTTATGTGGAATATAAATACACAACTTATGCTTTCTAAAAAGTCTCAATTCACCCAGTGAGTTGTTCACTGTGTTCAGAAAATGGGTACTGTTAGTGCTAAAACAGTTTAAATCCCCCTATTAACAGTTGCCTATTGGCTTGGCTGGGGGGGGGGGGACACAAACTCCAGCCTCCTGTGATGAAAAGCTATTGCTTCCAGGATGTGTGGGACTAAAAATATATATTTCCTGGGTTTCCCCAAACGTCTTTTCCAGGACAGCACTTATGAGAGATAAGGGCCCCACCCTTGGAGGCAGGAAACAACACCCCTGTAATGGCTGCTGCCTTTCACTGCTATCCCCCTACTTACCGCTGCGGCCCTTGGTGCCGTGTTAAATGATGATGTCAGTTGTGCTGGGTCCTGGTCTACATGCTGCCTGGCAGTGCTTGCCACTTCCTGGTATTTAAAAGATTGGTCATGTGCCCTGGCTGGCCAATCATGGTCCTCCTGCATGTATATAAGGGATCCAGTCCCTTTCCACCTCAGTGTCGAATGTCTGCCTAGAGTGTGCTTGCTAGCTGTGTTCCTGATTCCTGCCTGAGCTATGAGACTTTGATACGTTCAACCCTTGTCTGCCTGTATTATCTCTTCTGTTGCCAACCCGGACCGCCTTACCTGCACCTCTGCTGCCAACCCTAATCCTTTGCCTGCCTGCCTGCCTGACAACACTATTCCCTGATCCCTTGGTCCTGTGCTGTTGCCCCTGGTTACAACCTGGCCTGCTGTTAAAGCCAGTGTCCCCGGCACCTCTCCGTGGTGCCCCCTGGACCAGCTGCCTCGTGTGCCTACCCTCCCTCCAAAGGTAGCGACCTGGTGTTCCCCTCGGGAAAGTCTATCCGCACCTTCAGGAGTATTGTGAAGAACAAGTGGGCTCACTTAGGCCTTGTTTCCATTGGTGCGTTTTTTGTGGATGCGTGCGTTTTTAACCCCGCGGCCAAAAACGTGTCCGAGTCCACGCATTTTTGCGCGCTTTTTGCGATGCGATTTTTTTTTTTTTTATAATGGCAATAGAGCGATGCGGATGCGGTTGGGACGCGGATGCGTTAATAGCCCCCTTCTGGCCAAGGAGGACCTGGTTTTCCCTGATTCTGGAACTGGAGGTCGATCAGCTATTCCCACTTCCAGACAGGGGGGACCTTTTTCAGCAGGGGCCAGTGGTACAGGGGTAAGACAAATCCTGGAAACTGACAGCCTGGCTTTTGAGGAGTGGTCCCTCTTAGCCAGGGTTTTTTTGCCCAGGGTTGTGTCCTCCCTTCTGGCCAGTCGGAAGTTGTTTACCAGAAAGATCTACAGGAAAATCTGGATGGTTTTTATGTCTACTTGTGATGCTGGACAGGATACTCATTCCTTACCAGTCCAGGTATGGACCTGGGTCTTTCGCTTAGCACCCTCAAGGTGCAAGTTTCTGCCCTTAGTTAGATATTTCTTAGAGGCCTCAGTCTCCAGGTTCTTACAGGGTGTGGCCAGATCCAGACCTATTTTTTGCCAGTCAGTTCCCCAATGGGACCTCTACCTGGTTCTACAGGCCATGGCCAAGAATCAGCTTTTCTGGTGGCAGTTACTTTGGCTAGGCGGGTAGGTGTGCTACATGCCCTCTCTGTCCTAGAACCTTACCTCAGGGTGTTTCCAGATCGTCTTGTCCTTCGTACAGATCCGGCCTTTTTTCCTAAGGTAACCACTAGCTTCCACAGGTCTCAGGAGATAGTATTGCCCTCCTTTTTGCTCTAAACCTGCCAATGATAAAGACTTGGATTTCCATGCCCTGGACGTCCGGAACATGGTCCTGTCTTACTTAGATTTCACCAGGCCCTTCCAGAAGTCAGATTCCCTATTTGTTCTTCCTTCAGGTCCTAGACAGGACAGAGCAGCCTCTAAGTCTACCATCTCTAGGTGGATCAGACTAGCTATAGTGGACCCCTTCTCCGAGGAAAGGACACTCCTTGTCCGTTGTCCATCAAAGCCCATTCCACAAGAGCGTCAGCTGGGCAGGAGCCTCCCCAGACCAAATCTGCAAGGCGGCTACCTGGTCCTCCTTTAATACCTTTCTTCAGCATTACCGCCTGGATCTCTTGTCGGTGTCCAGGCGTTTGGGCGCTAGGTGCTTTAGGCAGTTGTCCCGCCCTAGAAAGTGAGTGCTCGCTTATCCTCCTATAAGTGCTGTCCTGGAAAAGATGCTTGGGGAAAACCAGAGTTAGACTTGCCAGGACTTTTCCCTCCCTATGTTTTCTGCTGTTGTCGTAATGTTTCAGTTACTGCTCCTGATTTCTCTGATACAAGACTGGCCAGAGGTGGGAGAGGGGGCTATTTAAAGATCGAAGGGCTGTTGTGTTTCCTCCCTTCGAGGGTGGGGCCTTCTCTCTCATAAGTGCTGTCCTGGAAAAAGAGTTACCGGTAAGTCTTACTCTGGTTTTTATATTTTTTTACATATTCTCACCATAAGACGCACTGTAGTTTCCCAATGATTTTAAATGGAAAATGAAGTGTCTTATAGTCCCACAAATACGGTAAGCATGTCTGATTAATATCAAGTTCATAGATGAGGGTAAAGCTAAGGCTGTTTGCTAACTCGCCAGGTTCTTATGTGCTAAACACATCCAACCATGGGATCTTGTTTTGTGCAGAGGGTAATACCAGGGGAATTTTTAAAATGCTACAGTTATTGAGTAAACTGTGTTGGTGACTTCTTTGCACTGAGGGCTTGTTTCCACATACGTCGGGCCCCTCTAACGTCGGGTTAGTGTATCTGCTACGTTGGGGTCCCCAACGTAGCTGATACACTAATCTGTTCGGCGAAGGATCTGTCTTCACGGCGCCGAGCCGCTCCGCTGCTTCAAGGCTCAACGTAGTCGAATACGTTGAGTCTTTGCACCGGTGGATGTGTAGACAGACCATCCACCGTGCACCCTAAAGCTAGCCATACACGTGTCGGATTCCATGGCCAGTCGATCACCCATCCGATCGATTCCGGCGATTCTGCCGGGAATCGCAGGTGTGATCAATCGGCCAATTAAGAGTATCCATCGCTGCATACCACCTTGTCCAACGGATTCCGGGACGATTCCGTGTCCGATTGTCCACCTCACAAATGGCAACTCCCCCTGATCTGTGCAGAATCGGATCAAAAAGACCAACATGTTGGTTCTCTGTCGGATCCGATTCTGGGCCCCTGACTGATCGGACCTGATCGATTGGACAAGGTGGGCTGCATGCGATTCCGGCACGATCGTTTGGCGTGCACGCGCCCGGAATCGATCGTGCCGGAATCCGGTGGGAATCCGACACGTGTATGGGGGCCTTAAGACCTGCTCTGGCTCTGTTTCCAGTTTGCAACAGTGTAATTTTTTTTTCTTGTTTCACATCACACAAATTGAAATTGCAGTGCTGTAGTTTACCAGCAATGGTAGCATGTGGTAATGCAACCATATTCGTTTCAGGTAAATAAGCCCTGCATTACACATACCACTGTGCTGGGTCTCCTCTACCAGTGTATTGCGGTAGAAATATATGTGCTGCAGGACATAGTCAGCCGGAAAACGATCAATTGTAACACATACACAAGCATACTTAGAAAACAGACACAATGTACTTAGAAAACCCATCAGATACCTTTAACGATCAAGTAAAATTTAAACGAAACTAAAAAAAATAGTTTTAGGTTGCTTGAACTGAAATATTGAACCGTTTATGGCCACTTTTAGTTGACTTGTTCAGGCATAATTCAATGCAGCACAGTGTAAAAGGTTTTCACATTATTCACCTAGCTCCTCAGAACAACCCATTCTTCCACAAATGTTTTTGCATATTAAGACAGGTCTGAATTAAATACCTGAATTTTAGACATGTTGAGCAATACGTTTAAGTTTTTTTTATTGCGTGGATGGATAATAATTAAATATAAATATTTTCTTTCTTTTATTGACTGGATTACTATTAGGATACAACACCAGATGAACTACTTGCTAGTGTTATGACTGCAGTGTTAAAGGATGTCAACCTGAAGCCTGAGTTAGTTGGGGACATTTGTATTGGTAAGTCAAATCCCACAATCGCTATAACATTTTATTAATGGGCCCATTAAATGTAATGTAATGTTTGATAACATGAGATTTCTAATATATAGACCGGTCTAGCCTCATACAGGGAGTGCAGAATTATTAGGCAAGTGGTATTTTTGAGGAATAAGTTTATTATTGAACAACAACCATGTTCTCAATGAACCCCAAAAACTCATTAATGTCAAAGCTGAATATTTTTGGAAGTAGTTTTTAGTTTGGTTTTAGTTTTAGCTATTTTAGGGGTATAAAGAATTAGTTTTTTGTTCGTTGCCTAATAATTATGCACATATAGTCACCTGCACCAGCAGATATCCCCC
>CM070036.1:88225096-88241699 GCA_036250615.1 Ptychadena robeensis | reverse complement strand
CCCGGCAGTATGGCGTCTGGACTCCACAGCCTATGCCATTACCCCGCCTGTACGGAATGAGGCAGTCTGTGGAGTCCATCTGCCGGGTGTTGTAGTGTTTTCTTAATAAAGCAATCTCGTGCGTATAGACAAACCTCCACAGCAACTTGAATTCTTAGAGACAGTGGCCTGATTTATTGGAAAATGTAGAGACCATATGCAAAGGTGACAATCACAGGTTATTGCAGCATGAATCAATTTACAAAAGATCTCTCAGCTCTCCTTCAAAGGTTTGTTCACTTCCAACGATATCTCTCCCTTCTCTTCTAGAGACATCTCCATCTTCTCTTCCTAGGTTCTCTCTTTTTTAGATAGCTCTAAAACTACACCCCTATACAGTTTAACAAATGAAAAAAAACTAGATTACATTTGTGATGAAAGAGACATCCTGTGTAAAAAGCTGTGAATACAGAGACATCTATCTAATATGTACATTAAAGGTTGGTTTATGGGTCTTGAAAGAATGTAACCTATTGTCCTCCAGTGTGTGTGTGTGTGTGTATGTGTATGTATATATATGTATGTGTGTGTGTGTGTGTGTGTATATATATATATATATATATATATATACCATATTTTCCGGCATTTAAAATGACTTTTGAACACAGGAACATGTCTGCAAAAGTCGGGAATTGTCTTATACCCCAGGTGCCGCCATCGGGGGTGTACGGGGAACTCCTGTGTCTGGGTGACCATCTAGGGGAGCCAGTAGGTCTGCTCCCCGCGCTGCGTGCTGGCTGACAGAAGCAGAGATGTGCTTTTTGTAGCATCAAGGTCAGTAGTGATAATCTTTGCCAGAGTTGTATAGATGCCCTGGTTAGGGAGGAGGGGGCCTCCTCTGCTGCTACTGCAGGCCAGGAGATTTTGTCTACTGTGAAGGAGGAGATTGCAGCTACTTTTTCCTCATTTAAGTCTATCTTGGCAGACCTTCGGCCTCATTTGCAGGCTTCAGGACCCTCATCAGCACCCTCGTAACTTAGCAGCATAGCGATGGGGAAGGTTAGGATTCCGGTTAGACACAGCATTTTCCCAGGTTGCTAAATCGACTGACCTTTCTTCTGAGGAAAAAAGTGAAAATGGCAGTCCTTTTGGGAGGAAAGGAGCTGTCGTGGGGCTTTATCGACACTTGTTTGTTAAACACAATTTTGTTTTTCTAAAACTTCACATTTTATTATTACATAGTTAAAAATGATTAGTATATATAATCAGGCACAAACTGTGCACATTTGGATTACAACATAAAGAATACTTTAAAAAAAATGACCAATACAATACTTCTGCAAAGAGGCAGTGTTGGTTGTCCCCTGTGACCAAAAAGTCACCCTCCGACGTGTTTCACCCCGTCACTGGGGGCTTCATCAGGGAGGATCAGAGAGGGGGGGGGGGGGAATTAGCCTATAGATACACAGTACAGAAAACATGAAAAATACAATTAATACATATTATAGCATTTAGCAGATTTTCAGAGAGGGGAGATGTCTTGTATACTACTACCAGAACATCCATGTGCCGGGAACATTGAAACTGTCCCTCGTGGGGACACAGAGAGAGGTGCTGGCCATGAGACCCAGGGCATCCAGGAGGTGGGGGTGGGGCCCGGTACCGGGGGAAAAAACAACTAACAGACTGTGTGTATATATAATCCGTGATATGTCAATAAATAGACACTTTAGTATGGATAGGGTGTGTTTTTTGAAAAGAGACAGAAAAACCCTTTTCCAACACCATAAAGATTCAATAAATTAGCATAGGTTGTTGATGCTTACCGCAGAGGAAAGTTTGAGTTCAAAAACACACACAAGGGAGGAGGTTGCTTATGCCAAATCAGTCAGGGGACAGGTCATCAGTGGTTAATAAACGCTATAAAGGATAACCATACAAAGTAAATGCCAGGATACATGTAGTGACGGTCATTTGAATAAAATAAATAAAATAGAGATAATAGTAATAAATATAAGTATACAAAGGAGAATGATGTCATATCAGTGAAGGTCACTTCAGTTATTGGGTGTCCACAGATTGGGAGCGCAATCTCCAGACAGGGTATATATATCAAACCTCTGAGAGTCTGGGAGGTAGGGAGACATCCCCATTCTATATAGGCCAGTATAATAGATACAAGGTTTGAAAGATGTTCACATTTACCTGGGTCAGTGTAATGGTTTAGGAGTCAGCCGCTGTTGTATATTATGTTCGGTAGTTGCGTGTCCAAAATCAAAGAGCGTTAGGTGTATTTTGTCCATCCTGGTCACAGTTTTTTTTGTTTTTAAGACCGTATTAGTCTCAGAGTCAAAATTGGGGATTGGGTTGGATCTAGTTTCGCCTGTTATTAGTGCCCACGCATGTAGGGGTAAATGCCCCGGATGACGTGGGATTTAGACATGACCTAGTAAATGACGTAATGTTAGGGTTACAGGAAACACTTAAAGCTCACTGATTCGTTGATTCCTGGGGGTTCGGTTGCCTTTAGGGTGTAAATCCATCTGTTCTCCAATTGTAGTAGTTTGTAGTGTCGTTTGTTCACATCGCCTCCTCGTACATTGGTAGGGACGTTGGCCAGTGCAAGGAAACTGATGGTATTCGTATCACCTGCATGGTGCTGGACCACATGCCTGGCCACTGGTTTTGAGGGATTTTTTGTATTGATGTCGTAAATGTGGTCACAGATTCTGAAGCGAAATTCCCTTTTTGTTTTGCCCACGTAGAAGCAGGTACATGAGCATGGAGTAAGTAGACAATTCCCTGTGTTCTGCAGTTTACCGAGTGTTTGGGTTTTAGCATCTGTCTGTTGGGTAAGTAGGTGGTTTGGTTAGGTAGAATCCACTTGCATTGGTTGCATTCTCCATATCTGTATGTTCCCCTTGTAGGTCTATGATGGATTTTGGGGGAAATGTAGTGGCTATTGATCAGATAGTCTCTTATGGATCGGGACCTTCTACATGGAGTGCAGAATTATTAGGCAAATGAGTATTTTGACCACATCATCCTCTTTATTTCTTACTCCAAGCTGTGTCGTTAGGCTCGAAAGCCTACCACCATTAAGCATATTAGGGCGTGCTGTGCATCTCTGTAATGAGAATGGGCTAGTGGTCTAATGACACTCACACTCCTATATAAGGGTGCATATTATTCAGGCAACTTCCCTTTCCTTTGGCACAATGGAGTCAACAAGAAGCACTTGCAGGGCTTAGAAAAGTCAACAAATAGTGAGATATTTTGCAAGGAGGCAGTCACTATCTTAAAATTTTCAAAGCGTTCTGTAGGTGGAATTCATCGATAAATCACGCGTTTCATTCAAAATAGCACAGGGTTCGCAAAAGCTTGTGAAACAACAAAGGCGCAAAATAAACTGCCCATGACTGAGAAAAGTCAAGCGGGCATCTGCCCGATGCCACTTGCCACCATTTGGCCATATTTTCAGAGGCAACATCACTGGGAGTGCCCAAAGCACAAGGTGTGCAATACTCCTGACAGAAAGCTGAAGACGACCACCACTGAACAATACCACAAGCTCAACGTCAATACTGTGGGCCCAAGAATATCTCAAACTGATTTTTCTAAGGGTTTTTGACTGATGACATAGGAGTGGAGTCCTTGATGGGCCATATGGGAGTGTTGGCACGTGGCTGGAATTGGCTAAAAGGGCAGAGAGTCTTCCAGGTCCGACTCAGGACTCCTAGCAAGGTGGAGGTGGTGAGTACCTCGAGTTTGGCTGGTATCATCAAGAGAGCTTGTGCGGGTCCTTTCTCGCTGGAGGATGGAGTAAGTCGCAACTCCCAGTCCCTACTACCTGCCATTTTCTGGTCAGACACTTCTCACAGCAGTGGTACAGGAAGAATCTGCATCCATCAAGAAAAACATGATTTTCATGCAGACAACTGCTCCCAACACCCGCTAGCCAAGTCTCCACCAGCGTGCTGGCAGAAATGGGTATTACAGAAGAAAAACAAATAAATGGCCTCCTGTTCACCCGTGCCTGATCTGAAACCCATTGAGACCTGTGGTCCCATCATCAAATGTGTGATTTACAAGGCGGAAACCAGGTACACCATCTCTGAACAGTAGTCTGGGAGGTCTGTGGTGCTGGCTGCACGCAATGTTGATGTGAACAGATCCAGAAAAACACTGACAGAATTCCATGATTGCAGGCTTTTGTAGTGGCCATTTCCAAAAGAAAGGGGCGATAATTGGTCCTGATTTGTTTTTGTATTGTTTTGAATGTCGAAATGTATATTTGTGAATGTGAGATGTATATTGGTTCACTGGTAAATAAATAAATTGAAATGGGTAATAAATTTGTTTTCTTGTCAGTGGCCTAATAATTATGCCCCAGCTACTAGTCACCTGGCACACACAGATAATCCCCCTAAAATAGCTCAACACAAAAAACAACTAAAAACTACTTCAAAAATATTCAGCTTTGATATTAATGATGTTTTTGGGTTCATTGAGAACATGGTTGTTGTTCAATAATAAAATGTCTCAAAAATACCACTTGCCTAATAATTCTGCACTCCCTGTATATGTTATAGCCGGTTTCTCTGAGATTTGGTTCCCCACTATATCATCTGATTAAGGCACCAGTAGCGGTCAATGATATTTTTGATGTCTTCGTGTTGGTCTGTATAGGTCAGAATAAGTCTCGTAATGGTTTCAGAATCTCTTTTGGTTTTCTTGGGGGGATATAGTAATTGTTGTCGATCCATATTGGATACTTTATAGAAAGTGCGTTTAAGCAATCTGTGGCTGTAGCCACGATTTAAAAGTCGTTCTCTTAGGGAATTAGCTTGTTTGACAAATTCCTCGTTAGTGGAACAATTTCTTCGTACCCGTAAATATTGACTGTATGCAATGGACTTTTTTAGGGGACAGAGGTGTGCGCTATCAGCCTGCAGGATGGTGTTCCCTGCTGTGGGTTTACGGTAAAGGGTGGAAAGTAATCTGCCCTCAGAGATGTAGAGTTCTGTGTCAAGGAAAGTAATACTATTTTCTGATGTCATCGTAAATTTAAAATTGTATTGATTTTCTTGTAAAGTTGTCATGAACAGGGCCAATTCTGTATTGGTTCCCGTCCAGAGGATTAGAATGTCATCGATGTATCTGTGCCAGAAAATTACATGGCGCAGATACATCGATAGGTCCTGTTCCCATCCCCCCAGGTACAGGTTCGCATAGGAAGGTGCACAGCATGTTCCCATTGCTAACCCCTGTACCTGGAGGTAATGGGTTTCAAGAAAGCAAAATATATTGTTGGTTAAAATGAATTCGAGAAGCTGCAGGACAAAATTATTCATAGGGAACGATTTTTGTTCTTTTTCTGATAGAAACCTTTTAATTAGTTGTAGTCCCAAGTTTTGCGGGATGCTACTATATAGCGCCTCGACATCTATGGCTACAAGTGTGCAATGTTGTGTGATGTATATATCATCAATCATTTTAATAGGTCTACTGTGTCTTTTACATAAGATGGGAGCGTGTCTACAAAGGGTCGAAGGTAGGCGTCCACAAATCTACTGGCGTTCTCCGTGAGGGAGCCGTTGCCCGAGACAATTGGACGTCCCGGTGGGTGTGTCAGTGATTTGTGCGTTTTGGGTGAAGCCACCGTTAGATAATCCAATAGGTCCTTGTCGATGTTACACTTTGAGGCATGATCGAGTATCATTTGATCAAATCTTTGTTTGGTTTTGTCGACCTCCCTGATGTGAATTGGACGGTACCACTGTTTGTTTTTTAGAATGTCTAGGCAAATTTTTTGGTAATATGAGTGAGACATTAAAACAATGTTTCCTCCTTTGTCTGAGGGTTTAATTATCAGGTCTTCAGTGTTTTGGAGTCTGGTTAAAGTTTGTTGCATTTCTTTCGTGGTGGATCTGGTTTGAGTTTTTTTTATGGGAGTAGGTTTCAAGTGCCTTTGTGACTTTGTGTCATAAAGGCATTTATGTTCGGATTAAGAGATCGTGGGGGGAAATTTTTTGATTTCTTTTTAAATTTGGACGCATTCTCAAAGTCTGGTTGAGTCCTATTTGCGTCTGTTGTTTCAACTATAGGGATTTCAAAAGAATCTGAGTCAAAATCAATGTATTGTTCCTCAAGAAGCTGCTCTAGGTCTTTGATGGCTTCGTGTTCTGCTTGAGTTAGTTGATTAGTGTTGTCTGTTTTGGTGTTTTTTTGTTTTGCTTGCTGGTGTAAGGTTTTTAGTAATACTTTCTGCAGGAATAATTGGATATCTTTGATAGTTTCAAAAATATCGACATTCTGTCCAGGACAGAATCTTAGTCCCATCTTTAGGACTTCCTCCTCGTTACTTGATAGTGTGTACGAGGATAGGTTAACTATTGTCATTTTGTCTGGACTTTTTGTGATTGTGGAAAATAATCACTAATTGGTGACATATTACTTGTACCAACTCTGGAGGTGGCTCCTGGTGGTTGGTTAATGTGACGTGTGGAGTCCACGGGCCCTTGTAGTGTGTTTCTACTGATTGCACCCATTGGGGTTCCCATATGTGTTTTAATTTCAACAGGCGGTATAAGTGTGTTACTGGAGTTCATCAGATTGGTTTGAGCTCCAGATGCTTGTGTCTGGTCATTAGGAATGGCTGCTGTGCCCTTGGAGATCTGGTCTCTGTTGTTTACAGAGACAGACTCCAGAGAGGAGCCAATGTCCTCGCTTGTGTAATCAGTGGCTGACATATGTGAGTTCGAAAATCTGCGCGCCTGACGTCTTTTTGAATCATTCTGTCTAGTTGCAGTTTCTGGGTGAGGTTGACATTTTTTGCCGGGTTTGACATTAGGTTTATAGTTGGTGTTATATTTGTTGGTTGAATTGCTTTGTGTCTCACTATGAATGTTATCGGAATCCGACTGTGAGGGCGGATTCTTTCTATAAGTGTTCCGGGTAGGATTGGAGGTGGGCTTGGCCTGTACTGAACGCTAGTTCATCATGTCCATATTTATTTTCTTTTTTGGAGACCATGCTTTTCGTGTAATTTATCACTTGTCCTTTTATGGTGTTTTCCTTTTGTGTGAAGGCTGTTAGATTTTTTAGATGTGAAAACATTTGGTATAGGGACTCTATTTCCTTGTCTAATTGATTTATTAATAACCAGTATCTTTCGCATAATAACCTCATAAGATCTTCTGTACATTGTTTCAAGATGGTTTCCCATCTTTGTTTGAAAATTGGGTCTCCGTCTACAAAGGTAGGGAATACCTATACTCGGAGACCCAAGGGGTTAATATTATTTTCTATGTACTTATAAAAATATCGAATGTGCCATGTGAAATTTGACTTACGTTGGAGAAGTTTCTTTAGTTTAATGCCAAACGAGGTCAGGTTTCTGTTTCCAGGCAGAGATTTGGGCTTGATTCATCATCTCTTCCCAGGCAGAACCTGAAAATTCAGCCATGATTTGCCGACGTTTTACGCACTTCCCAAGTATCCGTTACCAATAGGTCAGGTTGTTCCCCAATCGCGAGCAATCGATGTGAGTGAGGCCTATCAGAGTGTTGATGTGGTTCCTGCAGATGGTTTTTCCCCGGGGAGTGTAGGCAAAAACATATATATAGAATAAAGCAAAAAGATGATACAGATTACATTACAAATTGCATTTCTGGCGAAACTAGATCCAAAAAATGTTTTTTGTCCCAAAAGGGGATGTTCTGGTATAAAAACCTTTCTTCTGAGGATATGGGGGTCCTTAAGGACTCCATGGACAAAACAATGGATGTTTTGTTTAAGCATAATTGGGAGACAAGCTTGTTTAATATGAGACCAGCTTTAGCTTCTTCATGTGTTGCGAATAATTTGGAATCTTGGTTATCTCAAGTTCAATTGAACTTAGAAGCAGGGACCACCCTGGGAGCAGTTGTTGGAAGGCATGTCTGTCCTTTTTGAGGCCGCAAGGTTTTTGGCAGATGCCTCCATAGAGTCCATAAGATTCTCGGCTAGATCGGCATGGTTAACCATTGCTTCTAGAAGGGCTTTATGGAGATGTCGCTTCCAAACACTGCCTTTGTGGGTTACCTTTTTCTGAGGATTTGCTTTTTGGTCCTGAATTAGATTTCATACTAGTTAGGACAGCCAATTAAAAGGCATTCTATTTAAAAAACCCAGATTTAAAGGGAAAGACAAAAATAGCATTTTGTTTAAGCCCCCAACCCAGTCCAAGTCAAGCTGGCTCAGATGGGTTAGTAGGACAAGATTGAGTCGTTTTTCCCCAAACCATTTTGTTCTGGAGATCATAACACACAGTTGAAAACTTAAGTTCTCCAGTTATCCTCCGTCTCGTTTTTTCTTAAACTGATCACCCAGCAATCTAGTCAAATAAGAGCGATTCTATCTGTGTGAGAATTGATGGACCAACAAGTCCTAGTTCTAGTACCCCAAGCCCAGCAGGGGTAGGGGTTTCTACTCCCATATCTTTGTAGTGCCAGAACTGACAGGGAAATTTTGGTTGATCCTCAACCTGAGCCTGCTAAATCGTTTCATTGTTTAAAAGCAGTTTCTAATTGAGACAGTGTACACCACTCGAAATGTACTGACCCCAGGGTTTTCATGGCGTAAGTAGACCTCAAAGATGCTTATCTGCATATACCAATTCATGCAGAACTCTGGGGAGATTAGTAGTGTGCTGGTGAGGAAACGCCTTACATTTCCAGTTTCGGTCTCTGACTATTTTCACCAAGGTAATGGCAGAAGCATTAGCTCCTCTGCGGCTACATCAAATAGCCATTGTCCCTTACTTAGACGATCTTTTATTTAATGTTTTTAAACAACTTTTTATTGAGAGAAAAAATTTTACAGCATAGGCAAATGCAATTAACCTGTACATTCCATTAAAGTAGTAGATTACAGTCGGGAGGCGTTTAGATGCATAAAAAAAATATACATTCAAGTGAAGATGGTCGCTAGGTATCAATATCAAGAAGATGTAATTAAGGAACATCAACAGTTACTCGTTGTACCAGGCATTTTGGCTTGACATAACATTCCTCCATCTACAATCTCATATAATCTAGTATTAGGGAATAACATGTAGCCTTAACATGGGGGGGGGGGGGGGTTGGTAGAGCTAGCAGTGGGGGTAAGATAGTCAGGGGAGGTAGAAAGGGAAGAGGGGGGAGGAAGGGAGGATAGAAGAAGCAGAGAGTAAAGAGGCCATTCATGTGGGCCCAGGGTCTGTCTCACGTTTGGTTATGTATACGAAGATGTAGACGTCGCATGTTAGTGTAGGGCAACTCAAAGAATATATTTATTAAGAAGGACTCTGAATGTCTGTCTGGGTTTCCATGAATGCGTTCCAAGGGTTCCACAAATGACAGTAGGCAGATCTAGTGTTTTTTAATGTAGCTGTAAAGCTAGCCATACACGGGTAAATTCCAGTGCAATTGACCCCTGATCAATCACAGTGTGGTGACGTCACCAATGTGCACCACATGGGCACATCGATTACCATTCAATGAAGACCTCCCACTAACAGAGTATTCTCTGGCTTCCAGCGTGTGAGTCTGAACATGCTGGAAGCTGAACAGAAATCTATCCATACAGCAGTGCTGGAGGGAATAGTGCTGACTCCGCCCCTTTCACACAGACTCCCCTCCTGACAGCCCTGGCTGTCAGCTCTGTGTGAAGGTTGCAGAGCCGGCTTTTCCTATACTTAACATGAAGATTCTACTTTATGTAAAGTATTGGTGATTGAATGTGGTTTTCCAAACGGAAACCCGTTTAATCAAGGTTCTTCGAGGGGGCTCTATTGAATCCCCTCGAAGGACAGCAAACACTGGTAGGATTGTAAGCAGATTAGAGTACAATCAATTACCGTGACCCAGCACGTTGATTGATTGTACTTGAATCTTTTTACAAATCTACCCTTGTGTGCCTAGCTTAAGTGATTCCATACGTTAGATTTGAGCCAGCTCAGTGAGCCAGTCTTTAATTGATGATTTCCATTAAGTTCTAGGGATGGGTACCCCCGAGCTTGTCTGATAGAAAGAGAAAACCGCCTCCCAGAAGTAGAAGGTATTAGGGCAGCTCTATCAGATGTGCAGCATTGATCCCACATCGCTCTGACATCGCCAGCATAATGGTGAAGTTTGGGGGAATATATTTTGTAGCAGGGTGGATTTGATTTAAATCAAACTGATTTAAATCAATCATTATTGCCGGTATAACTTTAAAATGCAAGTAGGTAAAGATTTTTTGGCTGACACAGATTCTGGCTGTAGGAGTGTCATAGAGTACCTTTATTTTATCGATGAGAGGATCTGGGAGGCCCAGTTGTTGCAAAGTGCAGAAGAGGAAGGACCAACTGAGCTGATCAAATGCCTTTTTGTCGTCTAGGGCTAGAAGACAAAGGGGAATCTTATGTTGTTGTGCTAAGGCTATCAGATTTAGGCTCTTAATCGTGCTGTCCCTGGCTTCTCTAGCTGGTATGAATTCCTCTTGTTCTAGGTGAACTATTGATTGGATAAGAACAGTCAGTCTGTTTTGGCGAATATCCTGCATTAATGAGTGATATGGGTCTGTAGCTAGAGCATAATGTAGGGTCTTTGCCCTCTTTATGGATCTTCTTAATAGGGGCAGACTGTGCCTGAAAGGGTAGGCGTACAGTGTCAGAAAATGCATTATATAGAGACAGCATGGGAGAGAAAATGGTGGGTGCAAAACATTTAATAAAGGCATTACTACAGCCATTAGGGCCTGGACTTTTCCCAGAAGGTAGGGGGGAAATCACTGTTTTGAGTTTGAGAAATGGGGCCATGAGGTCTGGGAGTCAGGATCTTAGGTAGAGCGGTTCCGTGGATGTAATCTTGTAGAGAGGGTGGAAGTGTGTGAGGAAGAGGGGGCTGGAAGATTGTATATTCAAGAAGAGAGGTTGGAACTAAGCCAAACTCAAAGTGGTAGCTTTTTGTGAGATAAAATCTGGCAAACAACCCAGGGATATTTTACAATGGTCAGGTGTAAACATTCAAATAGGATTATTCCACAAGGAAATGTGTCAAATAATAAGATAGTTTTAATCAAAAGACACAAGACAATAAATAGGGAGAGATCCAGTACAGTACAAATTGACCTCAACGTTCAAATACAATATCGCACGTATAACCTGTAAGTTGACCTCTACGCATTTGGCGGTATCACACCGCTTCTTCAGGAGGATCACAGGTGTGAAGACAATCCTCATGATTGTCAAGTGGTCGTCTATCGTGGCTGTTGGTTACCAGGTTGGACCGATATCGGGAGAACAGACTCAGACACAGACACGGTTGTATGCTATCATTGATCTGCTCTGAGGAACCATGTCCCCAGATCCTTTATTTATGTTCCAATTTTTACACACGCATCATAAAATAATCATATTCCTCTGCCAACTTATAATTTTGATTAGCTGACAGTTGCATAAAACAATTCCTCTTTCACCCCCCCTTGTTATTGTCAAACAGTGTTTTTCTATTTTTCTATTATGGCTAGTTCTCGTGGCTTATCTATCTGATTAAGTTTAATTACGGTGTCCTTGGACTTTGTAATAATACGTGGCAAACTGTTTTTCCATTACTGGTTACTCCTGGGATCCTATCAAACCTGACACAGGTGAGTCCTTTTCTAGGGAGAAACATAGTGACCATCAGTGACGAAAAATCGAAACCTACTATTTTGAAAGACAACCACGTAATATGGTGGTGAACTTACATTTTACCTGATGTGCAACATGCCACAGTGTGACACTGGGAGGGGGGAGGCTCATTTCAAGGGGACACCTGTACTCTGTTAGTAAATATACTGTATTACTGTGTTGTGACAGGTCAGCTGATAATATACAGTCCTGGCCAAAAGTTTTGAGAATGACACAATTATTAGTTTTACAAAGTTTGCTGCTAAACTTCTTTTAGATTTTTGTTGCAGTTGTTTCTGTGATGTATTGATATATAATGATAAACACTTAATACGTTTCAAAGGCTTTTATTGACAATTACATGAGATTTAAGCAAAGAGTCAGTATTTGCAGTGTTTGCCCTTCTTTTTCAGGACCTCTGCAATTCTACTGGGCATTCTCTCAATCAACTTTTGGGCCAAATCCTGACTGATAGCAAGCTATTCTTTTATAAGCACTTCTTTGAGTTTGTCCCGCCTCTTGAGGAATGACCACAAGTTCTCAATCGGATTAAGATCTGGGTAGTTTCCAGGCCAACGTTGGTCCCCGAGTCACTTAGTAATCACTTTTGACTTATGGCACGGTGCTCCATCATGCTGGAAAATGCATTGTTCTTCACCAAACTTTTGTAAGATTGTTGGGAGAAGTTGCAGTTGGAGGGTGTTTTGGTACCATTCTTTATTCATGGCTGTGTTTTTGGCCAAAATTGCAACCCCACACATGAATGGTCTCAGGATGCTTTACTGTTGGCATGACACAGGACTGATTTCCAGCTGCCCCAAACAGTCGGAAAGGGGCTTCTTTGGAGAATATGACTTTGCCCTAGTCATCAGCAGTCCATTCACCATACTTTCTGTAGAAGATCAATTTGTCCCTGATGTTTTTTGGGAGAGAAGTGGCTCCTTTGCTGCCCTACTTGACACCAGGCCATCTTCCAAAAGTTTTCGCCTAACTGTGCGTGCAGATGCGTTCACCCCTGCATGCTGCCATTCCTAAACAACCTCTGCATTGGTGGCACTCGGATCCTACAGTTGAATCCTCTTTAGGAGACGATCCTGGCCCTTGCTGGACTTTCTTGGATGCCCTGAAGCCTTCTTAACAAGAATTGAACCTCTTTCCTTGAAGTTCTTGATGATCCTATAAATTGTTGATTTAGGTGCAATCTTAGTAGCCATTTGTTAATTTTCATGGCAAAGAAGGATTATGCAATTTATCTGAACACTCTTCATAACATTCTGGAGTGTATGCAAATTGCTGTTATAAAAACGTAAGCAGCAACTTTTCGAATTTCAAATATTTGTGTAATTCTCAAAACTTTTGTCCAGGACTTCTACAGTCCTTGTACAGTGCCAAAACCCAATAGCTTTATGACCTGGGATCCCACCAGACACCTGTATACAAAGACCTATGGTACTTCAGCTGTTGTAGAACTGCAAGTGCTGGGACTTGTAGTGAAACAGCAGCAGAGATCCACAAGGTTTATCCATCCAGGGCAGCAACTTTGATCATGGACTGTATTCTCTGATGTTCCTGAAATCCACTGCTAGCAATACAGATGTCACCGATCTAGGCTGATACAAAACACCTGCCGATTCTGATCACTAATGTCTCATTGTGCAAGAATGTCTCATTGAGAGACCAATCCCAACACAAAGGGCATGATGTACTGGGGACATCTGTTGTAGCTTTTGGAGCACTAAATACCAACAAGATACAATTTTAATTGAGTGTCTTAAATTTTACAAGAGACATTAGCTTTGTGACAAAGTATAGTCTCTTTAGGTTCTTTATGCCACTTCTGTTTCCGAAACCAGGCTGTCTGTTGTTGTCATCCCCTCTTTGGTTGTACTACTTTTGTAAGTTTCGATGGTGAAAGATTCCCTTTCGTCCATTAAACGACAAAAAAAACGAAAGGCTTTTTTTGTAGAACTTGATATAAAATCACTTTCTTGTAATCCATTTAAGGAATTCGATCCTGATCCTTTATTTATGGTTACTCTTGAAACTGCTAGAGTTGAACAGCAATTTTTTTTTACTGATGTCCAATACTGTAGGCACCCATGAATCCCAGAAAAACTCACATGTTACAGGGACTGACAATAGAAGAAAACCTAACTGAGTACCACAAATAAACTTTCTCCAGTCGTATCTAAAAAGAAAAAAGACCTTGTTGGGTATAAGTTTTCAGGGTTTTTTTTTTTGCTTTTAAAGACTAAAACTTACTTGCTTGACAAAATATGATGTGACAGAAAAAGACTGTTGGGTGGTTCCTGGAAGGAATCCGGGAATGATTATTGCCCAGCAACTATAGTTTGCTGAATGTGTTTGTTTTCGTTTTGTTTTCTTAAAGGGCTCCCGGACTCTGGGATAGAGAGGATGGAATTGGGGATCGGTGCCAAGCCAGGAGGCTTGGCATTTTCAGGACTTTTTTTGTTTCGTTTGCATGTTAACCCCTGTGAGGGTGATTCCGTGTTTTGGACCGTTTGTGTACAAATAAACACGGACAGGAGCCCTAAAAGATTAACAATTGGTGACGATTGCTTTTTTGGATACACCGTTTGGAGCTGATCCCCCACATTGGCCAATGTGGGGGATCAGCTCCAAACGGTGTATCCAAAACGAACGGTTAACATCCAAACGAAACAAAAAAAGTCTGGAACAGGTGTCGATGGTCATAAGCATTCCAGGCCAAAAAAGAGGCGGAGTGTCTGGCCAGAGGGAACGCCGGGTTGTGGAAAAGAGGTGTTAGGGGCCCCGGGTTAGTGGATAGCTCAGAAGATGCAGAGAGGAGGGAGTCCCATTTCGAAAGCAGAGCCGTAGTCGGGAAAGGAAGAGCCTGTGGCGTCCTGTGAGATTTATCAAGCCATTGCAGGGACACTAGGGGAGAGGGCACCAGGGCTTATTCCAAGGATACCCAGATCTTGCGGTCTGTCCCATGGAACCAGTTGACCAGCCTGGTCAAGAGAGCGGCCGAATGGTAGGCCGACACGTCAGGGAGACCCGCACCCCCCAAAATTTTGGAAAAGGTACAGGGTGCGTGCCGGCACCCGCCCACGACGGCCCTGCCACACAAAAGTGCACAACAGGGCACGGGCAGATGCAAGGAATGACGGCGGGAGATGAATGGGGACAGAAACAGATACAGAAGTTTGGGCATCACATCCATCTTTAAGATGTTAATCCTTGCGAACCACAAATACAGATTTTTATTGTAGGTGGAGAGGAGGTCAGAAATTGTCTGGAGCATGGGCGTGTAATTGGAAGAAAAGAGCGCAGCAGGGTCTGCCATCAGCGCAATGCCCAGGTACTTAAGGGAATCCTGGCAGGGTCGAAAGGGGAAATTAGAGAGGATGTTTCCAAAAGCAGAGGCCTCCAAAGAAACATTCAAAAGCTCAGTTTTGCTATAGTTCACCTTGAAGTTACTAGCGTCACCGAACCTCTGGATCTCATGGAGTATCGAGGGCAGCGAGATATAAGGGGAGGTGACATAGCAAAGTAAATCATCGGCAAACAGGGATACCTTGTAGTCTGTGGAGCCAACACGAAGGCCCCTGATCGAGGGGTTACGCCTAATGGCGATGGCCAAGTGCTTAAACACGATTGCAAAGAGCAGGGGAGACAGGGGGCACCCCTGGCACGTGCCATTACGGATGGACAGGCATTTCGAGAGGTGGTCGTTGACCCTCACTCGGGCCGTTGGGCGAGAATAGAGGGCCATAATTTTGTGGAGAAAAACAGGATCAAGACCAATCTGTCTGAGAGAGGCCTCCAAACAGGGCCAGCTGACCCTGTCGAAGGCCTTCTCCGCGTCTACCGAGAGCGTGCACAGCGGGGCTCCTGATCTGCGGGCAAAGCCATGTAGAAGGATGGACTTAATGGTGTTGTCCCACGCCTCGCAGCCCGGGACAAAACCAACCTGGTCGAGATGGATCAACGAGGGTAACAGTGGTTGAAGGCGGTTGGCTAGCATCAAGCACGGGTAAGGCCGTCTCGGAAAGATACTCAAGTCGGAGGGGGACGCGCGGGGCAATGGGAGAGGATAGAGATCCTGATAATAGGAATGAAAAGCCGCCGTGATGTCCCTGGGTGAAGTGAGAGTCCGATTAGTGGACGACTTAACGGAGGGGATAAAAGTCGGGTCCCCCCTAGGATGTAGCTGCCTGGCAAGCTGTCTACCCTACTTGTCGCCAAAGCGATACAAGGATTTGCGGAACTGGTGGTCACGGTACCTCCTTTTTTTTTTTTTTTTTTTTTTTTTTTTAAGAATTGCTTATTTGCTAAACTGGTTTATATCTCTTTTCCTTACACGTCTGTCCTTGTCCGTCGTTAGTCTCCTCTACTTGCTCTCCCCATACGCTAGGAAAAGCCACTTCTCGAAAGGGTAAGTATGATTGAGGGGGTGAGACTGACGCCAGCAGTCCTACATAGTCTCAACGACTGTGCACCTGGATATTGATGGGTTCTGAAATCCGTGGGAATAATGTTCGTCTGGCAACCAACATGAAGTGTGTACCAGGAATGTCGCCGATTGTCCTATGTTGGTTCAGAGTAGTAATATGAGAAAGAGGATCCTTTGGAAAATTCCCCCGGAATGTGCAATATATATATTCTTCCAGAATGGATTATAGTGGGTGTCCATAGACATGAATAATAGGGTTAATTTTGATTTAGAATCCGAGTGCATTTTTGCCCCTGTCCGTTGTATAGTTATCAGGGGTATATGCTTATGTGAGTTGAATTGTGTCTCTCTCAACTTCGATATAACACTTTACACACATACGAAATCCTTTAAAAGTTGATATAGTCCTCTTTTCAAAGTCCTTAGACATGTTGTAATATCCTGTTGGTCTATCCTTTCCTGGGAGTCTTATGTACCGACTATGGAAATTCGATAGTTGTGTCTTGGGTCCT
>CM070036.1:88128234-88144124 GCA_036250615.1 Ptychadena robeensis | reverse complement strand
TTTAAGCCAATATCGGCCGATCATGATCGGCGGCCGATCAATCGGAGCATCACTAATGGATAAGTATAAATTGTGTAGAACTATAAAAAATTATGAGTTTAGCTCTGATAATTAATCTTTAAAAATGAATTTAATATAAATTATTAATAAGAAATTCTTTTCAATGATAATATATTATTAATACAATTCGTGCACATGTTGGATAAAAATAGTCAGAAGGAGTGTCTGTTAAGGAACTATTTGATCATATATAAATTATTTGATAAAAAGGTTAGTAAACTTGTTGTCGAACTGAGTCATTAAAATCAAATGTATTTACAAGAACGGTTTGAAGGAAACAGTGTTCTCCCCAGAATTTTTTTTCAGCCGGGCGGCGCGATGACGTCATCGCACCGGTCTGGCGGCCTCTCTGATAGGCTGCCGGCCAGCGGCAGCACACAAGTCCTCTGCGGCAAGCAGCCTGACAGGCGGCGCCTCCCCATTCTTCAGGAGCGCGCCGCAGCCACTGAAAGACTCCGGCCCGCCGCTCCGTTAGTGTGCCGCGGGCCGGAGTCTTTCAGTGGCTGTGGCATGCTCCTGAAGAATGGGAGGCGCCGCCTGTCAGGCTGCTCGCCGCAGAGGACTTGTGTGCTGCCGCTGGCCGGCAGCCTATCAGAGGTGAGCCGCGCCGAGGATGAAGAAGAGCCACATGCGGCTCTGGAGCCGGGGGTTGCCGACCCCTGGTATAGCGGGACGGAACTGCCGGGCGGGGACTAAAATCTCCCGGGAGGGCCGCCCGGCCAATCATTTCATTTAAGGCGGGGTACTGTGTTGCCTTCAGGTCAGAAATCCATTTCGTTTCCCTTCTCAGCAGATTATTATCCATATCACCACCTCTAGAGTTGTGTTTGTATGCCTCTAGTGCAAAGAATTGTACATCGGAGATGTCGAAGTTGTGTGCAGTGCCTATGTGGGCTGTGATGGGTGTGGAAACCATGCCTTTTTATGTTGTATACATGTCGATAGATACGTGTTTTTAACATCTTTTTAGTTTTACCCACATAGTATCTGCCACATCTACACAGCATTAAGTATATGACTCCAATAGTTTCACATGTAATATGTTGTGTCAGTTGGTGTCTCTTCCCATTTGGTAAGTTCACATATTGACCTTCCACAAAATATTGACACTGTTCGCATTTACCGCATCGGTAAAGCCCATATTTTTTTGTTCTTGCTTCATTGAGTAGATGACTGCTTACCAGTTTATCTTTGATTGACCCACATTTTTTATATGTGATCATTGGTGCTGTATTGATGAATTTTGAGATTTTCTCATTTGCCAATTGTTCGATATGATATTGTGAATAGCTTTAGATTCCTGGTTTTGGGTTTGGGTTTTAGCAGATCTGATCTATTCAGTGCATTGGCTTTTTGAAATGCTCTTTTCAGGCTTTTATGGCTATAGCCACGTGTTCTTAGTCTTTCTGTTAGTGCCTTGGATTGGCAGATGAAATCTGACGGTTCTGAACAATTTGGCTGTACGGTATGCTGTTTATAAGGTGTCTTGGATGGTGGCTATCTGCCCTGAGTAGGGAGTTACCGGCTGTAGGCTTCCTATATAGGGATGATCTAACCCTGTTAAGGTCATTCAGACTAATCTGTAGATGGAGAAACGGTATATCCTTTTGTGAGTATGAGTATGTAAAGCCCAGATTGAATGAGTTGATGTTCAAAGCTTCCAGAAAGAGTATTAATTCCGATTCTTCACCACTCCATATTAGCAACACATCGTAAATGTATCGTCGCCATAGGACGATGTTCCCTTTGGATTTGGGTGACATTGTTGAAAATAGGTGTTATTCCCATCTGCCTAGAAAAATATTGGCATACGATGGGGCACATCCAAGCTGATGGGGAATGCTGGAGTACAAGGCCTCAACATCAATCCCCACCAACCAAGAATCTTGGGGGATAACGAGATCTTCCAGTTGGTCCAATAAGTTACCAGGGGCCACAAATATTTATCTAGGAACTTACTAGCATTTTCGGTGAAACTCCCCCTACTGGAGATAATGGGTCTACCAGGAGGGGGATTTACTTGTTTATGAATTTTCGGTAGGGCGTAAAATGTTGGTAGGGTAGGGAATTGGTTGATCAGAAAATCTTTGGTGTTCTTGTCAATTGTCCCTTGCATGAAGGCTTGATTGATTAGTTGTACATAATCAATGTAGAATCTATCAATAGTGTCCACATTGATGATTGCATACCACTCTTTGTTGGATAAGATTTTTTGGCACATGGAGATATACTGGGAGCGGTCTATTACCACCACATTCCCACCTTTGTCCGCTGGTTTTATGATATCTTGTTTTGCTTGTAGATTTTTTAGAGCAGTAAGATGTTTTTGAGAGATGTTCTAAGGTATTGGTTGTAGTTACATTTTTATGATTTGGTTAGACACTTGTTCCACAAATGCCGAGATTACTGGGTTATTTTTTAATGGTGGAAAGAATTTGGACTTGGGTTTGAATGTAGGTGGTTCCAGAAGGGTTTCTAGCTCATAAACACTTGTGGTTGGTTCAGGGTCATCGTATTGTTCATTCAGCAATTCAATTAATATTTTAGTTGCTTTAAAATGTTCTATTTTGAAGCCCTTGTAGTTTTCTTTGTAGGGTTTTTGTCCCTCCTCGTCAAACATTGTTTTTAATATTAGTCTACGGGCAAAAAGATGAGTGTCTTTGATTACCTCAAATTTGTCCATGTTTGTGGTGGGGCAAAAGCCTAGGCCCAATTCAAGCACATCGGTTTCTTCTTTGCTTAATTGATGACTCGAGAGGTTGAGTACAGTTAGTAAGTCTACGTCAGTTTCTTGAGAAATTGGTCCGATCCGTATCTCCTGGGGTTTTGGGTCTGTTGTAATGGAGGAGCATGTATGGATTTTTCCCCTATCTGTTTCGATATTCCTAGAATTAGTTCCACCGTATTGATGGGGTTTTTTGATTGGCCTGGCTCTATATTTGAGATGTTGTCACTTGTAGTCCCTAACCCAGTCTGTATAGTTTTCTGTTTGTCCAAGTTGTGTTGTATCTCATTACTTCCTGTATGGTCTAGGGGCCTTACTGATTGATCCCCAATGTAGGGGCCATCTGCTATTCTTTTAGGGATTGCCCCCATGTCTGTCGATATGGAGATATTGCTAACCCCAACCATTTGTGAGAGAATCAATTTATTTGGGTTCCTCTGTGTTTCTTCCATGTCTGATGGAGGTGTCTCAACTATGGAGTAATCTAGAGGGTCTTCTTTATCTTGAGTACTGGAAGTTAAGGTCATAGATGGTTTCCTTTTCGCTGTGTTATCATTTCTGTAGTTAGTGGTTTCTTTGCCTCGTTTGCCTCCAAATGTTTTGAAAGAAATACGTGAGGACAATGATGAATCCTCTAGTTGTGAGATTTCCACCTTGTCATGTTCTGTTCTCGTAAGGGGCGGTTTCTTTTCTGGTGTGGGCCATCTATATGCCCTGCCTTGTTTGAAGGCTTGTTTGTCTTTGTTAAATTTTTGTTTTTTTGAGATGAATAAGGTGGTATTGTAGTTATCCAATCCCTCTTTTATTTCTTGGCTTTTGTTGGCAAAGTCTGCATTACGTAGTGAATCTGGGAATTCTGCGTAAAGATTCTCTAGTATTAGATCTATTTTAATAAGTTGTCTTTTGTTGTTTTCTGTGAGGATTTTCATCATGACCTCTGTACATCTAGTTAAGTTTTCTTCCCATATTGGTTTGAGTTCAGGGTCAAAATCGGTTGTGCTTGGAAATATTTTCACCCGGAGGCCAATGGGATTACAATTCGCTTGCATATATTTTTCAAAGAATCTCATATGCCATAGTACTCTAGACCTTTTTTCCAGAATGTTTTTGAGGCGATTGCCGAAGCCTTCTATATCCAGTTCACTCTCTGTGTCCAATATCGGTGCCTGTGATTCTATATCTGTCAGAAAGTCTTCCCAATTCAACTGTGTGAAATCCATCATTTTCAGCTTTCAGGTTTAATTTTGTTAATTCTCTCCCTAAGTGGGTTGTTTATAAGTTTGTCCCGTAGTGGTTTCCATCACACTCTAATGGGGATTGAATAAAGTTGTCACTTAACTGGCTTTTTTGCTGATATGTGCAAAGCAGTGGTGTGTTAGGCGGTATTTAACCCAGGGTCCCGCAACAATGTATCCCAGATATTATCTTCAACAAAATTTATACATCAAATAATGCATTTGTTGTGACTGGGTATCAATTGGTCTTAAAGGATATATGTAATACACCTCCAATCTTGTTTGAGGGAATGGTGTTTGCCACCTGGAGGTTATTAAACAGAACAAGGAATAGAGTGGAGGGTAGGTAAAAACAAAAGATAGGGTTTATATATATATTTATATAAAAAAAAAAAAATATATATATATATATATATATATATAAAGCGAGAGAGAAAGCGAGAGACTTGTGTATACCTTTTATATATACAGTTTATATAACTTTTATATGTTATATATATATATCTATTTATACACACACACACATTGGTTGATTCTCAGTATTTGATCTGATTCCATCACAATTGTAGTAATCCTAAAATTAACACATTTCTGTCTATATTCAGTTGTAGACCTCAGTGCCATGTACGTCCTCTGTATCTGTTGAAATTTGTTGATATGTATTGTTGATACATTGTTACTAGTTACAAAATACAGACGGAAACAATGTTGCAGATACTGAACACACATTTCCCAGAGTAAAACATGCTGTTTATCCACCAACTGAGTGTCCGCAACATGCCGTTCCCGTAAGTTTTAATATGCTAATGTTCTGCATCGGCAGTAATCGGTTGCTCAAAACAGGAAAACACTATGTGAGGTTTCCCGATCTTGCCAGACCAATTAAAATGTTTGAACATGTCCAATAAATGACGGCAATTACGATCGTAATATATCGGTTGTACCATGTGGACATGCACGGATTTCAGGACGATAAAATGCATTTATTGGTTGGTTTTAATCGATCCTCATTTTTATCTGAGTGTATGGATTAATGGATTTATGTGCAATATTAGTAGCAGCATGTCCTTGGTCCAGGTCTGTTCAAGATAAAAAAAAAAAAAATTCAAAGTACCTGATAAAGAAATCCAATTGTGCTTGTCAGGCTGAAAATCTCTTGGCAGAACAGAAATTCTAGATTTCTGTGATCAGTGAGAGCAGTCACAGGATTAATGCCTCTTACTAGGAGGTGCCTCCATTTAGGAACAAAAGTCTGATGGCAAGCAGTTCTTTTATTTCCATTATTCCTTTTAGCTGAAGACACACTAGACAGGAATGATAAGACAAAGGATAAAGCGCTTTTATTTTTCTCCAATCCATTAGAAGAATGGCTCCCATGGCATAATCTGAGGCATCTACAAAAACAACAAAATGCAGCTTGTCCCTTTTGTGGACAATAAAAGGTTTTCACTTTCTTTGTAAATTTAGTAATTGCCTTATGAATTTTCTGTTAATATTGTCTAATCCAACAAATACTTTAATCTCAGTCGGGTCCATACTCCGCTCTACTGGAGAAATTATTTAAACTACAAACTCGATCTGGGTTTGTTCAAACTCACATTTCTCTAATTTGATGAATGTTTCTCAGTCATTCAAAGAGAGACCAAACATGTCTTCAGGACTCCTTTATATTTGCAAAGACAAGGTTATCATTTAAATAAAACCACAAAAAGATTCAATAAATCTTTGAAGACCTAATTTATGAAATGTTAGAAGGTAGCAAGATCATTACACGGGCCAATGGGCATGACAAAGTATTCATACTGCCCATATCTCAGTGGTTCCCAAACAGGGGGGTGGGCTCCCCTGGGGGGGCTCAGGCCCTCATTCATAACCTGTGTTGGAATAAGGGGGGGGGGGGCCTCTATAATGTTCCTAAATAGAAAAAAGGGGCCCTGCAAGGAAAGTTTGGGAACCACTGCCATATCTGGTTCTGAAGGCAGTCTTCAATTCATCCTCCTCACAAACCTGGATTAAATTTTAAGCTGTTCTTTTGTCCAATTTAGTCATTTTGTTCGCTGAATGAAGTCTCTAGGAATTAAGGGGAGCACATTTTTAATAAAAAAACAGGGCCTCACCTACTGGAGAAATTGATGGCCTAATAAATAAAATTTTCTAGATGCACATCCAGGTACTCCGTAAACTCAAGTCTACCTCGGGGTAAAAAAACCCAAAAGAAAACAAAACTGGTAATCCTGAGCAAGACTGGCAGCGCCATCTTGGACGTTTTACAATTCTTTTTCATTTGGAACATTTATACTATCTGACTGTTAATTACAATGCCACTGAACATAGTATCCCATTGTGTGGGATAACAAAAAGAAAGCTTTTGGTACATGTAGTTTTTTCAGAAATACATTTCAAGTGGAAATGTAAAGGCCTCTATACACCTTACAATCTTACCATACAATTTCTTTACAATCAACTTTTGTGCTACCAAAACCATGTAATATGAGGACATTTCTAAACCTTCCAATCATTATTTATTCTATCAGGGAGGCCTCTATACTACATAGTTGTATGGAGGGATCTAAAGGTGTATGGGGAGCTTTTAGAGTTGGATTTTCCACTTAAATTTTAATTTTATTTTATGCAAAAACTGCACATGCTAGAGCAATACTTTCTTTTTGCTCTGTTCCTTCAGAAGAGGAGTGATCTGTAATATTTCAAATATTCAAGATCAGTGTTGTCAAACGCAAATTCTCAGTGGACCCAAATTAAAGATTTGGACAACCTTGATTTTTTGTGAAAAAAAATCTACAATGTAGGAGCTCTTTTTTTGACATATATAGCGACGAACACAGCAACTCTATGAAGGTTAGTGAGAAATGGTACTGGTCCATCAACCAACTGATTGACATGAGTTATGAATTCTCGTTTCAGCTGATTTGTGTGCTTACTGAATTTATAAATTATTTTTTACATAGTTTTGTGTTTTATTCTATTTTAAAAGTTTAAGTGCTACAGGCCCACAACATAAACAACTATTTAAATAAAACCCTATGTACCCCTTTTGGTACAGAAATCACAATGGACCACCAGTAGTTAAATCTTTTGTACTGCTTGTGGCACCAAAAAACTGGACAAACCAAGCGTCTGAGGGTTAAAAATCTAATGTTATTTCTGCACCAGGTAACAACAGTCCCAGATTCTCACAGATTCCTTAAATCTAAGCAAGTTGCTTTAACCACCTTGGCAGTAGTGTGGCTTGGGGTACATTTTTTACTGAAAAAAGAATTAACCCAGAGCATACACTTGGAAGAGAAAAAGAAAAATAGACAGTATCATGTTCATAAGCAGAAGAAAAAAATGAAAACCAGTACAAATAATATAACAATGGTTTTAATGGTATTACCTCAACAAATAGACACACTTTAGGGGAAACATGGAATGGTAATAGATATTAATTGAGAAATTAAGGACACTAAACTGGCAATGGTATTAAATTAAAGGACACTCCCACATCATGTGAAAATAAGAATCAGTTGCAGACACACATGGAAAGCAGATTTGGTCAGACCAATTTTGAATGCGTACTGGAGTATGATAAATGCGGTGAAAACACTTTAAATTAAATATAATCCTAATGAGTGTTGTAACCTGGGTATGTGTATCAAAGGGCCAAACCTTGATTATGAGCAGAGATCACTTGGGATAGATAAGTTGTTGTTGCAGATCAATCAGCAGTCATACTAGGGATATCGGACTCCCAATTCTGCAAGGTCTTAAGGTAGCCATAAACAGTCATTCTCCCTTGATTGATGAGGGATCGACTGCAGCGGGATGATGTGATCCTGCTGCAGCCAGCCTTCAGCTGAATGGCGGGCACCATTTGTCTGCTGTCCTCATTTAAAGTAATGGGATTGGCCGGGAATTTACCCGCACGATCTCACATGTGGGAGATTCCTGGTCGACTTTTTTCGACTGAGCGACCGCCTGAAGGCAGCACGCGTATGGCTACCTTAAAGTGCAGAATTCCATAAAAAGCCTGAGAACGAACATCCCTGCCCCCCAAATATCTGCTTCTAACTAAGATGCAGCATGGGGAACCAAAGGATGCAGCCACCAATATATATGAACTTATTGAACAGCAAAAGAGTACAACTGTAAATTAGGCAGTGCTAACGCACATTGAGAAGGAGAAAGTTGTAGGGTTTGGTTAGCAATTCTAGTGATACCTGTATCCAATACAATAAAAAAAACACAAAACATATTTCCAATTGTAATAAAATGTTAATTATAATCAAAACATAAATATGAATACATACTGGAATATTTAATACCAAATAAGTATTAGAGATTTTATAATTCAGATGATACCTTTTTTGTCTTAATTTTTTTAATTTAAGTGTGTGTTTCAAACATTATTATATTCAGGATGTCTATTCGACCCTTGTACAGACATATTTTGGGAAGTTACAGGCCAACAACAGCTTTTGGTATAGAAATATGGACCTTGCAAGAGCGCTAGGGAGGTTTAAACAAGTTAAATAAAAATGTCTTCGAGCTATGCCTGCTGCCATTAAAGATAGAGGGCCTATGTGTGGGCCTTTAGTGATGCCAAGGGCCACACTTGTGGCCCTCCATAGCAACTCAGTTGCCACCACTAAGCTAGGGCGTTTTACAAGGAATGCCAAACCTCTGATGTTCTAGGATATACATTCAAACAACATCATAAAACCACAACAGTAGCATCCATAATATGTTAAAAGCATATAAAAATGTGACTATTAATGCATTTACCTCCGGTGTAAACGGAAAACGAATGAGTACATTAGGATAGGGGAGACAAAGATAAGACTTATAAAAATGCTCCATCAGGGAACAGACTGACCAAAAATGGGTCAACAACACAGCATAGCTGCTGGTTGTGTCCATGTCAATCCCAGCGTTTGTGACTATTCACTTTGAAACTGGGTGTGAAAATAAACTTGGCAAATGTATACTGGCAATAAAAAAGTTAAGAAAAGCTCAAAAAGTGATATTGGGAAAGGAAAAAAAAGTGATATGCAGTATACTTGGCTATGCCTGTCAAGCCTTTTGGTTGAAGTTCCTGAGGTTGATATAGGCACTTCAGGTAGGCCCCTGCGATGCAGGGCTAGCAGACTTCTCAGATGCAAATGTGGAGGATCGTCTATTCTTGAGTTTAATTGACTGCCACTGTGGGTTGTGAGAATCTAGCCATCCTGGCAGCAGGGGGACTCTAATTCCAAGAGCCTTATGGATGGTAGAAAGCTTCTTTGGGAAACACAAGGTGGCTTAAACTCTTTTCTGGCTGTCATAGCGAACGGAAAGCCACAGTTGTATATGAATCCTTCTTGAAGTAAGTTTTTCTATTGTTATTGAGGATTCCCTGTACAGTGGATTGTAGATCTGAATCTCTTTTTTCACCTCTGGGATACCCCTGATATTGATATGCCTCCACTGATTTTCTAAGTCCTTTTGTACATCAAGGATATTGGCATCAATCCTGCCAATAAGATGCTTTAAATCTACTCTAATGCTAGCCATACACATGCCGATAAGCGGCCAATTTTTAACCTGACTGACGGGCGTGCGCGCTCGCGCCGTCGTTCAGGTTAAAAATCGGCCGCTAATCGGATCCCTGTCGCCCCACTGCTCGGCCGGCCGGAGAACGGACATGTCCGTATTCTCTGGCCGATGCAAGCCGATGCCATAAGCTTCAATGAAGACCGGCGTCTTCATTGAAGCTTATGGCCGGCACACAAAGGGTGCTGGCCAACTGAAGGGGCCCCATAATGCACCGGGGTGCAAATGTGAGGACGTCATCACGTTTGCACTCCGGTGCATATCGGAGTAGGTCTGTCTGACCTACTCGGGCTGTGTATGGCAGCCTTAAGACCAGAGACTTCTGATTTAAGGGTTTGTGTAAGCCTGGTTTCAAGATAAGCAAAGAGATCTGATGGGGCTTTTGCAGACGGGAATGGAATCTGTGTATCCTCCTCTTTTGAGTCCTAGCTCCCTGATCTTGCTGGGGAGCTGACATGCTGTGAGTCAGTTTGCAAAAGGGATGGCTTTCTCTTGCCTCTCTCCCTCTGGTAGACATTCTGTCTGTGTCTTCTCTGTATACTGATGGGATGCCTGCTTGGCTGCCAGTAACCTCTGCTCCAGGAAGGTTCTGCACATGGTGTGGCGTGGCCCCCTTCCCTAAGCTTTTTCTCCATCACAAAGTTCTCTGTTCTGCACCGGCTGTGAGGATGCCTGTGAGCCTGTCGGAGGATTAATATGCCCTCTGTGAGTGACTGCAGCCTGGTTCTTTCTTTGGGAGAGCTGCAAATTAGTGTCTAGTCGCCATCTTGGCTTTGCTTTGCCCCAGTCAAAGACTTTTGGAGGATGGCTTGGTATCCAGAAAGGACAAACTGATTGATATTGTTAAAAGTGGGATTGCTGAGGATTTGGATATTTTCTTTGATATAGGCAGTTTCCGAATATTGACGGCATGCCAATACAAATTAGGAGTCCTTAAAGGGCCAACACTGCAAATATTTTAACTTGAATAAACCAACCAACTAAAAGATCTATTGCTGAAGCCATAAACTTTGTGAAAAATGCCCCTACTTAGAACTCAACTAACTAAAACTAGAACTAAAACAATTTTGTAACACAACAGAAAAAGGGGATGAAAGTTGATAGATCTTCATTGCAAAACCTGGGGGATAATTCTATTGGAAGTAGTAAACAAACGGTTCAGATATGTTTTTGCTTCTCAAGAAGCATAACAGTGTTTGGCAAGTTTACACTTTTGTCAGATTGTTTGCACAGAGTGGTTCCTGAAACCTTATGGGGATTCAACCATAACAACTGTTTTTGATTCTTTTTTTTTTTTTTGATTTTTTTTTTTTTGTGGAAGATGAAAGTGGAAGACCGTTTTTGGTTGCATCTTAATAAATGTAAGTATTGTTTGAGTTAAGTGGACTGAAGCTTCTATAACCTAAAAGTGTGTGCCAACTCCATATTAGCTTATGAATTAAGAACAAGATATAAAAACTTTGTGTGTGGGTGTTATTCCAATAATTACGACATTATAGTGTTTCTAGGCGTTTTTTTATGATCATGAGGAGGCAGGTACCCAGTGACAATAGTAAGGGCAAAAACAGAAGACAGATTGTACACCATATTTTTATACATTATAAGACAGTGGACCATAACACTCACCCCTTGGTATTTTTCAGACTGTAAGACACACTTTTTTAACCTCCCTAATGTTGTACTGAGGTCCAGATTTCTATACCAAATGTGCACCATAGACTTTAAGAAATGTTTTTTATGTTGTAGGCAGGGCTGTGGAGTTGGTCGATAAATCCTCCGACTTCTCAGTTTCTGATTCTTCCGACTCCTCGACTCCAACTCCTCTGTATTTAATATGCTAATGTATTTTATACATCCATTGAAGGAAAGGAAGGCAACACACATTAACCACAGAACTACTGGCACTACTAGGAAACCAACACTGTACGGTAATGGCAAATTAAAGCAGAGAAATGAAGTTAGGCAGAAGATGCTGCTGCTTTTTCCTTAAGCTAGGCACACACGGAAAAATTCCTGTGCAATCAACTCCGATCAATCACAGCATGGTGGCGTCCCCACGCTGTGATTGATGGGGGATGAGTTGAATGGAAATCAATGTGCACCACATGGGCACATTGATTCCCCAGCCCCAGTGAATCACAACATGCCTCAAGCTGGGAAGAAGCAGCCTGTCTCATACAGCTGCCTCACTCGCACAGCTTCCGAGAGAGGAGTTCTGGCTCCACCTCCTTCATACAGCCTACTTTCCATGAAGATTCATGTCTCCATGCAAAGTAATGGAGATTAAACGGGGTTTTCCAACATGTTGGAACCCCGTTCAATCGAGTTCCTTCAATCAGGCTCTATTGATCCTGCTTAAAGGAAGGCACACACGGGTAGGTTTGTAAACCGATTAGAGTACAATCAATCACTGTGAGGGGGCACGTTGATTGATTGTACTCAAATCTTTTTACAGATCTACCTGTGTGTGCCTAGCTTTAGTGTTCTGATCTTCTGCTGAAGATAGGGTAGTGGAAGTCTCCAAAAAGAGGCGGGGGGAAGGGCACTTTAAACATGAATATGGGATTCAAGGGAAATCATGAATCATGTTTGAAGTTGAAGCTAACAATCTAAGAATTGGTAGCCTCAGCTGAATGGAATAGTTTTTTCAAATGTTTTACAGCTTCAGTCTTAAACTATTGGCGATCCATTCCCTTCACTTATACCAGCGTCTCTAGTCCTACAAAAAACATTGAGTTCATTATCAGCGAGAGTAAGGCGAGAGGACACAGTGGGCGTTGTGTTCCTTGTAACAGCGGAACACAACACAATGGAAAGCGGTGCCGCACCATCACTGTGCATTATGTCCCATGTAGTGACACATACAGTCAATGTGCAGCATGCTTCATGGTCATGTGACGTGTTGGTTTTGCGGTAATGTTACGCACTGCGTGCATTTATTCTTATAGCAGAGAAGTAGTTTGTGAATTGGGACATTTGAACTAGCATTATTTTTTAAAATTCTCATTTAAATTTAGTAGGAGTCGGTTAATTTTTTGCCGACTCTGACTCCAGGTACCCAAAATTTTTTCCGACTCCACAGCCCTGGTTGTTGGCCTGTAACTTTCCAGAATATGTCCATACAAGGGTCAAGTTAAGGTCTCATTTCATTGTTAAGTTGAGAAAACACAAAAATCAGGTCAAACAGATAAATGTAATAAAAGGGTGGAGTTGGAGATGTCTAGTGAGGGTCGAATTTCTTTGACTTTTAGCAATTTCTTTGCTAAATTTGTTAGTTAATTTCGAGGCCCCTAAACATGATATCACCAAAATTGCTAGATCTATAACAAACGGTTGGGGGAGCACTACAAAAAGTATTGCTCTAGCATGTGCAGGTTTTGCATATATATATTTCAATGCAAGTGCAAAATTGAACTCAAACATTTCAAGTTGACTTTTAACTTTTTTATGAATAAACTACAATTGCTAAAGCAATACTTTATTTTTGTAATTTGGAGGATGCTGCCACCAGGGGCTTTTTTTTTTACATTGCATTGCTTTGTATAGAATAATCACTGTATTCAATACAATTCCCCTTTCAAATTTGACACAATCACATAGGGGGGAAATTTAAAGAGCACATCGGGGGCACCAGAATGTTTAATCGGCTATGTTTTTTACATTGAACTCTATGGAATACAGTTTTCAATGCAGATAACTGTATTCAATTTGATTGGGATTTAAAAATCTCGCTGCCTCACACAAGGGGGGAATAGGGATCCGCTTCATCTGCACCAGACAGCTGATAAACTAACTGACTAAAAGATCTAAAATTGCTGAAGCCACAAACTTTGTGAAAACCAGTATTTGTGCCATTCTCTAAATTTTTACACTTTTGTAGAACTACAGTCATGGTGAAAGAGGGCAGAGACAAGTAAAAGAATTTAAAAAACAAATATTATAGCAAAAATTACTGATTTGTTATGTAAGTACTTTTTTTTTTGTTTTGAACATTGCACATGCTTTATGTTGTATCTATCATTATTATTTTATTATATATACTTTTTCTTTTTTTTTCTAGGCTTCAACACAAAGGGAAGTTGTCGCCAGAGTAATTCAACGCATCTGTGAAAAGAAGAAGAAGAATATTCTAGCTTTTGGTTATGGCCTACCAGATAAAAAAAACTCATTAAAGGTCCTTTTTGCACCAAATATTTGCAGTTATTTTCCTAACTCAACAACTACTACTGTTAGTACTAGTGTTGTCTGGGAAACCCTTCTTAGTAGAATTGGAGATAATGTAATGATGCACTTGCTTGAAGACTGTTCCTTGTTTATGACTGTACCACCCTCGTGTTGTTTTCAAGTAAGTGGCTTACCAATCTACAGTTTATCCAAGATGGACACTGTGTTACCTGCCTGGAAAAATACAAGCTCCTCACTTTACAGAAGTAATGTTCTAATTCAGCTTGTTCAGAAAAGCACCAAATCTAAATTGTCTTCGTTTAAGACAAAAGGGAGAATTATGCAGAAACCTGAGAAACTCAAAGCTACATTTCCACCTCACAATTGGTCTGAAACAAAAACTCTAAAGTCCAATGTAGTGCAAATCTATCCACATATTTGTGCATCTGTCAGAGAAACAAAGTGTAAAAAAAGAGCTTCTGATTTAGATATATGTAGTATTCCCTGTAAGAGATGCAGGAAAGTAACAGCACTGAAGAAGTGCAATGTTGACTTTACAAAGTATAGGACAAATATTCAACTGAAAGACATGCACCATGCATCTCCTACAACTTTCTCGGAAATCCAGAATATATTGGGATACAATGACCTTGAAATAAACACAGCTAATGTTTCCACAGTACACCGTTTAAGGTCTACAGCACCAGATAAAACCAATATTTACATTGATTTAAGCAAGCTCTTGTATTCAAAGCAGCTTTTGAAAGAAGGTTTCCCGAAAACATTTTTTCTTAACATTCTGGAAGGCAACACTAAAGGCAGTCTGACTCTGATTGAAACTATTTTCCTGCGAGCCAGCCCATTCTTGAAAGACTGCCAAGCCGAATGCCATTTTAAAAGTATGGTTAGGAAGAAAGTTCCAAGTCGCTACTGGCAAATGAGACATGCTTTTAGAGAATTAATACAAAATCATAAAAAATGTCCCTACCCAGAACTGCTTAAACAATTTTGTAACATAACAGAAAAGGGGATGAAAGTTGATAGATCTTCATTGCAAAACCTGGTGGATAATTCTATTGGAAGTAGTAAACAAGCTAATGGGTCAGATATGTTTTTGCTTCTCCAGAAGCATAACAGTGTTTGGCAAGTTTACACTTTTGTCAGAAATTGTTTGCACAGAGTGGTTCCTGAAACATTATGGGGATCCAACCATAACAAGTGTCGCTTTTTGAAAAATGTGAAAATGTTGATTAATTCTCCAAAATCTGAAAAAACTTTTTTGTCAAAACTTATGTGGAAGATGAAAGTGGAAGACTGTTTTTGGTTGCATCTTAATAAATGTAAGTATTGTTTGAGTTAAGTGGACTGAAGCTTCTATAACTTAAAAGGGTGTGCCAACCCCATATTAGCTTATGAATTAAGAACAAGATATAAAATTTGTGTGTGGGTGTCATTCCAAATATTAGGGCATTATAGTGTTTCTAGGCGGTTCTTTATGATCATGAGGAGGCAGGTACCCAGTGACAATAGTAAGGGCAAAAACAACAGAAGACAGATTGTACACCATATTTTTGTACATTATAAGACCGTGTACCATGGTATTTTTCGGACTATAAGACACAATTTTTTAACCATTAACCTCCAATATGTTGTACTGAGATCCAGATTTCTGTACCAAATGCGCACCATAGACTTTAAGAAATGTTTTTTATGTTGTAGGCCTGTAACTTTCCAAAATATGTCCATACAAGGGTCAAGTTAAGGTCTCATCATTAAGTTGAGAAAACACAAAAATCTGATCAAATAGATACATGTAATAAAAGGGTGGAGGTGGAGATGTCTAATGATGGTCGAATTTGTGAGTTAATTTCAAGGCCCCTTAACATGATATCACCAAAATTGCTGGATATATAACGAACAGTTGGGGAGCACTACAAAAAGTATTGCTCTAGCATGTGCAGTGTTTGCATAAATTTTAATGTAAGTGCGAAATTGAACTCAAACATTTCAACTTGACTTTTAACTTTTTTTTATGAATAAACTACAAGTGCTAAAGCAATACCGTATATGCCGGCGTATAAGACGACTGGGCGTATAAGACGACCCCCCAACTTTTC
>CM070036.1:88068662-88083900 GCA_036250615.1 Ptychadena robeensis | reverse complement strand
AAAGAGGATGATGTGGTCAAAATACTCATTTGCCTAATAATTCTGCACTCCCTGTATCAGTACACATAGCAATGCACACATCAATACACATAGCAAAGCACATGGCAATACACATATCAGTACACAATATACATGAAAAAACACTTAGCAATGCATGCTACCCTTTTCTAGTAGTCCGGCCACCCAACAATCTTAAGGCCTGTTAACCGGCCCCTTGTTTATAAAGTTTGAGGACCCCATGTGTCACAAACCCCCCAGCAATCTGTATCCTTGTCCCTTCACAACAGTCGCAGTTCTGGTCCCAGCCACTGGGAGCACTTGGTCTGCCTTCCTGACTGTGAACAGGCCAACAATGGAAACCGATTGGTTGGAGGGGGTGTGAATGCAATACACTATACAATCTCCATACAATCTCGTGTGTTTGTATATGTATATATCAGTATATAGCTGCCACCACTTCTTGAAGAAGAATTCTAACTGAATTATCCCTGTGGGAGAAAAAGTTAATTCAAACAACCTATCTAGGAATAACAATATCTATATCACTAGGTAACATCTCTCCAGTTGCTTAGATTCTTTATGGGTCATTCAGAACAGGTGCAGACTGAAATGATTTAGATCCTTTATTTTAAAATATAAAATTGGCATAAAAATATTAAAGAAAAATTTTACAAAAACTAACAAAGGAACAGAGATTTTCGATAGTAAAATAAACGGGGTAAGACAGGTAGGTCAGACAGACCTACTCCGATATTCACCGGAATGCAAACGTGAGGACGTCATCACGTTTGCACCCCGGTGCATTATGGGGCCCCTTCAGTCGGCCGGCACCCTTTGTGTGCCGGCCATAAGCTTCAATGAAGACGCCGGTCTTTATTGAAGCTTATGGCATCGGCTTGCATCGGCCAGAGAATATCGGACATGTCCGTTCTCTGGCCGGCCAAGCTGTGGGGCGACAGGGATCCGTCGCCCCATGTGGGCACATGCCGATAATCGGCCGATTTTTAACCTGACCGACGGCTCGAGCGCGCACGCCCGTCGGTCAGGTTAAAAATCGGCCGCTTATCGGCATGTGTATGCCAGCCATAAAGGAGACCTGGGCAATGCTGAGATAACTGAGCTGACTGCTATAAACCAGATGGATATAACTTCAACCTCAATGGAATCAAATGTAACATCAGTGGCTGGGATTGAAAGTATCTGGCAACAGTACTAACAAACACTACCTTCCAAGCAAGACTTTCAAACTTTGATACAGGAGGTCAGAGAGGTGTGTAGGGCAGAAATTGTTATCTTACGCCAAGATATTCACCAGCTGTATGAGAGAGTCGATCAGGTGGAGACAGACCAGCAAAGGCAAATTTAAGAGGTACAATTTCTATATGAGGAAGTGAAAGAGCAAGATATAAAAATATGTGAATTACAATGCCACAATGATGACCTGGAAAACAGGAGTAGACGAAACAACATAAGGATTAAAGGATTGCTGGAACTACCCCCAAATCTCAGATCTCAGAAAGATTGCAACCAAAATTTTCAATAAGATACTGAATCTCCCAGAAATAATAGAGATCAAAATGGACAGGATTCATAGGAGTCCAAAGATTAAGGAGCAATAAGACAGCACCAAGGGATGTAATTTGCTGTGTACATGAATACTCGCTGAAAGAAGAAATAATGAATAAAGCAAGAAAATGTAAAGAAATAAAAATTGAGGATTGAATAGTCCAACTGTATAATGACATCACGTGGTCAACTTTACAACAACGTAAACAATTAGCCCCTCTACTAGAAGAGCTAAGGAACCAGAAGATTCCCTATAAGTGGGGATTCCCATTGGTGCTGATCGCACAACATAGGGGAAAGACTTCAGTGCTCCGTTACCCGGAAGATATACCATGGTTTTGTAAAGATATGGACCTGGCCCAACTGAAAATACCAGGCTGGGAAACCTCGACACACAAGGCCAAACTTACAATATGGACAAAAATGGCAAAGAGTGGGCGGGGAAAAAGTGATACCAGTAACATCATGAGAACCATAAAAGGAACGTGAAGATAGAAAATAGGAATTGGACACGGATCTGGGGTTATAACATCTAAAGGGGATGACTTGGGGTTAGGGTGCTGGGGGAAGGGAATGGGTGGCGGGCACATGGGTTATATGTCTATTTAAATCTTCTTTCTCTTTTGTTTTTTTTCTTCCTTAAGCCAGCGCCCCACACCACCAGGTAACCTATACCCTAAGATACGTGGGAAGCTTGGTATCTCATATAGTAAAAATCATTATTTACTTTCCCCTTCCCATCCTACATAGTCCTTCTAGTGTTATATCAAAAAATAAATATAATTTCCCCTAGGTTTTAGAATACACGTCCATGTGCCAACATCCCCAATATTATTGTAAAGAGAAAATGCAAGAGAGGAGAGTAGATTCCACTCCGGGACTTTTAAGGCACAAGTTTAAACAGATATATATATATATATATAAAAGGTGTTTTTATTAAATTAACAGGGCATAGTTATATGTTACATAATCGTTATCAATAAACCACAATATAATACTACATAAATCGGTGTTTGTTGCCAGATAGCATGTCTTTGCTTCCTCAGGAGATTTTAGCCGGCAAGTTCTTTGATATTGTCTAACAAAAAAAAAACATGTAAAGGCCTATTTACAAGCAATTCCAAATTATAGTCATATGATACAACAGGTTGAATCTGTATACTCACAGGTTGCTTGGTGGCAACCAGTACTTGATGTGGCCTGTCCAACACTGTCCATAGAACAGCTGAGGGCACAGGGGCCGAGCACAGCTGGCTCCCCCTCTCCAAAGATCCCCCAGGCCGAAGGGAGTGAGAAATAACGGAGGACACGCAGGGCAACGCAAACCCACAGCCATCCTTCAACAACCAGTAGGTCATGGACACCTGGAAGCCAAATAATCCCCTATTAAATCATTACATTTTCAAATGCAAATCAGTGTTACCTCCCCCCTCCCCAACACCCCAAAACTAAACTACAAACAACAAAAATCATGTGTCCTACGTGTGAACAGTGCCATCTAAAAATATGATATTGAACAATTATGTGACACTAATAAATCTAGGTGTGGAGTGCAGTATTCAGTGTGTGTGTGTGTATGTTTGAAAATACCATTGTGATGCCGGAGATACCCTAAACCCTCTACTATTGTGCCTATGGTAGACCCTCTGCTAGAGAGGAGGATAAGAATCCCCTAAAACCTAGAAATCTGAAAACCACCATGAGAGGTGCTCACCTTACCTAGCATGTTCCACGTGTGTGTATTTGGAGTACCAGGTATCCTGACATCCGGTTGCTGGGATCAGGCCGTGCGTGTCCGCCCCATTTATCCCTCGTCGCCGCCACGGAAGTGAGTAACCATGCCCATCCCACCTGGAGCAGCTCAGTCTCCCACCCCCATGGCGGCGCGCAGACACGGTGATAGCCGCACTGAACCACAGGGCAGAGGGAGAACAATGTTTCCCCACCCGCCCTGCAGGTAAAATCCCGATGGCAGAAGGTCCACAGGCCGCACCCCCTGCTATCTGCAGGGAGGAAGCGACTCTCCCATGGACCAGGGCAAAACAGCCCGGCTGAAGTCTGGTCAAAAAAGACCAACCCCACGTCCGCGAATCTTACACTCACCTACAGCACCGGGGGGCGGGGGAGCCCCGCGCCCAGCCGTCCCCACCGACAATGCTCCACGGGGAGCCGCGGACAAACCACAGCAACGATAATACCATACATGTTACAATCAATTGTATATCAGGCTCTACGTTTCACAAACAATAATTGCTTTGCAGTCTGTTATAATGGAGATTTGTTTATATGGATTGGTCCAGCCGGTTTACCTAACTATCATCCACACATATTCAAAAAATCCCTGAATGATCATATTAGTAATCCTAAACTTGTAAAGGTTCATAAATGTATCTGTTTAGAAGAGATCGTTTTATAAAAGAATACATTTTGTTGTGGATACATGAATGCAGTAACAATGATTGTATCCTTAAATAAATCAAATATTTGTCATATTAAATATCAATCTTTGCAATCCTGTAGTGTAGATTTATATCCATCGGTTATTATAGATTATATATATTACAATAGGTTTGGGAGACTCTAATTAGAAGTTATCAAAGAATCATTCTATATGCTAGTTGGTTAAGCCCCCCCGGTGGGGGGATTGGTTATGCTTTACCACCCCGGGGCAACTAGCATATAGAATGATACAGGCGGGTGGGGAAACATTGTTCTCCCTCTGCCCTGTGGTTCAGTGCGGCTGTCACCGTGTCCGCGCGCTGCCATGGGGGTGGGGGACTGAGCTGCTCCAGGTGGGGTGGGCGTGGTTACCCACTACCGTGGCGGCGACGGGGGATAAATGGGGCGGACACCCAAGGCCTGATCCCAGCAACTGGATGTCAGGATACCTGGTACTCCAAATATACACACGTGGAACACGCTAGGTAAGGTGAGCACCTCTCATGGTGGTTTTCAGATTTCTAGGTTTTAGGGGATTCTTATCTTCCTCTCTAGCGGAGGGTAGGGCTGTATAATAATAATAATAATTCAATATCAATATATATCGTGATATAATTGTATATCAAAATATCAGAAATGTATATCGAAATATTGGAAATGTGTTTACAGTCAGGGGCGGTCCGAGGGAGATCATCTAGGAGTGATCTAGTAACTGCTCCTCAATGCTTTGCAGCTACTATGCACAGGGAGGCTCATCTCCATAGAACAGGGGACCCATTGAGCTCAGCCTTCCAGTGTCACTGACGTTTATTCTGCTATGGACAGGGGACACAGAGGGGGGGAGGCTGATCCCGACATGTCTCCTGTCCATAGAATGAACTCTCAGTGACACGGGGGGCACATAGGTCCCGTCAAGATCAGCCTCTCCTGTGTCACTGCTCATACCCTCCCAGCTCATGGAGATCAGCCTCACAATAATTTTAATAGGAGGAGACTGGAAGTATTATAGACTTTGCAAATTCTGTTTGCAGACATCCATTTTGTGTGTTCTCTGCAGTTTTTTCCTGATGCTTTTTAATATTGTCCATATCGATATTAGAATTATATTGTATCGCCCAAAATTAAGCAATATATTGTGATATAAATTCTTGCCATATTGTCCAGCCCTAGCAGAGGGTCTACCATAGGCACAATAGTAGGGGGTTCAGGGTATCTCCGGCATCACAATGGTATTTTCAAACATACACACACAATTGGAATAGCACACACACACACACACTGAATACTGCACTCCACACCTAGATTTATTAGTGTCACAGAATTGTTCAATATCATATTCTTAGATGTCGCTCAGGCACTGTTCACACGTAGGACACGTGATCTTGGTTGTTTGTAGTTTACTTTTGGGGTGTTAGGGAGGGGGAGGTAACACTGATTTGCGTTGGAAATTTAATGATTTATTAGGGGATTATTTGGCTTCCAGGTGTCCATGACCTACTGGTTGTTGAAGGATGGCTGTGGGTTTGCATTGCCCTGTGCGTCCCCCGTTATTTCTCACTCCCTTCGGCCCCTCAGCTGTTCTATGGACAGGCCACATCAAGGACTGGTTGCCACCAAGCAACCTGTGAGTATACAGATTCAACCCGTTGTATCATACGAACATAATTTGGAATTGTTTGTAAATAGGCCTTTACATGTTTTTTTGTGGATGTGAAGACCCCCCCCATCGATGGGTCCTAAAGGCGATGGGAGGGGCAGTCACATGGGGAATGGTAAACGCTGCTGTTGCAGCGGTGAAAGCAATATGAACATTAAGAGAAGTAAAAAGATTGAGAGATGTAATTTTAATTTGTCTGTTATGAATGTAAGTTTAACACATTATATTGGTCGTATTAACGATGGTTTTTTACATAGGGGTCAAATCCGTGGTCATTTCAGTGGTATACAGCAAGGACACACTACAAGGATCCCAGGAGGAGTGGCTAAGCACCTCGAGATGGAAGTCAAGACGAGGCAGGGGTATGCAAGAAAAAAGAAAATAATAACAAGGTAACATGCAGTATAAGTTGTTTTCAATGAATGTGAAGGGATTAAACTCCCTAGGTAAGAGAAGATTGGCGTTCCAAGAGATAAAAGAATCAGGAGCCGATATAGTTTTTTTTTAAGAGACGCATTATCACAGTAAAGGCTCATTTAAATTTGTGCAAAGAATATACCCTAAAATAGATCAAGCATAGGCGGGGGTGGCGATATTAATGAGATCCAATGTACAATTTGATATGACTGCATACATTGACACAGATGGGAGATTTATAATATTTGAGGTACACTCCATCCGACTGTTTCACCCCCTGCCCCTCATTGTTGCTGTTATCTATCGCCCCCCTGGCCCTGCATCCCAATTCCTCGACAACTTTACCTCCTGGCTCCCACATATTCTCACCCATGACCTACTAGTCCTAATCCTTGGCGACTTCAATCTAGCCATGGGTGACCCCTGCAACCCTCCATCTGCCAAACTCCTATCTTTAACAGATTCCCTTGGCCTGACCCAGCACATACACACCCCTCGCTGGACACACACTTGACCTGGTATTCTCCAAACTCTGCACCCTCACACACCTGGACAACTCCGCTTTCCCTTTCTCTGACCACCATCTCCTAACCTTCAATGTGAACATTTCTTGCCCTTTATCTACCCCTGCCCCTCCCCAACCCGGACCACTCTGTATTCTCTGACTCTTTATCTTTACTTGCTTCCACTATAATTCCACAGACACAATCATAGCCGGGGTAGCACCAAAGCATGCCTCTCACTATAATCTCAACCCCTTCATCTGGCAATCTGTCCTCAATAAACTAGGCTCCTGCCACCACTCCGCTCTCCCCACACCCCACCACCAACCCCCTGTCCCTGGGCATCGGTAAAGCCAACGCGCCTTCAACTCCACCTCACACGAGATGTTCCGCAAGATATATAGCGTAATTGGAGAAGTCTGGTCAAGCCTGACTTTGCTCCCTCTACAAGACTACACTCCAGCAACTTCAATGCTAGAGCTTACTGCTCCAAACAAAACAACTTACTTCTCCTCACTCATATCTCAACACATCAATCTCACAACCCTCACTTGTGCCGGTCTTCTCTTACCGTCAGCTCCCGACTCAATCCTCTAAAAGACCGCTCCCCCGGTCCGCGTCGCTGCCACCCCTTCTCTGTCTCCAAACCTGGCCACTACTTTTCAGACAAATAAAGACATGAATAGACATTGTCTGCCACCGCAGTACCGCCCAACCACGGCCCACCACAATCCCCCCCCTCCTCAATCACCCATCCTAGCGATGTCGTAACACTCTTCCCCTCAACCTTCCACTGAGGGTAATCCATCCACGACCAGATCCTTCATGTACTTCTCCCGTCACCCAGCCCATACCTCCTCCAATCCCCTCCTCCTCACCAACTCTTCTAAGAACAGATAAGTGGGTAGTTGCGGCACAACTCTTTAGCAGATGGATTATCACAGCTGTAAGTTCGATATCAGTTGCCAGAAAGGGCCCTCAGTGCTGTTGTATAGGAGCCTGAGCAGGATCCACGATCAAATGGAGTCAGTATGAGGGGTGATATGGTGGTTAAGTTGTGTGTCGTGGTGCAGCACTCAAAATGGAGGAGTTGTTGGGCCCCAATTCAGACAAATAAGAACAAGGACATAGCCGCCACAACCTAACACACACTGGTTCAAAAATGGAAAATGATAAGGTGAAACAAAATGGGAACAAAATGATACAAAAACAACAGACAATATACTCCGTGCAGGACTAGACAGAATAATGAAAAAACCACAGATCTAACATAACGTCTCTGTAAACAGTGCTCCCCTGGGTCTAGTCTATCCGAGCCGGTTGTACAGATCAACACGTTCCCTCCGGTACCGTCCTTATAGTTTTCCGCCTTCCTTTGAACAGGCCCATTGAATAGGTGGTTACGAAGTCCTGGCTCTCTCAAGGGTACCATGTGCTATCAGTCCAGGAGTTACCCAGACAGTTCATCTTCGCTGGGTGCCTAGAGGACACGAAGAGTAAGATCACGTTCCAAGCTTCTCACTATCCTGCTTGGTACAGATCACTTATTGCTTACAATATGGGGGGTCAATAGAACAATGGGACGCTTCGAAAAAGAACTCTTTTTCAACAACAAAAAGAGTTTTTTTGTTTGAAAAGAGTTCTTCTCGAAACGCGTTCCCATTTAGTGTCCTATTGAGCCCCACAGTAATATTGTAGCAGAAGTGATCTCTTCTACCCACCAGGAAGAGAGTCCTCCTGGATAGCACATGCCTGAGAGAGCCAGCCTTTGTAAAACCTCTCCAATTGAGTATATTGTCTGTTTTTTTTGGTCCATTTTTGTTCCATTTGTTTCACCTTATCCTTTTCAATTTTTTAACCATCTGTTTATGTACTAGGTTGTGCGCACTTGTCCTTGTTCTATTCTCTACTCTTCCCTCACATCCCTGTCAGTCTGGAGAAAGTCACCTCTCTGCTCGATCTTCTCCTTACACCACTGCCTCACTTGACCCTATACCCGCTGATCTCTTAAGACCCATTATCTACCACCTTGCCCCGGACTGACTGAACTTTCAATCATCTCCCTTAATCCTGGTATCTTCCCATATCCTTTATTTTAAACATGCCATAGTCTCCACCATCATACTGAAGACGACATCCCTTGACCCCTCTACTTTTCCCCAGCTATACCGACCTATCCCTCTCTTCCTTTGCTTCAAAACTACTCGAGCGGCTTTGTTTACAAAAGACTATCACCAACTACTGACTCGAATGCACTTCTGAACCCCTCCAATCTGGCTTTGACCTCTCATTCCAATAGCAAGCCATCGATAAAGTTGCCAACGACTAGCTCAATGCCAAGGCCAAGGAAAATATCCCTACTTCTTCTTAGATCTCATCTGCATTTGCACTGTTTGACCACCATTTCTTATACAGACCTATGCGCTTATGGTTATTCGTGACTCTGCTCTTCCTGGTTTTCTACATTCATACCTGATCGACTGCTCTTCCAAACCTCTTCAATGGTCCTTTCTTTCTCACACCCCCCTCCTGTTGGCGTCCACAAGGCTAGTCCTTGGCCCAGTCCTTTTCTCCCTCTTACACCTCCACACTTGGCAAACTCATCTCCTCCTTTGGCCTTGTAATAAAATACATACTATATGACACCAACTCGGGGGGGGGACCTCTCCACCCCGGCTTTCACTCCTCTGTCCGAACAATGAGAGGACGATCTCTCATGCCTATCGGCCATCTCTTATGATGGATACAGTTCCTAAACTCAACCTGACAAAACAAGGAACTCATCTCTTTCATCCATCACCCTCCAAGACCTCAACAACATCTACTTACAGTAATAAACCGTCATACTCCCCCATTTCCACAAGCTCGCTGACTTTAATCCGCACTCTCCTTATCACCCACATTCAGAAATCGCTAGTCCTGCACTTCCATATCCGCAACATCTTCAAATCCACCCTTCCTCTCCCCAGAGACCACCAAAATCCTGGTACACGCTCTATCATCTCTAGTCTGGAACTACTGTAAACATCATCCTTCTCTGGTCTTCCTCTCACTAGACTTTCGCCTCTTCAGTTCCATCATGAATGCTCTGCTAGACTCAATCTACTCCTATCTATCCGCTCATCTGATGCTCCTATCTGCAATCTCTACACGGCTTCCAAACTGTCCAGAAATCAATTCACAAGTTCTGTGCCTTGCTTAATAAATCACTCCACACTCCTTGTCCTCTGTAGATCTCCAACCTTGTACACAATATACACCAACGACCCCTCTACCTCCTACAGGACTACTATACATCACCGCTATAACATCATCGCACTCAAGGCATTAAGGAATTCTTGGGCGCTCCTACTCTCTGGAAACTCTCCATCCGTCCCATTAGACTTGCTCCTACCTTTGGCACTTTTAAAAAAGCTCTAAAACCCACCTCTTCAGCATCTCCTACCCATCTTTCCATTCTAACATCACCACCATGACCAGCCCACCCCACCCCCACCCCCCCCACCTATTGTATACCTGTTTCCCAACCTACTAGATTTAGCGTCCGGCAGGAGTCTTCTACTCCTCCTGTGTCATTTTACCTTACCTTTGTGTATTGATGTGTTTGTATCTCAAAGTAATTATCTCGCACACCGGGCGCTGTGCCGTATATGTGGCGCCATATAAAGTTCAAGTAGATCATAATATAACATGCACCACTGTCTATAACACTCAAACTTATATGTACCAAACACCAATCAAATCATGTTTTTGACTAAATTGATGGAAAGGGTTAACTCAAACCAGAGATGGATAGGGCAAAGATAATAGATATAGGCACACCCACTCAAACAGCAAGAACCGCAAGAAGGTTTAGGCAGTTATTAAAGTTAAACTCACTATATTATTTATGGAGGGTCCAATACCCAGGGGAATGGGAATTCACTTACTATTCGAATGTGCACAGGGTACATACAAGAATAGATCACTGGATGGGAAACCTGGAGGTAGTAAAAGATTTAAAAGCAGCAAAGATTCACCCAATTAAGTGTTAATTTATACATTAGTGTTAATTAATACAAATCACTGATGTATAATATAACTCTGTCAAAAATATACCCCTTTTAGTAAATCTTTTTACAAACTTAAATCCCTCTTTTTTCATGATACAGAGGGCTAACTCCTCCTGTTTCTTTTTCTTGTATCTTCAAAATAAGAAACCTTCTTCTTTCCTGAGACTCTCAGGCTCTTTAACCCCCCATTTTAATACTCCTATTTTTTCTGATTCAATTTTCTTTATTGATTATTTCACAAAAAAAACCAAAAACATATATCTGAAAGACATACACATATTCACCGCCTCTTTTCACAGGGGCATACATTCACAAAGCATATGTTACATCTTGTGTTATTTATTATCATATTCTAACTTTCATTCTATTATTATTTTCTATTTCATCATTTTTCAAAACCATATCCCAACACGACACGACAGCCTTATCCTTATTTTCCTCATTCTTCCTTTCTTAGTCAGTGCTTTCTGATTGCCTTCGCACATCCCTATTGCCCTCTTTGCTTACATCCTTTTCTTCTCTTTCCTTTTTTATATACGTATCCCATTGCTCCCAGATATCCTTAAATGCCCTTACTCTTTCATGCAAACATGCCGTCAAATACTCCATGGTTCTTACTTCCATAATTCTTGCTAATAATTCACCGATGGTGGGGGGGGGGGGGGGGGGGGGGGGGGGGGGGGGGGGGGGGTGAGTTGATTTCCAGTGTTTTGCTATTAAACATCTTAATGCTGTAAGTATATGTTGAAGTATTTTATTTTGTCTTTTATTCAGATGTTTAAACTTAACCCCTAGAATATGTGTTTTGATGTCTGCCACAATTTTCTTATCCACCAGGGCCTCCATCATCTCTTTAGCCCCTCTCCATAGTTCGTTCAGCTTTGGGCAGCTCCATAAAATATGATCCACAGTTCCTCTGTTCCTTTTACAGCGCCAACAAAGGTCTGATGACTGCGGGTATATCCTCTGGAGCTTTTCGGGGGTATAATACCAATGGAGAAGCAGTTTGTATAGGCTTTCCCTGTGTGTTACACAAATTGATGCTTTCCCTGCAGTTCTCCAAATTTCCTTCCACTCCCCTTCATCTATTTCCACTATCTTTTCCCATTACCCTACATATGAGGGTTTTTCTTCTTCATCTATATCCAGCATTTTATACATTATGGAAATATATGCCCTATTTAATTGTCCTGAGCTCATGGCCTTTTCAAATGGGGTCATGTCCGGGTAATTACTTTTCCCTTGTCTAGTTAAGTAATATTGTCTAATCTGTAAATATGTGAATCTTTCCGATTCTGGGAGATTTCTCTGGGTCTGCAATCCCTCATATGTTTCCATCTTACCCTGATTGTCCAGCATCTTCCCCAGAGTATCTATCTCTGCCTCCTCCCATATCTTTTGCCTCCTCCTTGTCCATCCTACCTGGATCAGGGGATTGTCTATCACTGGTTCTAACCTTGAAGTTTTATTTTTTAAACCATATTTTTCTCCTGTAAGCTCCCATAGCTTCATTATATGATTGGTTGGGCTGGTCATTTTAGTGATTTGTGTTCTTGCTCCCCTGCCCCATATCCATGGTCTCACATCTCTCATCTCCATATAATCTTTTTAAATTTGGACCCATTTTTGTTTTGTGGTTTGATTTAACCAACCATTTATGGAGCCTATCTGGGACGCTAAATAGTATCTTTTTATATCTGGGGATCCCATTCCACCCATCTCCTTTGCTCTGCACATCACTTTTGTAGAAATTCTATGTGTCTACCCCCATATGAAATCCATTAGTTTTTGTTGTATTTTATGTATTTTATTATTGGGTACTTGCACCGGCAGTGTGTTAAAAAGGTAGGTCAATTTGGGAACGACCATCATTTTGATCGTCTCTATTTTTCCACTCATCGTTAGGCCCTTCCATTGTCTCAGGAGATTGTCTATTTCTCTAAACATTGTCGGATAGTTATTCTCATATAGTGTTTCATATCTAGTTGTTATCATTGTGCCCAGGTATTTAATTCCTACGTCGTTCCATCGCCAGCCATACTCTTCTTTTAAATGTTCCAATTCCTCCCGTCCGATATTGGTCGCCATGGCCTCGGTTTTCCCCGTTATTTTTATATCCCGACACTAGTCCATACTCCTGTAGTATTTTTTCTAAATTTGGGAGGGTGGTAATTGGCTGCGTGAGCGTCAATAATACGTCATCCACATAAAGTGAGATCTTATATATTTTATTTCCCACCCTAACCCCTTTAATATTAATATTATTTCGAATTTGTGCCGCTAGTGGTTCGATGGCCATGGCGAACAATATCGGCAAGAGCGGGCAACCTTGTCGCGTACTGTTAAGAATTGGGAATCTCTTTGATTGACCATTAGCCAGCTTAATTGATGCCGATGGCGTTGCATATAGTCCTTGTATAGCTGTTAGGAAGTGTCCCTCTATGCCATATGCTTTTAATGTAGAGAGTAGGAACGGCCAACTGAGGCGATCAAATGCCTTTTCCGCATCAAGACTCAGGACCACCGTTCCTATTTTTTCTTTATTTACTATATCTAATAGGTCTATAACCCTCTGGGTGTTATCCCCAGTGTGTCTCCCTGGAATAAAGCCCGTTTGGTCCGGATCTATACTCCAAGATCCTGTTAGCCAGTATCTTGGAGTAGATCTTGAAGTCTGAATTAAGTAAGGCTATTGGCCTATAATTGGCGCATTCTGCCGGGTCTTTCCCCGGTTTTGGAAACACCGAGATAAATGAATGCGTCATCTGTTGCGGTATCCCTTCCCCTTGGAGAAAACTATTATACAAATTTGTTCGTTGGGGGGCCAAAATATCCCGAAATTCTTTATAATATAGATATGGGAGTCCATCCGGACCTGGGGCTTTACTTCCAGGGAGAGATTCTATTGTTAATTTAACTTCTTCTACCAAGATTTCTTTGTTCAGTTCTTGGTTTTGAGCTACTTCTATTTTTGGGAGGTTAGCCTCTCTCAGAAAATCCTCTATGCGGTTTCCCAGGTTCTCAACTTTTTGTTGGTGCTGAGCCACCTGGGAATATAGTGCACTGCAAAATTCCCCGAAAGTTCTCAAGATCCCTTCTGGCTCATATATCAGATTACCCTTCTGGTCTTTAATCTTTGGCAGGAATCCCTCAGCTTTTTTGAGTTTTAGTTTCCTCGCTAGGAGTTTATCTGCTTTATTACCTTTCTCATAAAATGTTTGTTTGACGTATCTTAAGGAGTGTTCAGTCTGTTCTATTGCCATTTCCTTCAATCTACTTCTAATCCCGATAATCCTGCATAGCTTTTTCAGCGTGGGTTCTTCTGCCATATTCCTCTCTAGTTCCCTAAGCTCTTTATATATGTCCTCCTTAATTTGCACTTGATTCTTCCTTTTGGCCGCTTTTAATGATATACACTCCCCTCTAATTACTGTTTTGTGTGCTTCCCAGAGTGTTCCTTCTGTCAATACCATACCCTGATTTATAAGGAAGTATGTCGACAGGGCTTCTTCCATCTTTCTTTTAACTAATTTGTCCCTCAATAGTGTTTCGTCTAATCTCCAGTGTGCCCGTGTTCGTGTTTTTTTCCCTAACTGTAATGTGAGGTGGATGGGAGCGTGATCTGACCACTTGATTGCTCCTATATCCGTTTTTTTTGAGTTTTGTAATGCTTCCCCATTCCCCAACCAATAGTCAATCCTGGTGTGTACCCTGTGGGGGTCTGAAATAGTATGTGTATCTTCTCTCCGTTGGGTGCTGTACTCTCCAAAGATCATACATCGCGTTATTTTTCATTAGTTGTCTAAACTTTTGTGCCATCCTAAGTGTCTCTTTTGGTGCCCCTAATGAGGATATTTTAATTCTATCTAATTCCGGTGTGATTATTGGGTTAAAATCTCTTCCTATTACTATATTTTCATATGGTGCATTTTCATATGGTGCAAATTTATCCATTATTGAGTTCAGAAACTTCATTTGATTTTTGTTTGGTGCATATATATTCGCCAGTGTTATCCCTTGGTTTTCTATTTTCCCATTAATAATTAAATATCTACCCTCCCTGTCACTTTCTATCTCTATGATATCAAAATGGACATTCTTCCCTATCAGGATTGCCACTCCCGCTTTTTTATTCTCTGAGTTCGCTTGGTAGGTTTTGGGATAAAGTGTGTGCATGAATTTAAAGGATCCTTTTTTATCAAAACGCGTTTCCTGGAGAAATACTATATCCGCTTTTACATCTCTTAACTCCTGGAAGGCTAGACGCCTTTTCCCCTGGGAGTTCAGACCTTTAACATTCAAGGATACTAATTTATATTCCATAGCACAACACCGTTAATTACTTTTTTTTTGGGCTGTAGGGTATGCTCATTTTTTTCACATTTTGACAAGACCTCTAGGCTGCCGTGTCGGGCTGATCCTAAAAAAACATCCTTACTCACATAACACACATTCATATAATACTTCATTTTTTTTTTCGCCCCCGGCCACCCGCAAAGCCTGCCCCCCCGTAGCCGCCCCCCGCCTGTAGGCGTCCAGGCGGGACACGGCCGAGGGGCCAGGAGAGGAGGGGGGAGGAGGGAGCCGGGAACCCCCTAACAAAC
>CM070036.1:88033670-88051120 GCA_036250615.1 Ptychadena robeensis | reverse complement strand
TGTGCGGCCCTTTAGTAATGCTGAGGGCCGCACTTGTGGCCCTCCATATCAACTTAGTTGCCCACCACTGATCTAAGGTAAAGGGATCTATCTGGTATGTAAATTATAAACCAGTTGAAGAGATATACTAGCTCCTTTAGTTTTTTTGATCTGTATTTGGCATGAGGCACTGTCTAATCGCTGAGCTACCTGTTACCTAGCCTGAACCTCTCTTCACAACGGTGTCGTCCGTTCGCTGTAAAACTTACCTGCACCAGCACTTTGTTGATCCTGCCAATCCCTCTCTTAAACCATTTTAAAGTTTGAGTACCAACATTTTTATCATGATTGTAATATTAACATGCAGAAACTCCTTTTTCTGAGGATAGCTGAGCAATAGCTGAGGTAGATAGATAGATAGATAGATATAGAGATAGAATTTAAATTTTGTTTTTTGATGGCTAAAATGTATAACTACTGTAAATGTCCTTTCAGTTATGATATGTCCCTGAGGGAGTTCGATTCCTGTAATATATCATGAGCTGGTGTTTTTGAATATCATTTGTACATAAAATTATTTATAATTGCTCTGTAGGGCGAATATATTTATCCTCATATTTTTATAACTTTATAGACCTGTTTCTCATACTTGAATAACACTAGGCAACTGATGTTAACTAGTAAACTGCCTGTTATACCTTTCAAGGGGAAGTAGGGTGACACAGAGTGAGGTGTGTAGGATAGAGGTAATGTTGAATTTATTGGTTTCCTTCCAGCTCAAGGCAATGTGTGTTATACAATGAATGCAGATGTAGATATGATGAGATTTTCAACTCAGGGAATGCATGACTAGCAATTACTGTACATATATAATAGTACCTTTTAATATAATGTTTATTTTTTTGGTTTTAAAGGACTTTTAAATAATTTTATATTTTAGACAATTTGTTGTTTCTTTTTCTCTTTAGATATTTTGTACAGCACTGTGGAATACCTCAAGGCTTTATTTTGTCAGCATTACTTTGTAGCATATGCTATGGTGATCTGGAAAACAAAGTATTTAATGGAGTACAAGAAAATGGGTAATCAATTTAAGTGTTATACTATGATTATAAAATTATTTGCATAATGCTAAATGATGATTATCAAAGGGACCCCAAATAAAATACTTAAAATGTTTACTTACCTCTGAGTTGTAACAATGGTGGACAATTGAAGCATTGTAATAAAATATATTGTGAAGGATGAGCAGAAGAGCGGCAAGGTACGGACCCCCTGGATGGGTCCACAGCAGGTGAAAGAGGCACAGCAAACGAGTTGAAGGTGAAAAACACACATGCGGTTTATTGTCCAAGTCTATTTACAATGTACAGCATAAACAAGGCAAAGCAAGGTAAGGCAGCATAAACACATCCAACGAAAGTGGTGGTCCTCGGGAAACAGAGGCTATGTTCCTTCACACAAAGAGCTCTAAGTTTACACTGGCGATTCCCGAGCTGCTTGCAGCTCGGAAACCGCCAGTGTGCTCCCGCAGCAGCGGGATAAACGAAAACCCGAAAACCGACCGGCAGACACCTAATGTGGCGTCTGCCGGTCGGTCACGCTAAACAGGTCGTTTAACTGGCAGTAAAAACCCGCCAGTGTAAACTTATCCTTAGTATTAAGCACTAAAGGTACAGTATTAAAGTACAGCACAGTATATTACAGCATTTTCAAGCAGTAACTACACAGCATAAAAATACAATTAGTGCCCCATTCTCGGGTCACTACAGAGCATCTCACTGAGCAGGTGAGGAGGTTATAGAGAGCTGCTAATGAGCAAACAGGACACAGCTGTAGTCACCCTGAACCAGGCCCAGCCATTCCAGCTGCCCCTGCTGGTCAAATAGGAAAATACTCAGCATTCTGCCGGTATCTGGGACACACATACCTCCCATACTGGATACATCCAGAAGATTTAACAAGCTCCCTGTTACAATATATATATACTGTATATATATATATATACATATACCCACCTGCACCCTCAAGCTATGACAGCAGCCATTTTTAGTTCTCAAAGGCTGCCAATCATTAAGTACAGTGACATGTTTGGCCACTATGTGAATGCATAATGGTTTTAAATTTTTGAAGACTTATCTGTTCTGGACTAGCTAGGCATACACTTTCAGCACGATCGTTCTTTGATTCGATTTTAGATCTTGATTTTTTTATTGGACACCGATCGTAATGGGATCCAAAGTAGTACCACATGGAAGGTTAAACGTAATACAACCAAAAACAACGCTTTTAGTTTAAATCAAAAAACACAGGATAGAGTCATATATAAATCATATAAATCATATAGAGTCATATATAAGTCATATATAAATGCTTGTTGAAATCAAAGAGAATTTTCCAACATATCTAATCATTTTTCGATTGATGTTTTGATCGCTATCGAACAAATTTCACCGTTCGAACCATGTGTGCAGCATACAATTTAAGTTCGAACAAAGTAACATTTGATAATTTTAGGTTGATCGAATGCTAAAATTGAACCGCATATGCCTAGGATTAGTCCAGTAGCTGTCAAAATTCCACAGGATTTCTGACCTGAGGGGAGGAGTGAAGAGCAACAATTCAAACTTACTAATTAGAGTTAAGGCTGAGATACACGGGTCGATTTTTAAGCCGACAGAGAGAGCTCGGCAGTAGCTTGATGATGTCATGTCACGCTGCTGCCCGGCTTTCCCGATATCGGGAGCCAGCTGTCAGCCGGTCTATACTATGAATGGGGAACCGCGGTTCCCTATTCAAAGTATAGGCTATCGAACAAGGTTTATCAACATGTTGGTAACCTGTTCGGCCGAGCGAGATCTTTTAACCTCCTCGGAAAACAGCATACACGGGTAATTTTTTTCTTAGATATCTGCACAGCTCAGTGCCATGAGCGCTGTGCAAAAATCAGGAAAAATCGACCCGTGTATTCCTACCTTTAAGGTTTTTTTAATTGTCCATTTAATAGATATAGAATATATTAGATGAGGTTAGAAGCCCTTCCTTGTTACACACTACACATTTGCTGTTAAGTTGGGATTGCTGTTAAAAGAAACAAAAATGCTGGACAACTGGGCTGGGACAGAACTTGCTGAAACTGAAGTGGGTAAATATTGCTTGTTGACATATACACCGATTTGTATTATAGCTATAGTTAACTGTTAACCTTTATAAATATAAAAGAAAAAATAACACTGTAACAAATGATTTTTTTGTTCCTGGGTACAAAGTGTATTTTGTACCCAGTAATGCCTAAAAAAATAGGAAATAGCTGTTGCTCTACAAAAAAATATAGCTTTTTTGATCAGGACAATGATTTTTTGAAATGTGACTGTTTTTGAGAAAATTATTTGACAATATGACATTTTCTGGGCTGTGGTCATAAAATCAAAGTTTGTGCTGAATGTAGTTGTTTTTGCATAGGCTTTAGACATAGGCAGTTGAAATATAACTCTTGGAAGCCAGGAACAAAAATTGTGTAACATAGTGTCATCACAAAATTTTCTCTTGGCTTGCAGCCCCCTGTCCATTGTTTTTTGTTGTAGATTGTTATTCAGAAAGTAACCACAGTATGAAGAGAAAAGTCTACCCTCTGCCAAGGGTAGACTTTTTGCCAGAAAATAGTGAAAGGACCAACTGGTACACAGCACAACTGCTCCCCATGGATGGTTTTCCAAAACCAAGAAGTGGGAACCTGTGACCCAGAAGAACATCTGGTTGTTTCTTGGACTAATAATTCTACAAGGGTCAGGTTGTTGGTAAATCCCTGCAGAGGTGGTAATGGTCCACCAACCTACTGATTGCCACCCTGTTTTTTCGGCAATATTCGCGGCAGAGCGATCACCATGAGCGCATACGGCGGTCAATCTGTCAAAGGGTGTTTAAGGGGCTTTATTGAGCCCTTCCCAATAGGGATACTGTCTGACAACAATCAACTTATACACCTCCACTGAACTCTGAGTTCTTTGGGACTGTACAGGTCAACCGGCGTGAATTGCCAGCTTATTTCAATGCCAGAAAGCTGAAGCTTGGGGAGATGGTTGCTCTCTGATGGCATGACAAAAAGGACCATCGACAATACCTCCATACTTTCAGCAAGAATCAGGAGTGGACAACACATCCAAAGGTGTGAAGCCAAATGTTCCAAATAGCTGACACCACAAGAGACAGTACAACAGCAGGCTTCATACTTGGTGAACTTAATACACCTGACTGCTCGCCACTTCCCCAGGTTTCTTCCTCCAATGGCTAGAGAGCAAAAAAAATTGTGTGGTGAGCTGCTCTTAGCCAGCAAGGAAACCCACAGCTACTGCCTTCATTGTAATGTTGGAATCTGTGCTATCCCCTGTTTTGAAATCTGTCATACTAAAGAAATATTTTGGAGATTTTTCATTCAAATTATATATTTTATTATCTGTTTGACCTGATGTTTGTGTTTTCTTGTTATTTAAATTTTTACTTGTTTACATAATTGTGTGTTTCAAACGTTATTATATTCAGGATTTCTACTAGAACCTTGTTATGGACAGATTTTGGTAAGTTACAAGCCTACAGCATAAAAAAAATCCATTAAAGTCTATGGTGCGCTTTTGATACTAAAATCTCGACCTCAGCAGAGAGCTAGGGCGGTTAAGGTTGCTGCGCATGTTTCTTGTCAAACTGAATTTAATATTTGAAATACCCTTGCATATGTGTACATGCAGTGTGATGTCAGAGTTTACAAAGCAAAAGCTTCATAAACTTTTAGGGATCAGAGGAAAAACTTTAAAAAAGGAAATAATCGTGATCCCAGAGGTGGATATAGAAAAATCCGATCGGTATTTGATTGTGCAATCAAAAAAACAGGTACAAGAATTTGTGCAAAAATATAAATGTATTTAATATATATAGAGATATATAAGAATACTAAAAATCTGATAAATGCAAAAGATTGTAATGCCAAAAATCACCACAAGATTTTGGCAAAGCCTATGTGTAACCATGATCCTCCAACAAACACAAAGAATCTCAAAGATGTCCTATTGCCCTATTTTCCCAAAACGTCCATCCAGGACAGCACCCGAGAGATGAACCCCACCCCCAGTGGGAGGAAACACCAGAAACTAAACTTTCAAGTCCAGCTCTCCTCACTCCAGTTCAGTTTTTTGGTGTTTCCTCCTCTGGAGAGGAACGTCAAGAACTGGATGGTGTCCAGTCTTGGATGCCGTCCGTCCCCTAGGGGAATAGAGTTAGGGCTTTGTGGTCCCGGTTCACCTACCTTTTTCTTGGGAGTAGGTGTTCGCGGCGCCACCGGCCTGGTTCCACGCTTGGGGAGAATCCAGGACGCTCTGTTTGACATCACCGGAATACCATTTTGCGGCTCCTATCTTCTTCCAGGAGGGAGAGGAGATTCTTTATAGGTCGTGCGGGTGAGTGTGGGCAGAGTTGAGCGTCATTGCATGATGGGGCATGATGGGGGGACAGACCCACGCTGTCACCTCACTTCCGGCTCCCGGCAATGAGTTCGGTGAACCAAAAGTGCTCCTGTATTTAAACATTTAGCGGTTTCCAGCGGCAGCTATAGACATCATGGAGCAGGGGACCTCCGCAGGAGCCAGCGTGGTGATCATGGGTGGCAGCGGAACACAGGAGATTGGGATACTAACCCTTATGTCCTGTGGTCTCTCTGGGTAGAATGGCAGCTTGGGAAGGGGGTCTGTATTGTTTTTGAAGCCCTTCAGTCCCAGATGCCGTCTGATGGTTATGGGACTGCAGTCAGCAGCAGTAAGGGCCTTAATTTGGGTCGAGGATCGTCCAATGTTTAGACAATCAGTCTATTGAATCTTCTGGCTCAGTGCTGGTGAAATTTTTGGGGGTCTTCCACTTGAATTATTTTGTTCCATAACCCTCAGGTTGATGGTTGTTCCATAACCCTTAGGTTGGTAACCCTCCAAATGACTGCATCCCACCTCAGCAGCGATGGCGCGCTGTGAGAGACCCTGCTTATACAGTTCAACAACCCGACCAAGTTCAAGGGAGAGTTTTTTTGCCTTTGCCATCACAATGTGTCACTACCTGACAGAAAGTGACAATGAATCATCATCTTTGCACAGATTTGGCCCATTTGTGCTCCTAAACGTTTGATCAGCTGTAAAACAGCCTTTTACAGATAAGAGCACAATAGACCATAGAAGTCTAACATAACAAAACCAATTAAGGTCCCCACACACGTAGCGAGTGGGGACCGACAGTTGAGCTGTGGAGAGGAAAGTTATGATGTCATCACGCTGCTCTCCATCGCTCAGAGTATCGGCGAGCACCCTTTGTGTGCCAGCTGTTAGTTTGGACGGGAACACTGGTCCCCATTCAAGCTAATAGCATCGGCCAGAGAATAACGGACTTGTCCATAGGGACCCTTAGTAATATCCAAACCTAAATGTTACACATATAATTTAGGAAAACAAATGTATAGATATCATAGATATGTTCAGTCGTTCCACCATGTACCAAGGACAGACTTAATACTCTTTATCTCCTATTATATGAAAACAAGGAGGCCTTTTTTAAGTTGAATATTTTAAGAAACTAAACCTATGATTGTCCTTTGCCTGACTGTATACAGTTTATTTGAGCATAAATACAAAATTGAGAATATAACATAATATTGCTTCTTTATATGCCATCAGATGCATATAAACTAGAATATATCTAAATGTACCACTATGAAAATGCACAAACAGTGATCAAATACCATGGGTATTCCAAAAGTGTTTTTTTTCTGTTATAAAAAAAACACTACTAATTGCTGCTTCCAAAATTGCTGCATGTATTTATTTAGTCATTCTGCAAATTTATTTTACATGCTTTTTGCTGCCATCGAGATTTTCTTTGCAACCATGCTTTTTACCATGCTTATTAGTAGTCTTGGTGTTTTTAGCTTTGCAAACTCATTTCATTGGTTCAATTACAGGATTTTGATGCGACTTTCTGATGACTTTTTGCTGGTTACAACCAACTTAGAAAAGGCAAAGACTTTTTTACGGTATGTGAAATTAAATGCATTGTATAGTACTTATTTTTTCTTATGCTTTCAAGACTCCGACTCTGACATTATATTTCTCCCTTGACATCTTTGAATTGTTGAACTAATTATTTTTTTTTTTGTATGTTCAGCCCACATAAATATGGGAAAAGAGGATGCCGACATCCCAACCAAAATATCTGAGGGCCCTGCGGCTGCAGTGTCATTTATGGCCGGAGATTTTAACATTAGTGTATCCAAACTGAAATGTTATGATTTAAATATCATTCTTAGAAGATTTTGAAGGCTGAAAATGTGTTGCCATATAGTTAAGCAATATCCACCTGAGTAGAGGCAAGAAGTTTAGTGTTATATACAGTATTTTATATTTGACGTTGTAGCATGCATAACAGGTGTATAGTTAGTTGCCTGATAGGGAGCCTAGAGCTATGTTTTTTTAAAAATTTAAGTTTATTAATTTTCAAAATGACAGTTATACAACATACAAACATAAGTAGTACAGGGGTATCAAACATGTCATATAAAGTACATAGGAAACAAGAGAAAGGGCAGGGTCAAGGGAAAATACACTAGCATTCTTATACCAGAGAACAGTGATGTGGAAAGACCTATTGGATTGTGAGGAAGTTCTCAAGGGTTTAGAGGCCCCCACCCGGTGTATGCAGAAAGCCCATCTCATGGCAGCAAAAGTATTGAAGTTGATGCTCCTAGTGTGTCTGCAGCAGCTCCTTGTACAAGTTAGATTTGGTGAAATAGTCCCACCCGTCCATGTGTCGTGGAATCGTTGTTCCTTGCTCTGAAACTTGAGTGTCAGTTGTTCCATGTCCCATACCTAAGTAATGTCCCTGAGCCAGTCCCTGATTAAAAGGACCCTGTCTGAACACCACAGTCTGGGAATGAGGGCCTTGGCTGTGTTTAGACGTTGAAGAATCACCAAGCATTTGTATGTGGAGGCACATTTTGCAGAGCAGTGAAAAAGCATATATAGTGGATCCCTTGCCAAGGGCAAAGCTGATATCCTGCCGTGCACTTCATGGACCCTCTTGCAGAATAGTACAATCCTAGTGCAGGACCACCAAATGTGTAAAAAAAAAAAAGTCCCTTTACGTACACAACCCCTTCAGCACACATCCCGAACCGTTGGATAAATAGCAGCCAGAAAAGCTGGGATCCTATACCACCTCGAGAGCAGTTTGAAGTTGGACTCCTGCCTTAGTGAGAGTAAGCTCCAGGTCTTTCTCACACTTCCCTATTTAGGTGAGTCCAGGTGGGTCAGCAGCAGTAGCAGCGTGTACAGTTGCAATAGCATATGCACCTTATTGGTATGGTCCGTACAAAGTTCCTCAAAGGGTGACAACTGAGTGGGCAGTCTTAGCTTCAAGTCATGCTTTATTGTGGACAGGAGTGGGCCAAAATTAATATCAAACAGCTCTTCATAGGTCTTCCTATGTATTTCAGTTTACCTTCCCGCTAGGCTTAAGGGAACGCCTGCCTCAGTGAGGCCCCCAAGCTTGGGGTTCACTCGCAGTGGGAGAACCTCTGACTTTTTTATTCTAAAGTTGGAGAGGTTGCCAAAGTGCTCCAGCTCACTCATCAAGTTAGGGAGCGTGATCGAGGGATTGCAAACATAAAAGGGAATATCTTCCGCAAACTAAGAAAGTTTGTGATGGGTAGGGCCCCCTGAATACTGTGGTTTAGTCTCACCTTTTGGAGCAGTGGCAGTGCCATTACCCACCTGAAATGGGGCGGAAAGACAGACGTTTACCTTGATTTGAGTAGTGGGGCCCTGGTATAAGGCCAAGATCCAGTGGAGCATGTCCTCCCCCAAACCCACCAAGGGCAGGACCGTCATCATGAAGGTCCAATCCATCCTGTCGAAAGCCTTCTCAGCGTCAGTAGACAGGAGGAGACAGGGTCCAACCTGGATCTTCATCCAGTGGGTGACTTGGAGCGCCCTCATGAACACGTTTTGATCATTAAGGATCAACTGGGGTATGTAAGGCTGAAAGTGGTTCGCCAAAGCTTTAGCCAGAATTTTGATATCGTCATTTAACCTTCTTGGCGTTATGCCCGAAGCCAGATCGTGAATCAAACTGCGCCCGTGCCAGGATTGGCCGGATCTTTGTGTGCCTGCAGCACTTCTACAGAGCTGCAGACACACAGAGCCTTTCCGGCCCCCTGTCTTCAGCGTCATCAGTGATGCCGAAGGGATGGTGCTGCGCCACAGACCTCCATGTCTAGGTGAGACAACCAGATTTTCTCCCCACACATCTCCGGCATCTATTTGACACCAGTGGTGTGTAGAGGGGGGTAGAACAGTGCCGGGTAAACGGCTTTTCGTGCCATATTCTATGTAATGCCTAGGGGGTTAACAGAGAGATGGGCCTGTGGCTGATGCATTTACTGTCTTTGGCAAGACCGTAATATAACCTCTAAGGGCATCCACTGGGGGCAGAGCACCCTCCCTCAGGGAGCTAAAGTATGAAGCCATCTGCGGACCTAGAATGTGCAGAAATTTAGGTGCTTGGTAAGTGTGGATGGTTGTTCATCCTCATTATACATTACATTATACATTATACAGGGGCTCATATAAGAAGCGGAAGGCCTCCGCAATCTTAGGGTAGTGCAATTTTGGAGAGCTCCTGTTGTCATGCAGTTTATGTACATAATGCAGGCAGACTTAGGCCTGAAGGGCTCTGGCCAACATGGTTTTTTTGTGTCTAAAAGGTCCTGCAGTTTAGCTTGGAGGTCCTCTATCTGATTTTCCAAAATGGGGTTTCAGGAGTGCGTTTCCAGCTGATGAATGGAGGTGAGGAGGCTTGAGATCGCCTCCTCTCTAGCTTTTTTTTTTTTTTTTTTTTATAGCCGGGATCCGATCTCAATAACACATCAACACTTTGTGACATTCTCAAACTGACCTAGGGCACACCTTGTCAGTGGAATTGTCTGAAAAATAGGTGGTCAGGATATGATGACTTGAGAGCACAGAGTGGTCATTTAGCTAATTTTAATTCAGTTTCCACAGCCACTGCTTGGGGAGGGAGGCTGAACAGGCCAAGGAAACCAAAATCCATCAAGGTCCAAGATGGTGATGGTGCCTGTAGAGGCTTGAACCACTGTATATATGGGCCTGGCTACAGCATCTGAGATCAATGAGGGAATATGAATTACAGTGGCTTGCAAATGTATTTGCCCCCTTGAACTTTTCCACATTTTGCCACATTACAGCCACAAACATAAATAAATTTTATTGTTCACGTTCACATGAAAGACCAATACAAAGTGGTGTACACGTGAGAAGTGGAACGAAAATCATACATAATTCCAAACATTTAAAAAAATATATATATAACTGCAAAGTGGGGTGCATAATTATTCAGCCCCCTGAGTCAATATTTTGTAGAACCACCTTTTGCTGAAATTCCAGCTGCCAGCCTTTTAGGGTATGTCTCCACCAGCTTTGCACACCTAGAGACTGAAATCTTTGCCCAGTCTTCTTTGCAAAACAGCTCCAGCCCAGTCAGATTAGATGGACAGCGTTTGTGAACAGCAGTTTTCAGATCTTGCCACAGATTCTACATTGGATTTAGATCTGGACTTTGACTGGGCCATTCTAACGCATGGATAGGTTTGCATTCTATTGTTGCCCTGGCTTTATGTTTAGGGTCGTTGTCGTGCTGGAAGGTGAACCTCTGCCCCAGTCTCAAGTCTTTTCAGAGTGATGTGCAGTGTTAGTTTTCCGCCACACATAGTGTTTTGCATTTTGGCCAAAAAGTTCAATTTTGGTCTCCTCTGACCAGAGCACCTTCTTCCACATGTTTGCTGTGTCCCCCACATGGCTTGTGGCAAACTGCAAACGGCACTTCTTATGCTTTTCTGGTAACAATGGATTTTTTCTTGCCACTCTTCCATAAAGGCCAACTTTGTGCAGTGCACGACTAATAGTTGTCACCATGGGCCTCCTGCATTTCTGATCAGTGCTCTCCTTGTTCCGCCTGTGAGTTTAGGTGGACGGCCTTGTCTTGGTAGGTTTACAGTTGTGCCATACTCCTTCCATTTCTAAATGATCGCTTGAACAGTGCTTCGTGGGATGTTCAAGGCTTTGGAATTTTTTTTGTAGCCTAAGACTGCTTAGTGGTCATAAAGGGGTGGACATGGTCAATACTCACTTAGGTTGTGGCGATGAAGAGTCTTTTTGCACTCCTCCCCAAAACCTCATCCTGAGAAGGCATTTAGCTTACAGATATTAGGTAAGGGATATATTCTATAGATGACTACACATACATTGATGATTACCTGTATATAAGCTCCTTAAAATTATGGCTGTCAGGGGTGATAGCTCTTATGCCTCCCTCACATTTATAGTACTTCCAATTTGCTTTGAATATGGATCCCTTAGTTTATCTGTTCTGCTTCACAGTTGTGAGCTTTTCCTTCACCTCTGCCTCCCTTGAAAGGGAAGTGGATACCATCTGGGACACCTTGTGCTTTGTTGGATTAGGGGTGTCCGCTCTAGTGTGTCACCTGGTGGCACAGCATTGCTCTTGCACCTGCATCTTCCACAGAGACACATGTTCTATGTCGAAAATCCATTTTTAATTGTAAGTATGTACTAAGAAAATAAGTAAATCTGATTTGCAGCTGGATTTGAGGATCACTTTTTTTGATTTATTGATAAGATTTTTTTTCTCAATCACACTGTTTTTCAGACTGTATTGAATTACTATTGAACTTATGTGTTAAATATATGTTTCAAATAATGTACTGATTGGGAACACGTTGGACAATGCAGACCAATTACATGGATATGATATCTGAATAAAGACCTTTTTAATATTTATTTTTATTAGTATGATTGAAGATTATTGTATTTGGTAAACAAATTTAGAGATTATTTTGCTGTGGCCAAGAAAGCCCCATTTAGACTATTTAGGGCCCTGTTTGAATATACCACTATATACATCAACGCTAAAGAGTGTGAGGGAATTTTTGAGTATAAAACAAACGTGTTTATGTTCTAAGGTTATACAATGGGCTGCACCAAAAACATGAGTGTGATTTGGGTATGTTTGTCAATGCAGTTTTTGGCGGTAACGGACACAGTTAGTGGCTGCAGTAGAGTTACCACTATTGCATCCGTTATCAACAATCCGTTATCTTCTTCTATCTGTTAATAATGTATTCATTGTATTGGAGATACTCCATAGAAAACTTGTGTTCCTTTCACACTAGCCCTGTGCGTGCATTTACGGTAATGTGCGATGGCGTGCGTTACTGGAAATGCCCTGCTGCATGCATTTTTGCAGGTGCAGCACAAGCATTTCCCATACAATTGACTATATATGGTATACAATATACAATACAATACAATATGGTAGACTCCAGCACTGCGCACTTCTTTAATTCATTTTTTTATCGGCAGCGGTAACCGTACATATGTAATTGGCAAGAAATGCACCTCTCCATTAGCAAACTGCGTCTGAAAATGCATTGGTAGCACTTGTGCTTGTTACATAATATGCCCATTGGAACGTGTTTCAAGTGCGTTGACCTCCAACGGATCCACAACGCCCAGCAGTCGCATCTGCCGTGAAGCTTGCTGATGATAATAGACAAAAGGGACTCAAAACCAGCAGCAACTTTGTCTCTAGCTTTAAATTCATCTGGTACCCCCCTTGGGAATCCAATAGCATCTATATACACATGAGGGTCAAAGCTGCCAAGAATAGATCTCTTTTTTTCTGAGGATGAACCTGTGGGGATGTTAGTGTTGTGTACTCTTTAGGAAGAATGTGTAATGGCATAATAGCTTTTGCCAGAAACAACGCATACATACTCTGGTTCCGATTTCCATGTCCCCACACACGTACTAAATGTCTGGGCTTGGTTTTGGAATGTATCTACGGTAAGTGTGTTGTATCGTGAACAGTATTGTCCAGTTAAATTGCCCACATCTTTACCCTTATTGGTGTATGCAGCGTAACATGTGTAATTACCTGGATATACAGTGATTCCTTCACCTGGCCTAGAGGTCTTGGTGGTAGTAGTAGGGTACTCAGATTTCCAGGTCTCACAATCAGAATGGTTTGTGGAGATATTAGAATACCAGCTGAGAAAGCATTCTTCCTGATTAGGGGAACTGTACCTAGGTGGGACCTAGTGCTGCCACACACAAAACAATTGGTCTAACTATGTCAGCCCTAAACCTCATCCATTCCAACCACAAATTGGTGTCTGAGAATCCAGTTTCTGCTACCATGGTGTTTTCAAACGTAGGGTTGGCTATTGCAACCATGTTCTGCATAGTGAATTTCATGGTAGGCACTTTTTCACTCAACTTGTGACCGATCGATCACCGTGTGCGTTCACGAGATCGATCGGCAATCAATTGGGTTCTGCTCACCCTGCCCGATCGACCAAAAAAATTCAGAATTGACTTAAAATCAGATCGGATATTGAACCAAGATTTTGATTTTTTTGGTTGATCGTTGCCAATCAAAGTACGTTGGTGGACCCATAGCTCCCTATGCAGCAGCCTTTCCGTTCGATTGATTTTGTGGAATTGGCCATTTTGGAGATCGGCTCATGCCCAAATCAGCCACAAATCGGATTCCCAAGGTGGTGTTGCATCAATTCCTGATCCGATCAATTGTCGATTCCCGATCGCCTGGAAAGATCGGATCGGGAATTGATCGGTGACAAATTGGCCCGTGTATGGCTACCTTTAGGTATAAACATGCTTTTCCACTATGTATGCGTTGTAAATGTCTTTCAACTGGATCTGAACCGTGGGACTGCTGTGGCCATTTCCATTGTGCATACCAACCACATAATTTCCTACATCTCCCTTTAAGGGGTTCTCGATATGTTTAAGATTTGCTATATTTTTGGTTATAGTCATCCGACTGATTAGGGCCTTGCCATTCTTTTAGGACCCAGGTCACTCTCTATTCCCTCAGGTACTCGGTATCTACACACTATCTCTGACAGCAGTTTCTTTGCAGTAGTCTTTGCTGTCATGTTGGTTACAGGGAAGGCTTCAGGACAACCAGAAAACATGTGCCTATCACCAAGGCATACTCAAATCTGCCACTTTTCGACATTTGTAAATAGTCTATTTGGACTTGTTCTGGATTCCTGAGATTGAGCAAGAACTCCCATATCATGGCCTTGGCATTCAGAAACAAACTGTTGGGGTTTGAACCCATGACCGGCTGCACCTCAGGCGGTGGCTCTGCTCACTAGGCTACCGTCCTCTCTGGAGTACGCATTCTTGCATCTTCCTGATCTTCCTGCCAGCCTAGCTAATTACAGTGATCCTTGACACGTGCTACTTCCCCTATAAAGCCCAACCCTCTGCAACCTTCCCCTGCTGATTATTGTTGCTCCTGAGCCTTGATCGTGCTACACCTCCACTATTACTGATTTACCGCTGCTGACCTCGGAACTGCCCTCGACGACTCTACTGCCTGATCCCTCACTACTGTTTACCTTTACTGCTGCCAACCCAGATTGTCTGACTACGCTTATCGCCGCCTACCCTGCCCTACTGCCTGTTACCTGACTACGCCTTTGCTCTATCGTGCTACCTGCTGCGTCCCGCGGTCCTTGCCACTGGGCTTCTCTCCACTCTCTAGCCTCAGTGTGAGCCTATGAACCTAACACAAACTGTTTAAAGAGCTTGGTGTAGTTGGGTAAACCCTGGGCAGAAACAATGGCCTTTTTCAAAAGATTAATGTTTAAGATGGCTTCTGCTTACAAACAGAAAGGGTAAGTAGACATGTTAGCATAGAGTGGCTGCATGAGGAGGGAGGCCTCAGGGATCCAGGACATGCATCTTTGCTGTGTTCCATGGTATATCTAATGCCATGGGAATTATTTTGTACCCTTCTCCTGACTGATCTCTTTTAACAATGAGATCCATCTTATGCTTTGGAAGCTCTTTGTGGACCATGGCTTTTGCTGTGGGATGCAGCTTAAAAACTTTCTGGAAAGACCAACTAGAGCAGCAGCAACTCTATTTGGGGTGATTCAGAGGCACTGTAAATGATGTCCGGTGTATGCCAACTCCTATTTAACACGAATGTGAATGTGAATGCTTAATTCTGAACACCGCTACACCCCCAGTTAGAAGAGTTGCACATGTATGCAACCACAATATTTTAGGTTTTTTTTTTTTCATCCCCCCACCTAAAAGATTTCAGTTTGCTTTTCAATTACAGGTACAGTTGATGGGCCACATTTAAGGTGGAAAAAGTTCTGAAATTATTTATCTTTGTCTCATTTTTGTACAGCACAGGAACCTGACATTTTAGACTTTTTATATCCACTGTATAATTTATATATCTTATCTCTCCTGTTTTCCCTCTATTATAGAATTTTAGCAGATGGAATTCCTGAATATGGGTGTTCTATAAACAACTGTAAGACCATGGTTAATTTTCCAATTGATGGTGTTCCAGGATGCTCAGGAGTACAGTGCTTACCATCTCACACGTTATTCTCATGGTGTGGCCTACTGCTTGATCCACAGACTTTGGAGGTTTTCTGTGACTTTTCCCGGTAAAACAAGCTGATTTAAACTTTTTTTGTAATATGTTGTATTTGCAGAGAAAACTGTCTCGCTCTGATCACTCCCTACCTTTCTATTTCCTAAGTGCTGTCTATTGACACTTAGGAGACATGTAGGGGAGAGAACAGAGTGATCAGAGAGGTGATATGCATATGCACACTACAACGCTAGTTGCATTTTGACTGTAGAGAATTGAAACAGAAACATTTTCTAGCTGTTGTATTAGAATGTCTAAAGCCGCACATAGACGTCTTGACTGCATCACACCCTGATTGAGCGTTCCTTGATCTACCTGGCAATCTGAATGTCCATGGCCGTCATGCATGCTAATTTGTTCTTGCATTTTAATGTTATGCATCTTATCTTCTCTATTGTATATTTTGATATATATATATATATTTGTGTCTGCAGATATTCTTGCACCTCTATTAGGTCCAGTCTGACATTTTGCAATTACAAGGCAGCAGGCAATGCTTTGAAAAGCAAACTGATAAAAGTTCTTCAACTTAAATGTCACAGTCTGTTCCTTGACTTTGAAGTAAGTATTTTTTTTTTTTTTTGCTTTTATAAAACATATACATTTTCTGATAGGAAAAAAAATATTCTTTCATATGTTGTCACCTAAACAATGATTGCATTTTACTGCAGATAAACAGCCTTCAAAGTGTGTGCATCAATGTTTACAAGATATTATTACTCCAGGCTTACAGGTATGAAGGATGCTACCTTTTATACAAAAAAAGTCTCAAAAGGATTACTGCTATTCTTCATGTGTTAAATAACAACCTATATTATTATAGTAGTATAATAATACATAATACTTCTCAGAGTCCTGTAACAATTAAGTAAAAATGCTATTCTATGATCTGGTAAATCTGCAAACTAAACTTACTAGTTTTTTTTTAGCATATAAATTTTTATTACATTTATTCACACTAAACAATACCAAGAGGACAGTGGCATAAGTCCACCATAACACTGGACATTTAACAAGAGATCCAACACAAAGAAGTCTACCCACACGTCCAGCTTAGGTACATAACAGTAATAACTTCTTGGCAAACAGGACCCCTTCCAATCAGTAAAAACTGCGAAAAAAATCTTTCATGTACAACCGTGTCCGCAAACCTCATTAACTCAACCCCCCCTCCCTGACTTATCGTCTCTATACTTGGTTCTAATGTACTTTTTCAATATGTTAGAATATATAGAAAGCGTATGGATCTAGACCTCACTGGTGGTGAGAGAGTTAAATGACAGAGAGGGGGGGTGGTGGGCTTGGGGGGCCTTTATTTCAGTGTGATTTAAACTTATGGCTTGTTTCTACTACAGCGGTCAGATGCGGATGGATGCGGTTCTAACAGCGCGTCCGCTACCAACCGCGGTTTTGCATACGGTCACACGTGGTCGCCCGCGCAATCGGATGTACTTCTTGTGACTGCCCCCCGACCGCGCCCGACCATGCCCAAAGGAAATGATTGGACGCGGTAAAAGTTAGTGTCCATAGTGAATATGGACGCGGTCAAAATCCGCTTCCATATTCACTATGGACGCTAACTTTTCCTATGGGTGCAGTCAGGCACAGTCGAGGGGCAGTCACTAGTCACTGTAGTGGAAACAAGCCCTTATTCAAACTGAATACACCTTTCTAAGGAGAAAGGTGTATTCAGTCTGATTTGAAAAATCGCGCCGTCTGCGAATGCCCCCCGGTGTCACGTCATTATGTCTGTGACACCGGGAGGGAGAAGGAGGGATCCGTAGACGGCGAAGAAGCAGTGGGTTTTAAAACTTTAACCACTCTTAACACAGTTTACTATTTAGTAACTGTGTGCAGAGTGG
>CM070036.1:88009824-88033563 GCA_036250615.1 Ptychadena robeensis | reverse complement strand
CCCCCCCCCCCCCCCTGTGTCACGGACGTCTCAACCGCTAGGGAGGTTAATAGTGTTAGGTAAATGGGAATAATGTGTGTGCAGAACCTCTGAAAGAGACCACGGTTCGGCCAGTTGGGCATTAGAGTTAGGCAGCATATGGTATATTAAAATTTGCATAATTTCGCAAAGATACAAAGGAACATTTGAAATTCGGTTCGATTGTATTACATTGCCTAGATTGAGCGCGCACGTTTGCAATTATAGAAGAATGGGGTTTAATGGACGGAGAGACCAGAGGTCCCAGTCTCTCCATCCATTGGTTTTTTTTTCCCTGCCGAAGCAAGGACAGGATACGTGTATTGCATGTATCCATTCGCAATGTGCACACATATGAGCGATGTATGCCGGTAAACAATGTTAAAGGATAATATGACGAATATCCGCCATTGCAAATATCCGAGTGCACATTTGCAAAATATTGCTAATTCTCTAATGAAGGATATTTGTCGAATATATTAGAATTTCGAATATTCTCGCTCAACACTATTGAGCATCCAGAGACATGGACGTGAACTGTGATAACCCATACGCTAATGTCTGGTGGCATCATGCCCACCTCAGCTATTGGTTGCCTAAGCTTGGAAAGGGCTTTTCTCATTTTTCTACCCCGCCTCAGGAAGGAGTACAATCTGTTCACATCTTTGTTTCAGTAGGCAGGGTCTGCAATGGTTATAGCAACATTGGGAAAGTGACCATCTTTATAAGGTGACCCTGTCCCAAGAACGAAAGTGGCAGCTGCTGCCATCCTTCCAGTTCCTTAATTATTTTTGAAAACAGGAGCTTATAATTCCTCTGGTACAGCTACGCCAAATTACTCTGGAGCACTATCCCTTGGTCTTGATAGCATCCTTCTGTGCGGGTGCAGAGGGATGCTATAAAATTCATAGGGATAGTATGCCCTCACCACCCCCCCCCCCCTCATCCTGTCTAAGAATATTAGTTTAGTTTTTTTTAAAACCACAAAATTGATCCTGAGTGCCACAAAGCTACCAAAGTGGCAAAATAAATAAACGACACCTTCGAGTTGTTTGGTTGGCTGTGCCCAAAATAGCAGAATGTGGTGGTCACAAGTTTCTGTGACCCCATTGTCCACCAAATAAACACCCTACCAGTACACAATTTCCTGGTCAGCAGAAACAATAAGGGGGAGACAAAGGACATCCTTGCCTGGTACCCCAATGTAGCGCAAAAGATTCCAACAGTGCCATCGACCCCCGATCAATCACATCTTGGTGTTGCTGTGGGCTTGGACTTCAGCCCAGCCTGTGCAGGCAGGAGGCAGCACATCCAATACTTTGCATGAAGATTCGAGTAATGGAAATTGAACGGGGGTTTCCAACGGGAAGGTTTGTAAACAAATTACAAATGTACAAACAATCACCGTGAGCGCGTACATTGATTGATTGTACTTGAAGCTTTTTACAGATCTACCCCTGTGTGCCTAGCTTAAGGCCCAAGGAGGGAGACCCTTTTTGTGCATTTTTGTGTAAAATTCCATCCCAGCTAACACTTTGCGGATATTAAAGACTCCACTCCTCCCCTGAACAAACCCAACCTGTTCATTGCATATTAAACTATGTAGAACCTGGGCCAGCTTGTTGTCCAGTATTTGATCACCTGAATACCTTGCTTGTCTTGGACAGTAATATGGGACCTCAGCTGTCTATACCTGGCAAAGTTGGCCAGGGGTTTATCTGCCCTATTTCCAAAACGAAAAATCTCCACCACTTTGTGCATCCTAAACATGTTGGTCAAATTCACAGTCATGGCTCATTTGTTTGGCTTTCAAACAGGTATACCTGCTTTCCACTGTGGGCTGGATTTTGAAGTGTTCGGACAGAACAGATAGATAAAAGACGGGTTCTACGTACCAACTATGCCATCAAATTGTTTAGAGGGAACAGAATAAGATGTAACATACACGTCTAGATTTTTCATCCAATCAACTTAATTCAATTTATTTTCATTCTTAAATTGATTGAAAATCTATGGCAGCCCACATGGTTAGATCAGCCTAAAACAATTTAAATTGGGAAAAAAAAATTCCCAATCGAAAAATGATTGGACATGCTGGTAAATTTTAATTGGTTGTATTGAAATCGATTACACTTTCAGTCGACCCAAAAAAGTTAATCAAATATCTATAACTACAGTTGGCAAACATACAAACAATCACCAATTTCCCTGATTCACAAAAATGTATCTTTTTAAGTTGATTGAACAGAAAATCTAGACGTGTATGGGGGGCTGTACAGATCTGCAGAAACAGGCGTCAAGGGTCTCGAATTCACAATAGCAGTAACTTCTGCCATTAATATTACAAGCACTTCATGAGTTAGCTTGGAAGGCTGTTGTAGGAGCATGGAACTAGAACTTTCCAGATGACCCCAATCATATGTTCCCACACTCCTGCCTTATGGGAAGCATGGGGTGGATGGAAGATCCAAAGTACTTCTTGCTTTGAAAGGAATCGTTGTACCCCTATCAGATCTGATTTTTTTGGACTGGACCACATATAGCAAATAACCTTCTCAAGGCATTTATAAAGCTACACATCAATTACATTACATCAATTCTACACATCAATTACATTACATCAATTCTACATGGATTGCACGAAGACTGAGACGGGTAAAAAATAACTGCCACCTTTTACTGTTGGCATGGCCTCCACATGTACGCCTGGAGCAAACTGTCCATGGTCCAAATACATCTACGCCACGTGACAGGGTGAGCTCCTGTCACTGGTTAGTTAGGTGTTAAGACCTGAGTGATATAGGCTCAGCTGGTCTCATCAGAAAGATAGATTCCAGAGAAGGGGATGCTGGGATAGGGAGAGACTGGGACTGCTGGAAGTGTGGTTTGTTTTCCCTGCTGAGGATCCCAGGGCTGAAGTAAGCTACCTGATTTTTGCATTCTTTTGTTTGATTTGGACTGTTTTTTAAATAAAACCACTCACTGCTTGAACTGTTGAAGTGCTGGGTCTTACATCATTACCCCGATCCCTGACATTTGGTGGAGAATGCGGGCACTTTGTGACAGGACCCAGCTGAAGAAAAGAGTGAGTCTGTATGTCCTGGGTTAAAGCTGCTACTGCAATGACTTTCCAAGCCGTTCAGATGGAGGAAGTGTTAAAACAATTGATAACTGCTCAGACTCAAACACAGATCCAACATCAGGCAGCCATGGCACAGCAACAGGCGACCATGGCACAGCAACAACAAGCCCAGCAGTGACATAAAGAGGCCATGGCACAACAGCAGGCAGCAATGGCCTAGCAACAGCAGGCCCAGCAACAACAGCAGATGGCCATAGCCCAGATTTATCAATGCCAGGAGCAGCAGATGGCAGCAATCGAGGCGGTTTTAGGGCAGAAAGCAGCAGCAGAACCAAGTACCAATAGTAGCCTACGCAAGTGCGTACAGAGGTCCCTACAGAAAATGGTGGACTCAGATAATGTAGAAGCATACCTGAGTCTGTTTGAGAGAGTGGCGGTCAGGGAAAGGTTACCGGAAGAGGAGTGGACAGACACTTTAGCACCCTTTCTGACTGCTGAGTCACTGCAAGTTTATTATGATTTGGATGTTGTACAGGCGTGGAGCTACCAAATGGTGAGAACGGAGATCCTGGCCAGGATGGGGATCACGCTTGCCATACGAGCCCAAAGAGTTAGGGACTGGACTTTTGAAGACGCAAAGCCAGCCCGTGCAACCAACCAACTTCACACTCTTCACAGACTGCTGAGGCAGTGGCTACAGCCAGAGGTTCTAACCCCAACACAGATCGTAGAACGGGTAGCTCTGGAACGTTTCATGTGCAGTTTACCCAAGAAAATCTATCCATGGGTTACACAGGCCGACCCCAAAAACTTGGACAATTTGGCAGCTGCAATGGAGAGGTACACTTGTGCGGCTACCTACCTGGGAGAGTCAGGCTGTCAGAGAGGAGTGCCTCTTAAGCCCAAAAGTCTGGAAAGATTCACAAAAGTTGGTGAGGGGAAGTCCATTAACGGCTCCCAGGGTCATTCTCTGGGTCAGGACACAGATGCCCGATGGTTGGAGAGAGGACCCAGAGAGGTCCGCTGCTGGACTTGTCACCAGACTGGACATCTAGCAGCGAGCTGCCAGAATAAAGAGGAGCCCATGGAGTGTGGCTGGATCAGACGACGCTCCCTGTATGCTGTTCGATCAACGTGTGTTGCTACCTCAGCGAAACCCTATGAGTGTGTCGTGCAGGTGAACGGACAACAAGTGGTGGCCCTTTTGGAATCTGGGAGTATGTTGACACTGCTGCGTGCAGACAAGCTGTTGGGGACTGTAACACCCCGGGAAAGAGTGGGTGTCCTCTGTATTCATGGCGATGTAAGGGACTACCCTGTGGCAAGGGTGACTATTGCAACAACTGTGGGGGAAACTCCGTTTCAAGTTGGCATTGTGCCAGGACTGCCGCATGAACTTCTGATTGGCAGAGACTGCCCACTATTTTGGGATTTGTATGACTCTAAGTCAAAAACTCCTGCGGTTTCTGATGTAGGGGGCGAACCTATGAAAGTGGTTACGCCTCAAAAGAATCTGGGGAACTGACATGATGGACTGCAAGCTAGGGACAAAAGTGTTACAGCTCAGGATGAGGGTGCACCTATGGTCACAGGGGAGGCAAATCCCCTAACAGTGTTTGCAGGACAGGAGGTAGGGGATGCTCTCTGTGATCAAGACCTCCCTGAGTTAGGGTTGTCCAGGGGGAACTTTGTCACTGAGCAGATAAGGGATCCCACTCTAGTCGCTGCCAGAAGTCAGATAACGGTTCTAGATGGGGTTTCTCAGGAACCTGGGGCGGACGATAGATTTCCTAATTTCGCTGTAACCCAAGACTTACTGTATAGAGTAACCAGGCAAAATGGTGAGGTTGTGGAACAATTGGTGGTACCCCAGCCTTTCAGAAGGCAGGTGTTGAACTTAGCCAATGCCCATGTGCTTGGGGGCCACCTCGGAGATGCTAAAAAGCAGGAAAGGGTCTTGCACGGGCATACTGTGAAGTTAAGGACTTCTATGAGTCCTGCCCAACCTGCCAAATAACAGCCCCGACACCCCCATTTCAGAATCCCTTGGTTCAACTCCCCATCATTGAGGTACCTTTTGATCGCATAGCGATGGACCTGGTGGGCCCACTGGTAAAATCTACACGGGGCACCAGTATATTTTAGTGGTCCTGGACTATGCGACCAGGTATCCTGAGGTGGTCCCTTCAAGGAACGCGTCCTAAAAATTAATAGCCCGGGAATTATTCCAGATGTTTTCCAGAACAGGGCTCCCATCTGAAATACTGACTGATCAAGGGACCCCCTTTATGTCAAAGGTAATGAAAGAATTGTGCAAGTTGTTTAGGATCAAACAACTACGGACCTCTGTGTACCACCCCCAAACAGATGGTTTGGTGGAAAGGTTCAACAAAACCCTGAAGGGAATGTTAAGAAGGGTGGTAGAAAAAGACGGTTGGGATTACCTGTTACCCCATCTGTTGTTCGCCATCCGATAGGTACCTCAGGCGTCCACAGGATTTTCACAGTTCGAGCTGGTTTATGGTAGACGACGCTGTGGGTTGCTTGATGTGGTCAAAGAAACCTGGAAGGGGGAGACTACTCCTCATAGAAGTGTGGTAGACCATGTGGCTCAGATGCAGGATCGGATGGCCCATGTGATGCCCATAGTCCAGGAACATTTGCAAGAGGCACAGAGTAGGCTGTATAACCGTTTGGCTAAGATTCGAGAGTTTCAACCCGGTGACCGATTCTTAGTGTTGGTACCAACGGTAGAAAGAAAATTGTTGCCCAAGTGGCAAGGTCCTTTTGAAATAGTAGAAAAGGTGGGAATTGTTAACTATAAGGTGTACCAGCTCTCAAAGAGAAAGACCCACCAGATCTACCATGTGAATCTAATAAAACCCTGGAAAGAAAGGGAAGCATTAGCTGGGACTTTGAGGGTTCAGGAACAGCCAGACACCGAGATAAAAAACGTAGGGATAGCAGATACTCTGTCCCCTTCCCAAAAACAGGAAACCTGGGAATTACAAAAAAATAGAGAGATATTCTCAGACTTGCCAGGTGAAACCCGGGTGATTCAGCATTATATTGTCACAGATCCAGGAGTTCGAGTAAATCTAAAAAGATTGAGGGGGAAGGGAAAAGACCGCCTTTTCCATCCCAGAGGGCCTGTTCCACTATACAAGAATGCCGTTTGGGCTACATGGGGCTCCTGCCACATTTCAAAGAGCAATGGACAAAGTGCTGATGCCGGGAATTCTCAGGGGCCTACCTAGATGACATTGTCATTATTAGTCAGGATTGGGAGAGTCATCTTAGGAAGGAGCAATCGGTACTGGATGCTCTTGGGCAACATGGGTTTACTGTAAATACAGAGAAAAGTGCCATTGGTATGGCGGAAGCCCGGTATTTGGGGTATTTGGTAGGTAGAGGGGTGATTAAGCCTCAGTGGAACAAAGTGGAAGCTATTCAGAATTGGACTTGCCCCCTTACCAGGAAACAAATCCGGTCCTTTTTGGGAATAGTGGGATATTACAGGAGGTTTTTCCCCAACTTTGCCACCGTTGCTACTCCTTTAACGGACCTTTTTAAAGGGGAAATCATCCGCCATAGTTCAGTGGAACGATGCTGCGGAAGAGTCATTTTTTCATTTGAGGCAGGCATTGTGCCAAGAACCGGTCGCTCGTTGCGCCGGACTTTAAGAAGGAGTTCTTGGTCCATACTGATGCCTCAAAGGTGGGCTTAGGGGCGGTACTGTCACAAGAGGTAGACGGGGCAGAACTTTCTGTAGCCTATTTAAGTAAGAAATTGACACCCGCTGAACAGAACTACTCCAAAGTAGAGAGGGAATGTCTGGCCATTAAATGGGCTTTGGAAAGCCTCCGGTATTATTTGTTAGGGCGACCCTTCCGCCTTGTTACTGATCATGCCCCTCTCAAGTGGATGTCCCAACATCGGGACCGCAATGCCCGGTTTATCCGGTGGTTCCTGGCTCTACAAGACTTCCAGCACCACAATGCGGATGCTCCCGGGTCTTTTGTCATTTTGCGAGTATCCCGTCGCCTGACATGGAACTGAGTAGTGGAGAGGGTGGTTCTGGGACCACTTATAGGCACTTGAGGGGGGTTGTGGATGCCGGGAGGTATTATCCCTTTCGCCCTGGTTGGTGACCAGTCTGGGGTCCCGGCTTGGTGTTGGCTGTGTTCCGCCCTAGGTCGGAACAAGGGGGGGGGGGGGGGTGTATGTGACAGGGTGAGCTCCTGTCACTGGTTAGTTAGGGATTAAGGCCTGATTGATATAGGCTCAGCTGGCCTCATCAGAAAGAGAAGGGGATTCTGGGATAGGGAGAGACTGGGACTGCTATAAGTGTGGTTGGTTTTTCCCTGCTGAGGATCCCTGGGCTGAAGTAAACTACCTGATTTTTGCATTCTTTTGTGTGATTTGGACTGTTTTGTAAATAAAACCACTCACTGCTTGAACTGTTGAAGTGCTGGGTCCTACATCATTCCCCCGATCCCTGACAGCCAATATGGGTGAATGGAGGACCTGTGCTAAGTCGGTCGGGTGGTAAGTCTGACATTTTTTGTGTTTCACATCTGTTTCTGAGCTTTCGGCAGGTAACACATTTAAGGATGAGACTACTCGCACAATTTTTCACACCTATTATCCAAAACCCGGCTAAGCGAATTACACCCTCTGTAAGGTGACGTCCTTGGTGCTGGTAATGATGAGCAATGAGGATGGCAATGTGGTGTTGACCTGGAATAATGATTGGGTGCTTCTCAAAGCATCCTAAATCTGCATTGCGTAAGCGTCCACCAACTCTTAGTTGGCCAGTGGGCTGTCATTAGGGATGCTTTTTTTTTCTTGAAAGTTTCTTCCTGTACATTGATAATAACTACTTTACGCCTATTGAATACATCAATTAGAGTTGACTCTTTGCAATGTTCATGATGCTTGTCTTTTTCAATCTTGTACTGGTGAGCAACATTTGAATGTGTTCCAGCTAGAAAATTAGTTTTACTTTTAGTTACTTGAGGGCGAACTTCTGCATCTTGTGTAGTATCAACAAGTTCAAAGACCTCAGTGTTTTTGGTCATCTTGCATGGCTGAAGCAGGAAAGCTGGTCCTGTGAACCACATGTATCCTTTAAACGTGTAGCTAAGAAAGATCTTGTGTCCAGGTCGGCTGGAATTTGCTCTGTCGGCACATAATGCCATTGTTTTGGAAGTGAGCATCTCCTTATCCAAATCCTTTGTGGCCAGTCCGTTTTCATCTCTTACTTGGAAGTAGGCTATAGCTAGGACAGAGGCATCTGAAAACAGAGTTCTTTGTATGGGGCATTGGAGCATGACATTGATACATAAGATCTTGGTACGTGGATATGTTTAAGCTGCTGGAGGGGCTCTCTCCAGTCTTCCCACTGTGGTTTCTACTCTTCAGACAAGGGTGTATCCCAGTCTTGAACATCAGCTGTGAGATCACAAAGAATGGATTTTCCTCTTATTACAACTGGTGCAGCTATTCGAAAGGGATCATATAAACTGTTTACTGTAGAAAGGACTCCTCGACATGTGAAGGGTCTCTTTTTTGAAGACACATGGAATGTCAGAATATCCTTTTTAAGGTTCCAACATCATCACTGAAGCTAAGATCCTTGATGTCAGTTGCGTGGTCTTTGGAAGGAAAGGGGATCAAGGCTTCACTACTGTTTGATGCTATCTTATGTAGATGCAGATTGGAGCATGCCAACGTTTCCTTTGGTTTTTTTTTTGTTTTAAAAGGTCAGTGGCTTCTGTTCTGTGGGTTCGGACTTCATCCCATCGTCAACATAGAAGTCTCTTTCCTCAAATCTTTTAGCGTCTTTTCCAAAGACTCTCACTTATTCATGTGCAGCAAGTCTAAGACCATATATGACACATATATATGGAATTTAATTCTCCTTTCAATGTTGTTTTGGGCAGGGTAATTTTCCTTGTGCCAAAAGAACCATAAGAAGTTTCTATCTTCTGGTCTTACTAAGAAACAATGAAACATTTGCTGGATATCAGCCATAAAAGCAATCTCTCTGAAAACAAAGCAGTACCCCAAGGAGACTGTTGTTGAGGCCTGGACCTTTCAGCCGAATGCCATTCAGAGATACTCCACAACACTGGGCGCTCAAGTAAAGGCCCCCATAGACACCCCGATTTTAGCGCCGATCGATTAAATTCAATCGATTTTTTTGATCGGTCGTCTGATTATCGGTGATTCCCCACATGGTCCGATGGATGAACTCCGATCGAAATTGTGGGAATAATCGGCCGAAGTGTGATCGGACATGTTGGAAAATTTTTCTCTGTCGGGCTTTGATTGTATTCCATCGGCTACTGTTTCCTACTGTCCCCTATGAACCGATCAATTAAGGTCCGATCTAACTAATAACCATACTTTAACTTCCTGTTGCAAACATTGTGGTGTGTGTGAAATCATATGGCAGGTTGTACTACACAGTGATCAGAAGGGGATAATGATTGGCACAAAGTGATTGATTAGAAGACCTGATCACCCTGAAAATAGTGTTTCTTTTGGCATGAAACACATTGGAATACACACCTGACGAAGCCCTTTTACACATCACTTCCGATCGTACAAAAAATCGGACGACAATAACACCGATGGAAAAAGATTATAAGGTCCGATCGAAATACCTAAAATCAGACATTAATTGGTTGCGCTATTTGGGGGTATACTGAAGTATCGTCCGATCGATCAAAATTTCTTGGATCGGAAAACATTGATTGAATTTAATCGATCGGCGCTAAAATCGAGGTGTCTATGGGGGCCTTTAGATTACTCTGATTTTCTGAGGCTTCTTGGGATGATATATCCCAAAGAGAGGCAGATACCAACACTTGATCTATACTGAGAGGTGGTGCTACTTTTGCATGTCCATTCTGAATTACCTTTTACATAAATGCAAAGAAATGGTCTTTCATCTCTGGCTTCAATTTAAAGGATCTTTGCAGAGATCTGAAACATTCTAAAAATTGTGTCTTGTTATTTGGTAGGCGCTGTCTTTGTAGTTTAAAGAGCATTGGTGCCACCCAACTGTTGTTGTCATCCCTGTGAAATCCTCCTTTTATCATTTCAGTGAAAGTAAAGCCTGATGTTTGAGCCGTCTGATGTTCCCTGCATCACGCTGCTGTCAGATATCGGTGGAGCTAGGGAGACAGCTCTGTTTTCTCCCCAGCTCAGCCGATGCTTTACATAGAGACCCACGGTTTCCATGTAAAGCAATGAACATTCAGATTCTACACAAGATTTCCAGACAGATACTGAAGTTTGAAAGCTCAGAGGTTCACTTATATTGATGCTTTATTTTACCATGTAGTGGTTTGGGCATGGTTTGAAGGAAGATTTTCGTCCATTTATATATTATGATCCATATTTGAAAAAAACATCAAAGGCCAAAAGATCAAATGAAACCAGCACCATCCCACCACCTCACTTATTGTGAGGATTTTATCGAATCTAGAAATGCACAAAACCATACAGTGGCTTGCAAAACATTTCCACATTTTGTCACATTACAGCCTCAAACATGAATCAATTTTATTGCAATTCCATGTGAAAGACCAATACAAAGGGGTTTTCCACTGAGAAGTGGAACGAAAATCATACATGATTCCCAAAAAAATTTGAGTCAATACCAGCCTTGCACATCTAGAGACTGAAATCCTTGCCCATTCTTTGCAAAACAGCTCCAGCTCAGTCAGATTAGATGGACAGCGTTTGTGAACAGCAGTTTTTAGATCTTGACACAGATTCTCGATTGGATTTAGATCTGGACTTTGACTGGGCCATTCTAACACATGGATATGTTTTTGTTTTAAACCATTCCATTGTTGCCCTGGCTTTATGTTTAGGGTCGTTGTCCTGCTTGAGGGTGAACCTCCGCCCCAGTCTCAAGTCTTTTGCAGACTCCAAGAGGTTTTCTCCCAAGATTGCTCTGTATTTGGCTCCATCCATCTTCCCATCAACTGCGCGCTCGCGCCGTCGGTCAAGTTAAAAATCGGCCGCTAACCGGCATGTGCCCACATGGGGCGACAGATCCGATTGAAGGGGCCCCATAATGCACCGGGATGCTAACGTGATGACGTCATCACGTTAGCCTATCGGGACTAGTCTGCCTGCACACATCGGCATGTGTATGGCAGGCTTAAGCCTGCTTTACATTTCTCAATAACATTATCCCTGACCTGTCTGGTGTGTTCTTTGGACTTCATGGTGTTGTTGCTCCCAATATTCTCTTAGACAACCTCTGAGGCCATCACAGAGCAGCTGGATTTCTACTGACATTAGATTACACATAGGTGCACTCTATTTAGTCATTTGCACTCATCAGGCAATGTCTATGGGTAACTGACTGCACTCGGACCAAAGGGGCCTAAATAATTACACACACCCCACTTTGCAGTTGTGTTTGGAATCATGTATGATTTTCGTTCAACTTCTCACGTGTACACCACTTTGTATTGGTCTTTCACGCGGAATTCCAATAAAAGTTAGTCATGTTTGTGGCTGTAATGTGACAAAATGTGGAAAAGTTATACTTTTGCAAGCCATATATATTTTATTATATATTATGTGGGTTTCAGAGGTGCTTCTTCATACAATCAAATTCCAACAAACATAATTGTTCATAAAATTCACATTTTATTATGTATATATTTAAAAAGAAAACATACATTGTTTAATGGTAACACATATCTCCTCACAATATATTTTAAAAGAAGTTTTCTCCAAATGGGAAAAGGGGGCCACCTACACACTAGTAGCCCCCCCCTTCCTCCTTAGTGAGTCACAGTTTTGTATGTATATAAAAATCCCCCACAATGGTGATGAGCCAAGCTGTATGTCGGGGTGACCTTCAACACGTTTTGTCCCTTGGGGACTTTGTCTAGAAGACCCACACACACTACAAGCAAAATCAAAACCAATGTTCACAAAATAAATATCTTACATTTTACCTTCCCTTTGTTTGATGGAGAGTTCATTTTACCTGCTTCCCACTGTGGACCAACGCTTAAGCTAGCCATACACTCTGCGATAAAAATTAAGAAAATTACATGGAAAATCCAATTTTGGATCGATTTCTCTGGTTTTATCGGAAATGTCATCGAAAATAATCGCCGTTTATATCACACAATGTGATTTTAACATGAATTTAAATGTAAATAATATATATATATATATATATATATATATATATATAAAATTTTATTCTATATACATAGATATTAGATAGATACATATTACAGATAAACAATAGATAGAGATATATATTGATATGTTTACAGATATATGTGTAGTATAAAGTATGTAGATGATATTTATGTATACATGCTGTGTACTACCATACTACATATACTAATAAATTTGAATACAATTGTAATATATCTTTTACATCAAAACCTATCGCTACACAACCAAATCTTGGGAATTTATGAATACCATCACATCAGTAGGTGCTACACTGAATGTATGTGATCGTAAAAATTTACGATCTAATATCATAAAATAAAATATGCACTACAACTTTAAAAAACCTCTCCAGTCAGTTCAAGTAAACTAAGCATCATCGGCACTAATTGGTCGGTTAAACACTATGCACTTGCCCGATGTTCCCAGACCAATAAAAAAATTTCAACTTGTCCAATGACTTTACGATCGAAAAAAATGGCAATTAGAATCGTATTTTATCTGTCGTACCATGTGGACCTGCACAGATTTCAGGCCAATAAACTGCTTTTATTGGTCAGTTTTAATAGAAAAAAGAAAGACCTCAAAATGAGGTTTCCCAATGGGCAGGGGGGGACTTTAACGGCAACAATATAAAGGTACATCAAATTTTATTTTATTATTTTATTACATAATAAACAGTGCCATGATTAATAAAAGAATAGTTAAACAGGTACATGATAACAAAGAAAATTTATACAAAACAAGCATCCAAATATATACAGGGAGTGCAGAATTATTAGGCAAGTGGTATTTTTGAGGAATAATTTACCTTGCCCCCGATGCCCAGACCAATTAAAAGTTTCTACTTGTCTGAACTCATTTCCAATCGAAATTTTCTAACTAATCGTAGTACCATGTGGACCAGCTCACAGATTTTATGCGATCAACCTACTATACTACCAATTGATCTGGTCTTATCGATTGTAAATCTTACGTATTATGGCCGGGCTTTAAGGAATAGGTCCCCTATGGCCATTATCCTGGGATCCATCGCAATTGTACACAGCATCCTGGATTTTTGATATCCAGACGGAGGGTCTCAGTCAGACATAAAATAACAGGGAAGGGGTTGCAGTAAATTATTACTCAATACGCACACGAAGCAACCATAAATCTGACAGACTCCCATAAACATCCCAATCCCTCTTTGGTGAAATTTCTGAATTTTCCTTTATTTTCTGAAGGTACTACCAAATTACTTTTAGAAGGGGGGGCCCCATCTATAAGAGGACCGACTGGTCGTAGTCACTCTTCACTTTGAAGAAAACCCCAGCAGAGACGTTTGAAAATCAAAACCAGAGTGGGTAAACCCTGGAGGTTTGGACAAGAGCCCCTGGATAAGGGTAATGGAATAAGATCTATATCTACCACCTAAAGCCCCAAACCTAAAAAAGCCAGCCCCCCCATACGACGTCTAGATTTTCCTGTTCAATCAAACTAAAAAAGATAAAAATTTTTTGGGGGTCAGGGATTGGTGATTGGATTGTATGTTTGCCAACTGTAGTTACGATATTGTGATCAACTTTTTTGGGATCGTCTGAAAGTGTAATAATTTCAACTACAACAACTTAAAATTTTACCCACCACGTGGTCCCCTCAATTTTGTTTCCCATTTTTTAATTGTTTTCCGCCGTTCCCCCCGTTCCTTCCCCCCGCACGTTCTTCCAGCAGCCACAGCCCCCCCTCCACGTCTCGCTTTTCGGTTCCATTCTCCACTTAAACAGCTAATTTTTGGGGGTCAGGAAAAATAAGGCTTGATTGTAATTGTTTTCTTTTTTCAACCTTAGTGCTGGGAAGGGTGACCCCCCCTTCTCTACTACAGTACCATGGATTCTCCCTACCCCTACCCCAACCCCCTCTGTGGTGGATTGGAGGTTGGTTTGTCACATCTGGGATTTGCAAGCTGCCTTATTAGGAGACTATCATGCTATGTTTCAATATTATTTTAGACATAATCTACTACAACTTGACTACTGGTGCACCTAGGATCGGTGTACAGAGTGAGTGGGCGGCTGGAAATATGTGTTGAGGGATTAAACCTCAATATACCTACTACCTCCAACAAGTGATTTAAAATTTAAAATTGAAAAATAATTGCCCCCCCCCATATTGAATTTAACTTGAATTAAAACATATGACCCCCGACCCATCTCCCACAGCGGTAGGACCCTTTACTTGCCCCTTTCCTCCACACCCCACTAATCTCATTCCCCAATTCCCTTGCCTTTGCCCCCTAAAACAAAAATTGCCCCTAATTTGCCCCCGTTAAAATATTGCCCCATTAATTGCCCCCTAAAATTGAATAATTAATTCGTAATTGCCCAAGATAATAAATTGAAATTGCCCCCCCCAAATTTGCCCCCACCACAAAATAATTCCAAAAATTTGGATAAATTGCCCCAATTAAATTGCCCCCTTATATTAAAATAATTAAAATTGCCAATTTTTACATGACATAAAATAAAAATTGAATGCCCCCTTTACTTGCCCCATTGTACAAAATTAAATTAACAACTTTACTTTAAAATACTGGCCTTCAGAACTTTTGGCCCCCCCTTTAATTGCACAAAATTTCTTGAACTTGCCCCCCCCCCGCAACTCCATTTCACTAAACTCCGTCCAACAAGGTGAATATTACTAAATAATTGCCAAATGCCCCCCCACTTGCCGCCCCCTTAAATTGCCAATTGCCCCAAATTGCCCCCCCGCAGAAGTGATTTTAAAAAAAAACAGAGATAATCTGCCCTAATTGCCCCCATTTCGTGTCTACCAGCCATCTAGCCCTGCTTCGCCTCCCTAACGACGACTTCTCGTAGCCGCCCCCTCACTCTAGCTCTCAATATTTAAATATCAATGCGGCGCCCTCGCCTCTAAAGTGATAAAACTTAAATATTGCCCTCCGCCACCCCGCTGTCCACCTTTGCCCGTTAATATTTGCCCCCCCCAACAATTTGCCCCCCCCTTACACCTTTCCACCCCGCCCCCCTCACATAATTGCCCCCTTAATTTGAACCGTAATTAAATCTGCCCCCAAATCTATTATAATTCGTATCCCCCCCCTTAATTTGCCCCCCCGGGAAGGCTGCCTAGGAAAAAAACGGGCCCCCCAGAAGCCACTCACCCTTTCTCCCCTTATTCCCCTCTCTTCACTTTCGACCTCCTATCGGTCAGCCCCCAATTGCCCTCTGCGCCACCTTTGAGTGATTCTGCGCCCTGACGTACCCACGCCGCCTTCTCTTGTGACTCTGCATAGCTCTTGCGTGTTGAGTGAGGTGGAATAGGGGGGGGGAAGGGACCCCCCCCCCGATAATGCCCCCCCCAGAGTGCTCACCTCCCCCGTCGCAACACGTGACTTCACTCAATCACCATTTCCCCATAATACTGTTGTACTGTCACTACTTTTCCCACCCCCGCCCCCCCCCCATTTTTTTTTTTTTTTTTTACTTGGGATGAATCGATTTGTGGAATGTATCATCAGCGTTAATATAAATATAAGTCACTACGGAACTGGGGAAAAAGTTTATGCGTTTGTAATATAACACTATGGTTGGTCGCGCCAGTTGCTGCACAATTATACAGACCCATACAACCCGTCGCTCTCTTGTTTTGTGAACACATAAGCTTGGTAATTTAAAAACGTGAACGCCTTTAATATTATAATTGCCTGTTTGGGTCGGTCCCCTTCTGCTTCTGCCACCCAAAATCCTCTAGGGGGCCTAAAGCCAACCACCACCTTCCTATATTTCGCTGTGGGCGGCTGGACGTGGTGTTTTTTTTGTATTTTAGCTGTTGACCTATATTTGATATCAGACGATTATCTTGAACATTTATTATTCTGTTCTCCAAAGTGTTTATACAGATTTCGGGTAACTCAATCCGCCTATGCAAAACCATCTAAAACACCACGAAAAAGCTACAAACCATGTTTATGGTCTACTGTTTTCCGTTTTCTCCCGCTTCTCCGCGCCCCACCTTTTCGCTCCCCCCCCCCGTTCTCCCCCCACCTTTTTTCATTCCCTTCTCCCCCGCCCCCCTTCTTTTCCCTCTTCTTCGTCCCTTTGTCTCTTCCCCCTATCCCTCTGTTCTTTTTGCCTGGTTTCTTTTCTTTTCTCAACCGCCGCTTTTCTACTAGCCACGGATTTCTTTCTGGTTACCCGCCGCTGACCCGAGTTGTTTTCTACGTTCTCCGACGCCGCGATCATTCTTTCCCCTGGGTTATATTGATTCTACGCCGGGGTTCTCTCACTTTTCATAGCCTTTTTTCGATCCGACCCCCCCCCCCCCCGTTTGCATTAGGTTGACACCAAGAGCCGAACGAACCGCATTGGTGGATTTCTAGGAGTAGTTGGCTGAACCAGGACCCTTCCCCACCTATTCCATGATTAACCTCTAGAATCGGGGGCTGATTTCATCGCATCATGAAACTCAGCCCCATTGTTAACTATAGCGACGCTCTAGAATAACCAAACACCGCCGGATTCACTATGGCAGGAGTTTTGTCGGGAGCAATCGGCATGTATGCGATGGTTTCCGGGTCCAACACCCTCCCTGATTCACGTCACCACCACCCGGTGACAGCTACGCATTCATCATCTTTCAGTGAGCCGTCCATTTTTTTCCATCTCCTTGGGCAGGCAATTCACAGCGGAGCATGTTCGTTTTCTCTGCCTTGCTTGCCCGTTTCACGTTTATAGGAAAAAAAAACGTGCCACGTGCGCCAGGATGCTCAGAAGGTTTATGACTGTATTTGTTCTCATCTTCTAGTTTACCTGATTTTTAATATGACTTTTAAACTGACCTAACTACCTTGAACAGGGGTTGTAATACTTTTAACCTCTTTTAAGAAAATTTGTTTTAAATCTTGTTGTGTTATAAACATGTAAATCCTTTTATTACTAATCCATGCCCATGCCCATGCTGCTGAGCTTTCCCTCCCCGCCCAATCTTTATCTCTCATACACTTTATCCTCGAAACATCTACAGCCACGAAAAAAAAAACGACCCCTTTGAGGTTGGCCACCTCAGTTGATTTAAGCATTTCTGCTATATCATATTTGTTTTCTCTATTTCTATTGTTTGGGACTTTTCTGGGCGTACCCCCAATATTGAGCTCCACACCCCCTCACTCCGACTCACCCACTTTAATCTCAGCTCACCTCACCACCCCTCTAATCTCACATAACATCAAACAACCCCACCGACAACGCCAACTCACCCACCTCGCGCCACCCTGCCCCTCACTTTATTGTGTCTATTGATCACCATAAGCCTTAGTGGCCGGCTTGGAGCTTTTGCAACGTGAACGAGCACTTCTATGCCTACCCATATTTTAAATTAGGAGTATCGTTTTCATCAGCGCAGACAGAGCAGACAGGATTTCAGAGCAGGCTTCAATTCAGTATACAATATTGCCTCTCCTGAGATTTTCAATTCCATCAGTCCGGTTTCCATCCACAGTGTCAGCCATCTAGACAACTCTGCAGAGACAAGCACTTGCGCTTCGCCGGCTCAACACTGTGAGCAGGCAGAGGGCAGAGGGCGAATTGTAGAATTCCAGCTGCACAACATTGTCTTCCGCTTTCTTTGTTCAGTTCAACTGCCACATTCTCAAGCGGGATGGCGCATTGATTGTGTCAACCCGATGTGAAATTTGGTTTAAATTTGATGAAATCCATCACATATGTTAGTGGTGTAACATCTAATCAACATTGTACCATCCCACTGCTATGTCTACTTAAATAGATTTTTCAACAATGTCATGGGGAGCATTATTGGCTTTCACTCACAAGTGTTCATGGTAGGGATGCAAATCACCTGTATTTCCAACAATCCAAAATGCGCTTTGGTAAAAATTGTGGTCCGAGAATGTTTTCAATAATGCAAGGGTCCCACATGTAATAGTTGAACACGGTTTCCCGCTTATCAGGCGTATAGTGTAAATTAGCCATGATGTTTTAACATAACGTAACAAATCGTCGCTTACAGTAACAAAACAAAAACCACACCCGCTGATGTATCAGAAAAAGTGAGTATTAATCTTGTCTGGGTTCTGCTGAGGAATGTGCTGTCTTTTTTAGGTGGATAAAGAGATGTTTCTGTCTAGATCCTTTGCAATACAAAAAATAACCACCGTGTTGCATTATGTTTTAGTTAAAGTTTGTTGTCTATGTGTAGCCCTGATTAAATAATCTGTTCTCAGCTGGAATGCTTGTTGGTTTGAAATTCTACATCATGTGGAGCACTTGGCCGTCAATGCGCAAATATGACTATAGGAGAGATTGGATTATTTTTTTACAAGTTTGCGATATAGAGTAATACTCTAATTCTACATAAAATTCCGATAATTGATCAGATTTCCTATCCCTATAACCAAAGTCCTCAATGTACCCGAAAGCTAACATAACGTAGATGACTAAAAGTCTTCATCATAGCAAACAGGCGATCTGTCCCCCCCCCGTTTTCCCAATCCCCCCCCTCAGGTACAGGGTTGGTCCATAAGAGTCCCCTTGTGTGCAACCCCCTAAGCCTTGAGGTAATGGGTGTCCATGAGCGAAATATATGTGTGTTAATATAAATCCAAAGTTGTAAAATAAACCTGTTCATCTGGGATAATATTTTTTGCTCGCTTTTCAGAAAGAGAAAATTCTCAAGCTACTGGTATCCCCATATCATGGACGGGTATGCTACATGAACTATGGAGTGCCTCTACATCTATGCAATCCAGTATAAAACAATGCTCCAGTCTATAATTGGCCATCAATAATTTTCAAAAAGTTCTAATATCGTGTCTTTTACAATAGTGACGCAAGGGATTTTAACAAAATGGGTCATTAAATAAAGTCAACAAAAATGAATGCTCGCCTTTTCTGTGAGTGACCCAGAGACAATGTGGCGGGTCCTGGTGGGTGGGTCAGGGATTTATTATGGGGTTTGGGGGGGGAGAGCCATAAGAAGGTAGTGTACTGTTAAATATTCCCATAATCTTCATTTATTTAAATTCTCATAGCTGTCATTGTTCGTCGGGATTCAAATCTGGCCTCTGCCAAGTATTGATTTCTCTGGCATAGGTTTTTGGTTCATTGTAAAAACTCTCATAAAAATTTTACGTGAGAAATAACTGAATAAATACCCTTAAGAGCTAGCCACACAAGAATTGTTAACATAAGTTTAAGGTCATTCACTCAACATACACATCCAATCAACCCTTGAAATTAGATTTTGAAGTTCGCGTCATGAATTTTCGACTGAAAAGGTTAATCAAAGTAATACCCAATCTTTGATTTGAATTCCCTCTTACATTTAAGTTTTTCAATCGGAAGGTTAAAGGGAAGTAGCCAAACAACTTTGAGAGGCAAAAAAATAATTGAGCCCAAAAACCAAAAAAGAAATCAACAAATCGACCAATTCTAAAGCACAATTTTTTGTCCAACTGTCCGATCACTTTTTCAATCGACGATGTTGCAAAACTCAATCAATGATATTCGAATTGTACTAATGTGGGCAGCACATTAATTTTTTTTACAATCTACTAATCGTTTTTTTTTGGATTGAAAAAAAAAATGTCGATTGGAATGTTAAAAAAAAAAATCGAACCATGTGTGGCTAGCTTTAACTGTTTTTATCGATCGAACAGGGTCAAAAATTTTGGGTCCAGGAGGACAAATGCTTAGCGCAAGCCCATTGTGCGAATCCTGTTCTCTCTTTTCTCTTCCTATCTACTTCTTTCTTCCTCCCAAGTATAAACAATGGAGAGGAGGTTAATTATGTTCACTGCTTGGTTGATGGTGTTGTGTGGACCGGGGAAGGAAGTTGCCTAATAATTATGCACACCTAATATAGGGTGTTCAAATCATTAGACTACACCCCTTCTCATTACAGAGATGCACATCACCTAATAATTGGTAGTAGGGTTTCGAGCCTATACAGCTTGGAGTAAGACAACATGCATAAAGAGGATGATGTGGTCAAAATACTAATTTGCCTAATAATTCTGTACTCCCTGTATGGATATCCAGATACATATAATGTAAACATAGACACTATTGCACGCCCGAGGCGTTTTGCGGATGACCGCTTCCACAGGGGTTAATTTGTGCAAGATGGAGTCACTATATAGAGTTAAAGTAAAGAAGAGAAGGTCAAACCAAAAAACTGTTTGAAAGTATGTTAACAGAGTAATGTTGAATCAGAAATCTACTTACACCGTATATTGAATCAAATTCATAGTTTCCCGTTTTGAGGGTTTAAAGGATATAGCAGCAACTAAGGTTTGGGTTAGAGACAACCAGAGAAGCGGGGGAGAGACGTGTTTATCCCGCCTGATGTCAATCTGTGTTACCATGGTTGAGTGAAACTGGCCATGGTAAAACAAGAGAAACAGAGAAACTATGATGAATGTAGATATAAAGTCCCTTTTTAAAAGTCACTATATACTCGCATTGCATGATTTAAGACTGATAAAGTGAACCACCATAAAATGTATCCAAAGCCTCCAAATTTGGGTATTAATCTAGGGCATAGCTGCCACAAAGTGTCAATGTTAATAGTCAAGTGAAAAAAGTATCGGAGGGCTAATACCTCCGTGAGGTGAAAAATGGTAAACTCTCGGCAGCAAATCCAGTAAAGATAAATAGGTCGATGGGCTCTAATCGGAGATCAGGGTATAGGATCATATATATGTCCATAATTACGAGAGGTATAGGGGGCCTTTAAAACAAGTTTGTAAAAAGAAAATCTTACCCTGGTCTTGTGTGTATTGCCGCCAAAGCGCATCTCAAACATAATGGATCCGGTGTTATGCTGGGCGGGACTATTTAACCCCCGCCGTCGTCATGGTGATCCACGCCGGTGGCATAGACAGTCGGTTTTAATAGATCGTCATTTTTATCGCAGAGTGTATGGCTAGCTTTAGCCTTCAAATCCAAGTATGTCTGGAGCTGAGAGTATTAGTGCTCAGGTTCCTTTAAAATTGAAATCAAAGATTTTTTTCAATTCTTTTGACATTTCTATTGCTATCTCATTTTCCTTTCTAGATATTACAATTTCATTCAATGGACGAGGTGAGATCAACATCTGTTTCGGAAAGATAGTGCAGGAAACACGATCTTGCATGCAAATAGCGCACATGCAAGATCAACAGTAAGGCCTGCCATACACATACCAATAATATTTACGATCGGTAAAAACAGGTGGATTAATTCCTGATGTTGCAATCGTTTATCGATCGTACTTTAACAATTAACTGGAAAAATTGAAAATCGGTTTCCCTAGGTCGTACCATTTTAGGTACGACCTAGGGAAACCGATTTGAAATTTTTCCAGTTTTGACCATAAATGTTATCGAGAATAATTGTTAATTCTGGGAAATCGGCCTCAAATGGCTTTCAATCATGGCAAACCATACGACAGGTTCTCTTTAGGGCTTCTGCCCGTATTTATTCAATAAGTCCCAACAGAAATGACCCTCCCAGGGGTTAATCCACAACACAATTATCTTTGAAAATACCAAGCCTCCTGGCTTACACAAGGTCTAGGTCTTTAGCTTAGGGAATAGCTATCACAGCCTGGCACCTAGACGTCCCTGGCCTGGCTACACAATCCCTGTGTGCCCCCTGGTATCCGCTGCTCCAGCAGCACAGTGTCTCCCCACGTCGTCAGGAAGCCCTGCCTGACTGGTTTCAGTCCCTTTTTGTGGAGACACACCCAGAAACCTCATTAGGGTCCAGCAGGTGTATCTTGGTGGAGTGGGAAGGCCCACCCAGTTCCTTCCATCCCCAGTACAGAGTCCAGATCCCTGTAACCAAAAATATATAAAAACTGGGCAGCAACCTACTGTTGCTCCCCAACACTACTCTGGACTTCCTTTCAGGACACACCAGCAGACCCCTTTACTGCCACACATGGACCACTTACACCATGACAGACCACCGGTCTGTCACAGGGGGTATGAAAAGGAGCTGATATAATAGTGTATAAATAGGTGGTGGCAATGCATGTCATTGATTAAAGGTTAGAAATCACCCCAAAATGCATAATGTTCAGCGGTAGTAAATAACAACAGTGTTTTAGAAACTAGCAACATTAAAACCATTATTAAATTATAATACAATGTTAACAGCAATTCAAAAAATAGCAAATGGTTATTTCATATATTATTTTCACAAACACTCAAAAAAGAACTTTGGTTCTTATGATCAATCTAACAGGTCACCAGCTGCAACATGCCAGCAAGTTTAAATATGCTAATAAGCATCATCTGCACAAATTTGGTTGGGAAACCACAAAACACTTGCCCCCGATGCCCAGACCAATTAAAATTTTTCTACTTGTCTGATCATTTTCCAATCGAAAATTTTCTATCGTACCATGTGGACCAGCACAGATTTTATGCCGATCAACTACTACCATTGATCTGGTCTTATCGATTGTAAATCTTACGTATATGGCAGGCTTAAGGAATAGTCCCTATGGCCATTATCTGAGGATCCATCGAAATTGTACCAGCATCCTGGATTTTGATATCCAGACGGAGGGTCTCAGACAGAAAAAACAGGGAAGGTTCAGTAAGATATATTACTCAATACTCACAGCACCAAGAAATAGGACAGACTCTCCAGAAACAGCCAATCCCTCTGTGGGGAAATTTCTGAAAGGAAGACCAGAAGTAACTTTTAGAAGGGCCCCATCTATAAGAGACCTACTTGTGCGTAGTCACTTTGAACCCAGCAAGACGTTGAAATCAAACCAGATGGGTACCCATAGGTTTGGACAATGCCCCTGGATAAGGGAAGTGGATAAGATCTATCTACCTAAAGCCCCCCATACACGTCTAGATTTTCTGTTCAATCAACTAAAAAAGAAAAAATTTTTGGGGTCAGGGAAATTGGTGATTGATTGTATGTTTGCCAACTGTAGTTACAGATATTTGATCAACTTTTTTGGGATCGTCTGAAAGTGTAATCAATTTCAATACAACAAATTAAAATTTACCAACGTGTCCAATCAATTTTTTCCCAATTTTAATTGTTTTAAGCCCCCCATACACGTCTAGATTTTCTGTTCAATCAACTTAAAAAGATAATTTTTTGGGGGTCAGGAAAATAAGTGATTGTATGTTTTTCAACTGTGCTGGGAAGGGGACTCTAACTACAGTACCATGGATCTCCCTACCCCTCTGTGGTGATGGGGTGTTTGTCAAATCTGGGAGTTGCAAGCTGCCTTATAGGAGACTATCATGCTATGTTTCTAATATATGTAGACATTATCTACATACATACGTGACTGTGACCTAGGAGCGGTGTAAAGAGGAGGGCTGAAATGTGTTGAGGATTAACCTACACCTCCAACAAGTGAATTTAATTGCCCCCCCCCCC
>CM070036.1:87934803-87948125 GCA_036250615.1 Ptychadena robeensis | reverse complement strand
CCCCCCCCCTGCCCATGCAGTTCATCTCCCCTCGCTCCCACTCTGTGGAGCTATACCTATCCTAGCTCTCTCCCTTCCAAGCTTTCAGCTCACTGGCTACCCCTTCCCTCCCCTGGGACTCCCCCAGAAACGCTTGTTTTACTTGTTATACCTGTTACTGTTTATAGGACGATGTTTGTACAAACCTCAATAAAAAAAATTGTGTTTTCTGTTGTGCAGCATTATGACTGGGGACAGATTGGACAAATGAAAATACATATTTAAAATGCACACCTTACAAGTGTTATAAACAAATTCTGCCATACATGCCCTTGATTGCTTTGTGTAGTTAGTTGTTTTATTTAATTTTTTTTTCTGGATTCCTCAGTCAAATGTTCTGTAGGTAAAAAATAAAAATAATTTTGTACATGACAATTATTGCCTTATTATTTTCCATGATGTGTAGAACACATTACATATAATTTTCCTGCTTCTTTTTTGTAAACTTTGACTAGGTTCCTCTCTGAATTGTGCTGTGGAAAAAATAAACATTACAATGTAAATGTTTGTCATGGTTTTACTTCTGTTTAACGCAGCATGGAACTGGTGTACATACTGGATGTTGTGTCTGTGGGCCTTGGAAAATGAGTGTGGCCCGTGTCATTGGTGCTGTGGGAAAAAAAAATGAAAAATGTGCATCACAACTTTCACACAGCATAGTATTCTTGTACATACTGGATGTTGTGTCTGTCGCCATGGCCATACTATTTTTGTGCATGTTTTTTGGTAGAATTCGGCTGTGGTAACAAATAAAACTTAATTTGAAAATGAGCATGATTGTCATGTGTCTTTTACATTATACAGTGTGAATGGGTGTTTAGGCAAAGCACTGCAAAACATTTCCTCCCTAACTTGTCCTGTACATAACACCACAAAAACATATCAACTAATTTGTACAAATATGGCACATATATAGACATATATAAAACATGATTTCTCATCAGTCATACATACTTGCTTTGGAATCATCCGACCTTCTGGATGACATATCCTCGTTGACGATGCCTGAAGTGTCACTTAGGCCGACTGTATAAGAGGGAACAAAGTATCTGATGGTTTTCTAGTTATTTCGATTGATTTGTATCCAATCTTATGGGCACAGACCTAAGAAAAGGAATTTATCAATTTTTAATTGATCACACGGTGTAATATCGAGTGATGTGATATTTTAATCGCACAAGTAGATTGAATCTAAGATTGATGGTGCAAACGTCTACCCATGTATTGCTAGTTTAAGTGAAGTTATCTGGCCTGTGATGGATGCTGTAGTGCCCACTAAAGCCTTTACCTTTGTAGTGATCTGTGTGATACCAAATTTAGGGTCAGCCATCTCTATCTGAAAGGTGGTCTCCAGCCTTTCGGAGATTGCTTCCAAGTCTTGGTTGTAAGAAGCAGTCTGTCGCATATTTATATTTGAAAAAGCTCTGGAACCCTCTAATGACTAAAGGCCCCCACACACGTACAGAGTGGGGGCCAACAGAGCAGCATAGATCAGCTCTGGAGTGCAGCGTGATGACGTCATCACGCTGCTCTCTAGAGCTGACAGCATTGGCGAGCACCCTTTGTGCCGGCCGTTAGCTGTGGGGCAACAGTCTGTCGCCCCATGTGGGCATGCCCATCAGTCGGCGGCAAAATCGGCTGCCACTTGGTGCATGTATGGCAGCCTTTAGTTGAGGTTGTTGTCAGTGAAGGTGCAGGCGGGTCCAACTTTGCAGACAGAGCTGCAGACTGCAGACTGAGGTCCAATACCTGAAAGCAGACCACAGACTTAGCTCCAAGAAGCAGACAGCAGAGTAAAGTTTGAAGTGGGGATCCAGATGCTGGCTTAGGGCAGATGTGGGTGCTCTGTCAGCAACTCGCCCATCTGATTTTAGCTGGTAGGTTTTCTGATCTGCATTTTGAGAAAAGGCAACCAAGCCATTCCCCACTGCAAGTGTATACGACCCAACACAATAGAGGTAAAATCCGGATGGCAGTGCTGCATTAAATCATTAGTCTGTACCTTTTTCACCCTAAGATTGTGCCATGGTTTACCTTGTTTAGTTCTGCTGGTTAAATCAACAAAAGCTGTGGCAGTTTAAATTTTCACTAAATATCGAGTTCCCTGTGAAAGAACCCATAGCACCCATGAATCGGTTAACTTGGCAGGCATATGATGGTTCTAGATATGTTCTTTAAGTCTTAACATTCAATGAAATCTTCAACAGTTTGGCATCTGAGGGACTTTGAGCATGTCAATTGATTTGCTTTTTTGTTGTGCATTAGCATTTTGTTTTTACTGGTGTTTTTTATCCATGATCAACACAAATATTTATAATGTATTTGCATTTATGTCCACAGGCATTACCCTTGGTACTAAAGATGCATTCGGGCCATTCCCATTTGAATCAGTACAGTGGCTCTGCTACCATGCGTTCATTATGAAGTTGTCTAAGCACAAAGATTTGTACAAATGTTTACTTGGCTCTCTTAAGCTCTGTAAGTAGATGGCTATTGTGTTGGGTCACACACAAAATAATTGGTAACAACTTTGATTATTTCATAGGTTTTAAAAACAAGTATGTTAACTATTTCTATGCCACATACACTTTTTGTTTTTATACCCTGACATTATTCATATTATCTGAAAAATGGTTAAGAAATCATAAACTACTTTTCTTTCACTGATGGTTAGTGGTTGGCTGACACTATTTATTGTTAAACAACTTGTGTTTACTCTTTTAAATCAATATCACAAAACAATCTACCCAAATGGCCTTGATCAAACATTTATACACCCTGGTGATTTGGTCTAACATGCACACAATTTAACACAAGGGGGTTTGAATGGCTTTTAAGGGTAACCACTTATCACTTTTGGATGTTTGGATATATCAAGAAATCCTTGACTTGCAAATATTACCTAGAACAAGTAACAAAACCACATACCATGAAAGTCAGTGAGGTCAAAATTTCTTACAGTTAGGTCGATAAATATGTCAAGGAATCTTGACACGATACTTTTTGTTGTTGATAAACAATAACTTATGTTAATGAGAACAATACAGGGCCGATCATTCTGCCAGTTTAGGGAAATACATGACACTTTATAGACATTGAATATTAGCATATACAGGAAAAGAACTCCTACTGTGGGAAGTGATCTGGTAGTTATCAATATAAAGATTAACCAGTCATCATAGAATATACCTTATAGACAAATGAGAGTTAACAGTTTTATGTATTTTTTTACATTTTAACATATTGCTACGCCCTTTTGTGTGACCTTTTTCGTCATTCAGTAGCCAGACCGTGGTTTATAAAACAGGAACTTTACATCAGACAGATCAGATGCCTATAGCCATATATAGCTTCTTTATGTAACAAGCCTATTGAGGTGTCAGGAAATACAGTGCTGCTTGAAAGTGTGTGAACCCTCCAGGACATGGTCAAGTTGTGTGCAAAAAACATTAAAGGAACTATTAGCATACATTAATCCCCAATTTGAAAGCCACCTTCCAAATAGGGACACACACAAAAAGAGATATATTTTCATTATTAATAAACAAAGGAGGTTTATGTCCAACAGCTGAAAATCTACATGTGCATAAGTTGTGAACCTTGTATTGTAGCTTGGGTCTCCCTTTGCGCCATTACTCCAACTAAACGTCTCTGAACACTAACCAGTCTCTCACAGCTGGCTTATGGGATTTTGCCCTCCTCTTGCAGACTCAGGCCAGTTGAGAGACGTTGGAGGGACATCTGGCATGGTACCACTTTTTCAGGGTGCCAACATTTCAATTGGGTTAGGTCCGGACTTGCTGGGCCAATCAGAGTGCGAATCTCTTCTCTGAGCCATTCCTGTACTCGTGCTGGGGAATGCTTGGGGTCATTGTCTGTTGCATAAGTCCTCTTCGTCCAGCTCAACTCCCGATGATGGCAGGAGGATTCTGGTCAAGAATCTGGTGATACCCGAAGATTCATGATCCTGGGACAATATGGAGTCGTCCAGGCCCGCAGCAGAAGCAGCCCCAGACTTTCACATTCCCCGCCATTACTCACGGTGGGAGGAGGTTCTTTTTCAATGCAGTGTGTTGATGTTTCTCCAACATGTGGTTTGTTGTGGCCAATAATTCTATTTTAGACTGTCTGCAGAGAATGGACTTCCGAGGGCCTCGGTTTGTCAAGTGCTCGTTTTGGCAAAGTTGAAAAGGCAGAGCTTCCTTCTAGCACCCTCCCATGAGTATGGCTATTCAATTTTGTCTGATTGTAGAGCCATGCATTTGTCCCAGATGCTGCCAGAGGCTGCAACTCTCTAGAGTGGATGTGTGGGTTGGCTTTACTGTTTATTTTTTTCTGGTGCTTCTGGGGTGATATTTTGATGGGCGTCGGCAACGTTGGGGCAAAGTTGCTGTCATGTGAAGGCCCTCCATTGTAAATATGTGCGGACAGTGGATGGAGGAGCTGGAATCTTTTGGAGATGGTCTTAGAGCCTTTCCAGGGACTGATGGGCTGTCACTCCCTCTTCTCATGTCCTCGGAATTCCTTTGCTGCTTGTTGATTTGTATGGGACCAAGGGGTTCGTTGGTTTCTCTCTCTTGTAATTAGGCAGGTCAAACATTTTCCAAGGGTCTCATTCAGTGGTCTGCTTAAGTGGTGATTAAGCACCCAAAGGGTTTCACCTGGTCTTTTCTGGTCGACTTAACCATGCAGCTGGGGGTTTCCTACTGTTGCACATCACCAAGCCAGGTTTTTGTAGTTTTTGGGCAATTAACAAAAGCTATAAACAAGTATGCAATTGATGAACATATCTGACATTTCATGAATACACTGGTTATGATGAGAGAGAGAAATCATGGGTTAAACACAGAAACATCTACACCACTTGAGGGGTTCACATACTTTCAAGCAGCACTGTATATATCTTAAAATTCAGTAGGTCTGTAGAAACACGAGTTGTTGAAAAGTCCAAAAAAGGTCATTTGAAGAGTTCATATGAGATGTCAGTCAGTCTTTGGCTACAACCATGCAAAACTTGGGTCTCTGGCCCATCCAAATCTGTGGTCATTCTACATGGGGAAGCACATTTCGACAAAGCTTAGAGCCTTATGCCCCTGTATACGCTGCAAAGTTCAAGAAACAGCCCTGTAGCCCATCTATGGACTTTTAAAACATTTTCGAACAGGGTTTGTAACTGGGAAAAATGCTAGTCTACAGAATTGATCAATATACTTACTTCTCTAACTGTTTTGGGAGTCCAAATAATATAATAATTAACAGAAGTGGGTATATAGTTTTATATGCCTTTTTTTGGGAACTTCAAACTGCATTGTGGCTACATATTTTCATAACTTGCTTAATTTCTGTTATTTTAGGCAAAACACAAGTGACAAGAAAACTGTCAAAGGAAAACATCCGCTTATTACACCAAGCAACCGATCCTTTGCTTCATCTTGACTTTTCATCTATAGAAGATTGATATTGTCCTTTTTTTATAGAATGTCTATAAACATTAATGGATTCTTCTCAGAAAAAGAAAAGATATTTGGCCTTAAAGGGGCAGTCAAGAGACAGCCCTCCTGCCCTTGGCTTCTATTATTCGTTCAGTAATTGCTGTAGGGCAGTAGGCTGACAGTTTAATGTAGGCTGTTTTGTGGGTGGTCTTGTGTGCAGAACTCTCATGTTATGGTAGCAGCGATACATATGCAAACATTTTAGAATCTCTTTGGACTCCATAACAATAGAATTAAATATTGCATAAACTTTGGAGCAGCAGCCCATGTGAGAAAGGATTGTATGAAACACAGTCTAAGCAGTCGATTTTCTTATTTTTAGAAATCCATTGCTTCTGAAACATGATAGCAGGTTAATCGCCCTAGCGTTATGGACGGCAGCACCTCGTCCAGCGCTCCAACTGCTACTATCACACTGAACGAGGTGCTGCTGTCCAGTACAATGCGGGGCTCAGGGAGAGCGCTTACTCACGCTGTCCCCGTGTCCCCGATGCGACATGCCTCCTCGGCTGCTCGTGTCCTTCTCCCCCCCCCCCCCCCCCCCCCCGCTCCGAGTGACGTGATGACGTCACTCGGGGAGGCAGCAGGAGATTTGTACAGTAAATAGCATGAAAGCAGTTTTCTATGTGTTTTTTTTATTTTACATAATTGTTTGTTTCAAGCATTATTATATTCAGGATGTCCATTAGACCCTTGTACGGACATATTTTGGGGAGTTACAGGCCTACGACATAAAGAAAAATTTACCATTGAAGTCTATGGTGCACTTTTGCTACAGAAATCTGGACCTCAGCAGGGCGCTAGGGAGGTTAATAAATTAATTGTCTTATTCCCCAGAGCCCAAAAGCTATAAAAGCTAATCAGTTCACAGATCCTGAAACAAATTGGTCCAAATGCAAACAATTTTAGATACTTATCTGGTTCCTAAAGGTTTGAATTGCCCAGATGGGTACATATAACAGTAAATACTGTTTCAATACACAAAACAAGTTAAATAATAAATGTATTATATTAAAAGGAATCCCAAATGAGGTTTCCCTTTTTTATTCAGGAGCATTTTTATAATATAAGTGAAATCAAACCCTGAACCACAGATGTTATTCAAGTACCTCTGCATTTTTTTATGTGAGAATAACCAAACCTCCTAAAAATGGAAATTGGCAACATGTGATGTAATACAAATCTGTCCAGATGAGTTAAGGTACCTGCATGATATTTAAGCGAACAGCGGTCGCGCACACCTGGTGAAATCGACTGCATGTCGGATCCAGGTATTGAATCTTGTTATTTTTTTTTTCTTCCTTGGTTTAAAATGTGCACAATAAATTTCTTGCAACAGTATGTAAAAGAAACCTAACATCTGAATGGATGTTATTTTGTTGATTTTTCTATATGACATTTAAGAAACCAGAATATAAGATTTATGAAGCAGTGAGTAATTGCAGGTGAGTCATCCTATTGAAGTTTTTTTTTGGTATAGAAATGCTGTAAGGTTTTTTGTGTGTAGTTTTTTTCTCCCTGTGAGTGAGTTAGGAATATTTGGGTTGTCAACAGAGAAAACACATGGGGGAAATGTTGAATTGACTACTCCACTGAACAAAAATATAAACACAACACTTTTGGTTTTGCTTCCATTCTGCAAAAATCTGAAACATTTTCTATTTAATAAAGTTTATTGAATTTCCAAGACATACAACACATATCATCAACATAGGTAACAACGTTGTTATGTACGTATAGACTAACAGTTCAACCTTGGGTACTCCACATTCTTTAGGGTGGACCATCCACCCATCTCATTATATGAGACCTAATACCCTTCTTAGTACCACTGTCCGCTTGTTCATTACATGCGCATATTAATTTTAATTACCTCCAGCGAAATAAGAATCCAAACCTACAAAAGGACAACACGCAAGGAAAAAGGGAAGGAAAAAGGGAAAATAATAATAGGAGAAAAGAAAAAGGAAAAAAGAACATTCCCCAGAACACGAGGGGCAGCTCCTCAGCAGCAAGGTGCCCGCTATAACAAGACTTGGATTGCTAACGTGGTAAGGAAATGCTGCCACGGGCCCCAGGTCTTCCGAAAAATTTCAAGTCGCCCGCTATCTTCAGTTACCAATCACTCTAAACGTTCCATCTCCTCAAGTTCCATTAACCACTCAGAAATCGTAGGTGGGTTTGTAGATAGTCAGTGCCTTGGGATCACAGCTCTTGCTGCCATAAGGAAGAATCTTAAAATATCGTTCTTTATAGATTTATACGAACCAGGTAACATAGACAGTAGAGCGATCTCTGGAGAGCCGATCATTGAAAGGGAATGCATAGTGTTGTATATAAAAAGACCTTATCCCAGAACGGCTGTATAACCGGACAGCCCCACCAGATATGTGTCATGTGCCCCTTGTGTATTAAGCATCGCCAACATCTGTCAGATTGTTCTGGTATATAATTGTGTAAGACATCTGGGCATTGGTACCATCGTGTGATAATTTTAAAATTCGTCTCCTGGGCTCTACTGGTTATGGATGTACCATAGGTTAGGGAGGAAGCTCTAAGCCACTCAGATTGGTCAAAGGACTTCCCCAATTCTCTTTCCCACCTACTCACATAGGTCGGGTATGATATCGACTCTTCCTGAATGAGCAGAGAGTAGATGTTAGAAACCTTATGTGCCGGCGCCTCTTCACAGGTAAGAAGCTTTTCAAATAAAGTGAGAGAACGTGCTAGACTACTTTTGTCCGTAATAGAATGATAGAAAGAATAAAGTTGAAAATAATATAGCCAGAATCTGGGAGACAGCACCACTTCTTGTGGCATATCCTCCCTCCTCTGCAATTTACCCTGTGACAAGATTTGAAAGAAGTGAAAATGTTCGTCAGCATTCCAGCCTAAGAAGTTATAGTTAGTCAATGTAGGTGGAAATAAGGGGTTGTCAAATAGGGGAGTGAGTGGGCCTGGGCTAGTTGAGATATAAGGAGAAGTGCAGAGTAAAGTGTCCCATCTAGTCAACAGTGCTATAGTAAGGGATGGTAATTTAGTTTTCGTCTCGGTATCTCTAACAGTCCAAGGAAGGGAGCGCAGGTCTCTGTTTATCAGATCTCTCTCTAGATTGACCCATAGCTTGATCTCTCTGTTGTGGAACCAGTCCACAATCCGTGTTAATTGGGTCGCACAATAGTAGGTCCCTGGATTAGGGAACCCCGCTCCCCCCTTCGATTTTGGCAGGCTGAGAGTAGAAAGGGATACCCGGGCTTTCTTCACTTGATTTCAAGTACTTAGTAGAAAGCAAAATGGGGAGTGTTTGAAAAAAATACAGCAACTTGGGTAATATATCCATTTTCAGGATATTTATCCATGCAAACCATGAGTATATCTTTGTGTTATAGGATGTTAAGAGAATTTTAAGTCTCTGATATAGTGGCAAAAAGTTACGTTCAAATAATTCTTGTGAGTCAGCTGTGAGTGCCACACCAAGATACTTCAAAGAGTTAGTACAAATTTAAAAAAGAAAAATTAGAAGTAAATAAAGACATATATGCCGGTGATAGGGATAAATTCAGAATCTCTGAGGGGAGGCCACGTAGAACAAGAGGTCATCAGCAAACAACAACATCTTATACTCTTTTCCTCCAATATTTAGGCCCTTGATATCTGAATTGTTACGGACCACGATGGCTAGGTGTTCAACTACTAATGTAAACAATAACGGGGACAGGGGACAGCCTTGACGGGTGCCGTTAAGGATCGGAAAGCGGGCTGAAAGGCTGCCATTCACTCTTACCCTGGCTGTTGGGCCAGAGTACAGTGCCATAATTCGCTGTAGTAGAATGGGGCCAATTCCTATCTGGCACAGAGTGGCCTCCAGAAAGGGCCAACTGACCCTATTGAAGGCCTTCTCTGCGTCTACTGACAGGGAACACATGCGGATTCGGCGTTGACGTGCTGCCTCGTGCAGGAGAACTGCTACATGATCGAATTGGCTTGAAGCCGAACATTAGTAAAGTAGGGTTTTATCATTGTTAAAACTTCTTGAAGACTGTACATTTTGCAATTTACTGATGCTATAGTGAGAACTATTGATGTTACTAAACAAACCCTTGCAGAAGTTTATTAACCCTGTGGTGGTAGAGGTGGGATGCAGCTAGGACTGGGTGGGGCCTTGGTGGCTATGTTAGGGAATACCCTGGTGATCTTGGTGGACTTTTCCTGCCCCCCCTCCGCTGCTGGAGGGGGGCTGTCCTCGCGGGATTCACGGACGCCAAGCGGTCCTAGTGACCGCGTTTGTTTATGATCCTTCATCCGCCAGTGCTCCATCCCACACATCCATGCCTTGTCAGGTGACGGGGACGGGATGTGATGAGAGTTGGAGCACTTTATGGGGCGAGGCCAGTGGGATGTGTATGATGGTCCTTGAGGCTTAGTCCTCTCTGCCGGCACATGCCCTCAGCTGTAGTCCACTTTGGCGTCCATGTGTCATGGTGGGAGCTCACACCCTACGTGTTGTGGGGTGGGCGTGGCGTTGTGGTTCCCATGGCGACGGCGGGGACTTAAGGTGGATGGCTCACGTTGACCGACAGCGGATGTGACGAGGATCCCTACTTCCGGGTGGGAGGACACGACTCCATGGAAGGACGGGGTGAAACTTGTGGGTGCTTGGGACTCACACCATCAAACCCCTCCCCCCCCCCATGAATGTGGAGGGAGTGTGATTGTAGGGATAGGCACATCTAGCGGAACTACGTTACTGAGAGGCGACACGAGGATTCACACTATACACAGACATCATTCACCATTCACACAGGATCACATGGGCAGTTTACTCAATTATCCCTATCACATAATTACCTGGTTAAACACTATTTAGTTGACACATTCTTACCACCTAACATGCCATACAACAGCATAACACTTATATTTATCACATAGTTTTTGGTTACACATATATAGGGCACAGAAGGGTAGTACACAGCACTTTCGATTGTGTTTGGTTTTGTCTTTGTTTTTATTCTTTTGTATTTATGTTGACTTGTATATTTAGTATGAGGCACTATTACACACACTTATATGTAGGTCCACACTCAGTTCTCTTGCATGCAGTTTGTTTCACCGCTACTTCCCTGGGGCTGATGCCTGGTTGTTACTAGATCTCAACCTCATTCTCTCCATCCTCAGGTGATTGATGGTGAATGCCGCACACCTATAGGAGTCCCCCGTTATTCCGTGAGGATGGATGCCTCTGATGTAGTGCTGGTTTTGGGGGGGAGTAGCGGGGGGATGAACGCCTTGACCCCGGGGCCCCACTTGGCCAGAGAGTAGCCCCTTAACAGTCACAGCTGCATCCTATCACATCCACAGGCAAGTATTCACCTATTGCAACACTATCAATCTCTGTTTAATTATTGATATATTTATAAATCATGTCATCCACTATGTATATTATTAAGCAACTATTAAGCAGAGTAAGTAAATATGTGTACATGTATACTTATATATGAATATTTTAACGTATGCTGAATAGTGATTTGTACATATTTCTAATAGATTTAGAGACTATATCAAGGGCTGGATCTCCTGAGGAAGCTGATACGGCGAAACGCGTCGAGATAATGCCCAGCAATAGTATGATGCGATTGCTTATGTAAAATATTATCTGTATGTAACAGCAATTTTTATGTGAATTGTCAAGTGTATTTTGTATTATGTGACATCTATAATCATGTTCATTGATGACATCAATTTTGAACAATTATGTATGTACCTTGTTTTTAATAAAAAATCTTATATATACGATATTATCAACCAGAGATTTATGGATGTCGGCACACCATGTTGGAAGGGGAAGTAAAAATTTTTTCTTTAAATATTATTGAGCAACGGCAAACACGCAAACTCCTGAAGAAGCTAGAATGGCAAAATGCGCAGAGGCAGTGTCTGTCCAAAGAATGCACAAGAACTTTCTGATGTATGTTGATAATATGAATGTGAAACATTATTATGTTTATGACAAGATTGCAATTAGTTGTGAAACATGATTTTAAAATTAAATTACTTATTTACTCATTCAACAAATTGTAACATCAATTATTCGTGCCTGAAAAGTCCCGTGGAGATCCTAGGCTCCATATGGGAAGAAATAGAGTTAAGATATAAGATCCTCTCTCTTTTCCCCAAATCCACTTTTGTTTGAAGCTGCTACATGAATTTAGAAAAGTTAAAGGGAACTGAATAATTTCTGCCACTGTATCTATTGTACCTGAACTTTGGGATAGTAGCCCAGTACTTTTTAGTGCCATCTTTGATAAGAGAGATTACTTGTTCAATACACTTAACAGGATGTATATACAATGTTAGAGAAATTCCTTCTAAACGATTTGTCACAAGAGAAGAAGTCAATGTGGACGACGAAACATGTTGGATGTAATCCTACGTTAATTTCCAGTCAAAATCCTCCATGACCGCAATAAAAAAATAACAGTTTAATCTTTCAATTAACCAAATAGGAAATCATGTTTGCTTTTAGTTATACTTAAAATCTTGTACTCAGAATTCTGAATGAAAAATTCTCTTGCATTCATGGTCAAATTCTATAACCTTGACTATATTTTATATAGTGTGACTGGAGACCAATGAAAACCGCCGAAAGCTGGTGTGATTCTCTATACAGCTGGAACCGACCCCTCAGTATCGGTGATGCCAAAGGGGCCAGGGGGTGCATGGATCCGTAAGGACCCCCGCCAAGCACTCCCGGATTTCCCTGATTTTTCCCGGGTTCTTGAAATCGAGCTGATTAGCAGGGAGAGGGCGTTACTCCCACCGGGCCGCGCACATTATCAGCACAAGCGGGTGGAACATAAGCAGGGAGAATAAAGCTCTCTCCCTGCTAGATCAGCTAAAAGACTGGCAGACGCCGGGAGTGACGTTACGTCCAGTACGTGGAAGAACCACGATCCATATACCGGAAGTGACGTCACTGACGTCACTTCCTTTAAGTCCCCCGGGTTTTAAACAGCAAAACTTGACTGGTATAAACAGGGCAGTGGAGACAGCCTATAGGTCTTAAAAGGGCACCCACAGTGTTGAAATGCTGTAAGTAAACATTTAACTGGCTGTTCTTGTATATCTTTCTGCAAGCTGTGGTGACTATTATATGTTGTGTATGGCAAGAGTAAAGTAGGCACATGCCCTGTTTATTTGCGTTCAATAGACTAAAAAAATCTTTCGAAAATCTATTTCTTTTTAACTGAATGAATGCGAAAGGGATAAAACATGGATTGTAAATGGATTGAGCAGTGATCAGTGGTATTGGTAAATTTCAGTTGATTCCTTAAAATGGCACAAATGTATGTAATATAAGATGGATGTAGCGAGCAAAAGTTGATGTGTGTATGGCCACCTTAAAGCAGATGTATTCTCAAAACCTGAGAAATATATATGTAAAATTAAAGTTTGATTTACCCTTGATGGTATGATGATGGCTTAGTGCTCCACACTCCCAAAAAATATATTTTTACCTGCTGTTCGAGAATTTTCGCGAATATGGTGGTGGATATTCGCAATGTCGAATATCCGACATATTATACTGGGCATTCTTCACGGGCATATAACGCGAATATGCGCGCACATTGCAAATATCGACACGCAATGCATTGCAAGCCAATGACGCTTATTGCGCACGTGTTTGCAATTGTGAACATGGCACTTACCTCTTCCTTCCCAAGATTCCTTACTCTTTTTTTTTTTTTTGAATAAACTTTTTATTGAAAGATTTTCAATTACAAAGAAAAGGCC
>CM070036.1:87854073-87872988 GCA_036250615.1 Ptychadena robeensis | reverse complement strand
GAGGATGATGTGGTCAAAATACTCATTTGCCTAATAATTCTGCACTCCCTGTATACCACAAAAAATCTGAGTCCCAAGTGGACACTAGTTCCTGGACCACCATGGATTTTCGCATGCGTAAGATACTTGTTTCCTCGCAGTCTGAGCAGGTGGATAGTGACTCCTCTGAGGAGGAAGTAGATCTCTCCCCACAGGAGGACCCCAGTAGGGTAGAGAAAATACCATCAGTTAAACCAAAGTCCAAATTGTTTCCAGCTTTAAACCTCAATTCAGTAGTACACACCTTTGTGAAACGAGTAACAGGGGATGTGGAAAAACAAAATATTGCCAAAAAATTGCCCAAGAACTTATCTAGACAACAATTTATCGCTGTTAAGCGACTTGAATCCAACCACGACCTAACAATCAAACCGCCTGATAAGGGAGGAAACATCGTCCTTATGGACAATGTGAACTACGAGGCCATGTGCTATAGAGTCCTCAATAACACGGAGTGGTATAGACCAATCTCCCAATTGCTTATTGACAACTATTTACGCGAGTACAACAAATTACTGCTCGATGCGTATTCAAAAACCGTCATTGATGAGGACACAAAGGATTTTCTTGTAGTAACAAACTTTACTATCCCCACTTTTTACACCTTACCTAAGGTGCATAAATGTTTGAAGAACCACCCTGGTAGACCAATAGTGGCTAGCATAGGCAGCATTACAGAGAAAGTGAGCTCCCTCATTGACACTTACCTAAGGCCACATGTGGAGGGCCTCCCATCCTACCTTAAAGACACCAGGCACCTGTTACAATCTATCGATGGCCTTCACGTTCCATCGGATGCCTGGTTAGTGGGTTTAGATGTGGAGGCCCTCTACAGCTCTATCCCACACGACAAAGGGATAGAAGCGGTTTTGTACTTTATTCAAGAAAGAAGCATGCAATTCCATGACTACAACCAGTTCATTCTCAAGATGCTCCTTTTTCATCTTTAACAAACAACTTTACTTGCAGATCCAAGGCGTACCTATGGGGACTAAATGCGCCCCTAGCTATGCCAATCTGTATCTAGGACACTGGGAGCGAGCCTTGTGGGCCGACCCCGCGTTAGAGCCATATATCAAAAATATAGCGATGTACTATCGCTATATTGATGATATTTTCATCATTTGGGATGGCTCTAAGACACACCTAGAAACCTTTGTGGATGCTATCCATAGAAACGAGCTAAATCTTAAATTTACGCTTAATTGTATTCAGAACCGTATCTCATTTCTGGACGTGGCTATTTTTAAGGACGAGAATAATGAGCTAAAAACCTCCTTATTCCACAAAGAAACGGCGGGTAATACTATCTTGTTTGCTACAAGCTCACATCCTCGTCACTTAGTCAATAGTATACCATATAGCCAATATCCATGGTAACGGGGGTGGTGTCCGGGGCTGCCCGCCAGTCACCAAGATGGCGGTGGGGCATGCGGTGACCTCAAGGGGGCGGGGTTTGATGACCTAAGGGCCGGATGCGCGCGTGTGGGTGGGGGTGGGCATGCCCGTACGCCGTGGGTGTGGCGGGCGAGTCCCCTCTGAGGACTGGTTCCTGGGGAGGCCGGTCCACCACACCCCCAGCAGCGGGGAGTTTAAAAGCCTGGGGATATCCTCCCCGGGCAACGCTGCGCCAACTCTGCCGATCTGGGGCTCATTAAGTTTGACCACTATCTGACAACACCGGTAAGAGCTGTTTACTTCTCACTACTAAGGACACTCAGAGTCAATACTTGTTACTTAACTTCCTCTTGCATATGTATATTTATATATATAGGAAGCTTGGGGTTTGGGACACCATCCCCTACTGTGTATGCCTCTCAGAATCTGATCCTCTGCGCAATTCGATTAGCGAGGTACTCACTCATTTCTTTGGATAAAGACCTTTGAACTCCCCCTTAATCACATACACTTATGGTGGCTTGTTGTCTTTCTTGGGTATACTGTCGCACCCCATGCACATACAAACAGACACTAACTCAAAAGCACGGTCACACGCTATTCCTCAAATTTCACATTGTACACATAGACACATATACACATAGCATGTATTTGAATATTTATTTGTATAGATTTTCACTTATGATTTGATAAAACTGCAGTAATGACATTATTACACACCTACATATCACAGATCTCCCCTTATCTCATCACTTTCTCACCCCTCAGGACCCTACACACGCCCAACACCACTACACCTGGTCACTTACTCCCAGTCACAACACTATCACATACTCACACCTCTCTAACACTCACTATCTTTACTATCATTCCCCTCCCAATCATCACACATATCTCCCATCCTCACATCCGATCACTATACCCCTCATACAATATTAAAACGTATGAGGGTTAGCAGCATAACACCACCGATCATCACATCACCGATCACACAAACCAGCACCACACATCACACTTCCCACCACTTCTATTCCTACCACCATTGTAATTCTGGGACTCCTCACCAACGCTCAGTCCTTGGTCCCTGGGTCCCCCACTTACCTTCTCATGTTACAGGTCAATATCATATATCACTTCATATATCATTTTTTATCCTCCTCAGGCAGTAAAAGCCACTCTACTTGAGCTATTATTAGCTGACTGTAGGACAGACTGTCTGAATACGTGTGTGCCCCACCCGGACAGACACGGCGCGATGGACGCTCCCCGTTCCCTGGCAAAGGCGTGGGGGTGACTCCCCACTTTTCCTCCCTGTGGCGCCTCCCTCTGTCATTTGGGCTCCATACACCCCCTCTGTTGGGTGTCTGTGGCTGCTCCCTCCTGCTCCTTCCCCCCTCCTCCTCCCCCTTCTCTTCCCCCCCCCCCGCATTCTCTCTTCCCATCCACCACCTCATCCCTACCCGGAAGCGGGATCTCCCCTGATGTATCCATAAATTAGGTAATCACACCTTACCTAAATTTCAACTGAAACCATTATTTCAACAAGTCTTTGAAAACTGATGACCAGTCTATTTACTCTACTCTCCTTTAGAGCTGACCTAAAAATCCTCCTGAAGAAGCGGCTCCATACCAATGACAGGTCATTTGTATTAACACTGGATATACTGTGATCTTTTTATTTACTTTAAGATCCATCTTCATGTAGAAGGTTTTGGATCTATGTTTCATTTATGTAAATTCGTGATTAAAAACATCACGTTCATGGGAATGATTACCTTTCTGATCGGTTTATTGATTTTTTATGCAATGACCACTAAATAGTCCCTGGGGGTTTGTTAGTGTATATCTAACAAACAGGTGCCACCTCTTTGAGTTTAACCTTTTTCTTCCTTAAAATTATTAATTGGGACTTGGTCAAATATAGAATCGGTTCTCGATTTGTATTCTACATGAAATAAAAAGATGTTGCAGAAATGTGCATAATTAATTACCAGCAAACCTCAATCATCTGTGGCAATGCTGTATGAAGAGATGTCAAAAAACATGTGTACGCATGTGAAACACCAAACGTCATATAGAAAACTATTACCTCAAGCTAATGAGAATTAATAATTTGTCATGCATAGTTAGCCATTTGTCTTCATCAGGCTGAAAAATATATATTTTTATTGTGTCCAAAAACACACAAACTAATCAACCTATCCTAACATTTTCAGAAACGTCTATGCACACCGCACTTTCGCATAGGGAGGTCGGTTTTTGATTGCTGGATCCTTTAATTACCTCTCCTTCCTGGGGGTGGTGGCTTGCAGTGTCTGCAGTTGCTGCCATCCTGGTCTGCTAAACCTGCACTGTTCTGGTTCTGGGTTTGCTACGGGGTAATGGTGTTGTCACCATATTTTTCTTTTGATCAATAACTTGTTGCAGTCTAATCATGTCATCAACCTTGCCATTGCTCCAAGCTCATAGAAGCTTAGAACGGAGGTATGTGCTCTTTTTAGGGCGGTGGTTAGGACTAATTATAGCAAAGTAAAAGAGTGCTGAATGCCCAGGCCCATCCACCAAGTTTTCTACTGCGGCACAAGAATGCATGCTACCCTTAAAGAGTTAGGCTAAAAGCCGGACGAGGAGGCACAGTTGCAGGGATAGTCACACCAGGAAAGAAGCTTCTTCTTTTCCAGATCTTGGCTCAGGAGTGTGTTGGGCTTGTAGAGCGGCCTTCATCAGGCAGGCGGTTGAGGCAAAGTTAAACTCCTAGGCGTTACGCCCAAACAGGTATCTGCATGTTCCTGTGGACCCTGTTCACCATCGTTTTCTGAGGTTACGGCGTTTCACGACCATTACCAGTTCGTGTTCCTGCCTACGCACGGCCCCCTGGACCTTTTCAAGGTCCTATCCGTTATTATAGCCTTGATTTGTTTTCAGGGAGTAAGAGTTTTTCTTGATGACAATCCCGTCTTGGCCGATACAGAGTCTACCACAGGAACGCATGTCACATTGGCAATTGAGACCCTATGCAAGTTTGCATGGCTGATGAACAAACAGAAGAGCTAGCTCCAGCTCAATGCCTCAAATATCTGGGGATGCAGTTTGACATGCAGGTGGGTTTGGTAAACTTGCCAGCCCAAAAGGTGAGCCTCATTCGAATGATGGTGGATAATGGAATCTCCGGTGCGGTCAGCCAGAGCTTGTATGTGGGTAATTTGGACTCTCACCGTGATGATTCCAGAAGTGGCATGAGCCAGTCGGAACAGAAGGGGTATCCATTTTTTTTTTCTCCGTCAGTGGAAATGCTGGTCTCTGGATCAGTCCATCATGCTCATCCACCGTTGGTGAAGTGCTTGCTACTCTGGTGGACAAAAGTCCCTCATCTAACCAAGAGGCAACCCCTTGGTCAGAATCCGCTACACTAATGGTGATCACTACATATGCCAGTTTGAAAGGCTCACTGGCAGGGAGACCAGGCGCAGAGATGTTGGCAGAGTGGGATGCCTTCCAATCAGAGGCCTTATGGACTTTCAAATCAAGACTCCAGGGTGCCAAGGTTCGGATACTGTCAGACAATTGGACAGCAGTAGCATACTTGGCCAGGCAAGGCGGTACCAGGAGCCACGCACTGCAGATCTCACATTTTTCCTGGGCAGAACAGCACCTGGGTGGACTCACTGAATCTTACCAGCCGGGGGCTAAGAATCTGATAGCAGAAAGACTCAGCCATGTATTCTGCAATTACAACGAGTGGTCTGTAAACCCAAAGTACCTAGCTCAAGTATTCTCCAGGTGGGAAATACCTGCAGTGGACCTTATGGCGACAGTAGCCAACACCCAAGCTCCAAGATATTTCTCCCAGTTCCCAGATCAGGGAGCCCTAGCCCAAGATGCTCTGGCTTGGTCGAGGAGGTACCCTCTAGTATACATCTTTCTGCCACTGTCGCTGGCCCTCTGGGCATTATTGAACATTCCATTATGGCCCAGAAAGCCATGGTTTCCTCTCCTGTGAAAATTGAAGGTCAAGTTTCCCATTTCTCTCCCTCAGGTGAAGGACTGCAGCAGCAAGGGATGGTTCATCCAAACCTTCGCTGGCTCATATTGATGGTCTGTCGGTTAACCGGGTAGGGTTCAAAGACCAACACATTCTGAGACACTGTAATCTCCACTCTAGGAAGCAGTCCATGAATGCGACTAAGCGAATATAGGGAGCGTTTGCTCGGTTTGCAGCCAAAAAGGACTTGCAAATCCATATTTGTCATATTTTCTTCAGTTTCTACAGTCTGGCATGGAGAAAGGTCTTAGTCTCAGCTCCCTTAAAGTTCAGGTGTTTGTGTTCATGTGGAAAAGGAGGTCCGAAGAGGTCGGATCGTCTGTTCATTTTTCTGTCCTGGTCCCAAGAAGGGACATCTGAACCCTCCTTAAGTTGTGTCGACATGGGTGGTGAAGACAGACCCACTAAAGATTAAGCTGTTTGCACTACCTCCACCTTCTGGGACATGGACATGGCGACATCATGGGCTTCAGTTCCCTCAGTTTTGGCGAAGGAGGTGTGCATCTCAGCAAGTTGGGCCTCAATGAACATGTTAATATGGCACAGGTAATTATGATAACAATTTTCCGTAATATTTAGGTACCCTTTAGAGTTACCATTGAGTAGTATTTTAGCAATTATATGAATCTCCTACAGATGCTACTGAGTAGCATTATAGCAATTATATGAATCTCCTACAGATGCTACTGAGTAGCATTATAGCAATTATATTAATCTCCTACAGGTGCTACTGAGTAGCATTATAGCAATTATATTAATCTCCTACAGATGCCATCTGGGGGGCCCTTTGCTGGACCGAGATTTCAGTTTAGGTGACCACCTGTCCGTCTGCCCATTTGGCCCAGCCAGGCCCATTCTCCCACCTACTCTGCATCTATCCTGCTTGGGGATTCCACCTCTGTAAGTCACCTTGATAAGCCTGATATGGTTTGGACCATTTAAGTAATAAAACACATTATTTTCTTGAGTATAAACCCAAGTATTTTTAAACTAAAGTAAGAATATCAATGATATTGTGCTAAACAATGTTTTTTGTATTTTTTTTTTTTTAAGAACCACCGATTGCCTAGTTGCATTGCTCCCACCTAACATGCGGGCCAGGGTATTGGTAGCTCCGTGAAAAAGCCCAATAGGGCAAACCATGTTAGAGGAAGTTGGACCAAGTATGCAATCCTCCTTGCAGCGCAATAGATCACATTACAGGTGTTATCCCTGTTAGATTGGAGAGAACAGCGATACTGGATGGTACTGATATGCCACTATGATAGTGGTGACCTCAGGGAGTTAGGTGGTTACCTACAACTCACGCTGACTGTGAGATGCACTTTATCCTTTTTAATAAAATAAGTATGTTTTATCCATTGACATTTGATTTATGTGTGGTGCCTTAAACGTCTCCACTAGGGCTCAGCCAGTTGAGAAACCTGAGGACGATACCCTCAGAAATTCCCTCTTTTTTATTTGTATTCATAATGGAAGGATGTGACACAGGGCAGTTGTTGCTTAACCTATGAAGCATTCTCAGATTCAACGTTACATCTAAAATAGAGCATTCTTGCTGACCTCGACCCCCATCATTAATCCTTCTCCTTTAACATCTATGCAGAGTCATTCATTATGGATGTTGTATTAATATGTTGTAATGTAAATATCTGCATCTGCTTTAATACGTTTAACATTCAGCTGCGGCCGCCCAGACACTGAGTGCCTCCAAGTTGTTCGTACACATACGAGTTTTGTAACAAAAATGCAGGTACACATAGCTAGATTTTGGCCCCTTTTAAGTACCAGAGTACCACTTATGTGCACCCCTGTATATAAGAGGCACACACAGTGATATTTTTGAAGTGAAACAAAGTTTATAGGATTTACAGAAAGTGTGCAATAATTGTTTAAACAAAATTAAGTAGGTGCATATGTTTTGGCACCGTTGTCATTTTATCGATTCCTCCAAAATCTTTAAAATTAATTATTGAAACTCAAATTGGCTTGGTAAGCTCAGTGACCCCTGACCTCCATACACAGGTGAATCCAATTATGAGAAAAAGTATTTAAGGGGGGGCCATTGTAAGTTTCCCTCCTCTTAAAATATTCTCTGAAGAGTAGCAAGATGTGGGTCTCAAAACAACTGTCAAATGACTTGAAAACAAAGATTGTGGTTTAGGGCAGTGGTAGGCAAACTTATTCGACCAAAGAGCCAAATTATTACAGTGCGACACTTGAAATATATGTTGAGAGCCAAAGATCTGTTGGTGGGGGGTCGGGTGCTGTAGAAATTGACAATTGAAATTATGTCTTCTTTCCATAAAACTAAGATTTGATTTGAAATTAAGCCACATAGCCCCCTTGTAGGTAGCCAGAGTCCCCCTCCCCCGTAAAGATAGCCAAAAAGCCCCCTGTAGGTAGCCATAAAGCCCCATAAATGGAGAGCCCCCACTTATTAGTAGCCACAGTGTTCCCTACAGGTAGTCACATATGGTAGCGCAGGGGGTTTTCCTGTTGGGGGGATGGTGCATGATTGGAGAAAAATAAAATAAAGAATTGGTCCCTATGCCACTAATCCAGACTGAAGGGACTAAAGAGACTCCGGAGCCGCACTTTGCTCACCCCTGGTTTAGGGGAAGGATACAGAAAGCAGAGATTTAAGCTGTTTCCACAGTTAGAAACATATTGAGGAAATGGACTTGAACAGGCACAGTTCAAGTTTAGACTCGAAGTGGCAGACCAAGAAAAATCTCGGATAAACAGAAGTGACGACTGGTGAGAACAGTCTGAGTCAACCCAGCACCAAAGACATATAACATCATCTTGCTACAGATGGAGTCACTGTGCATCGTTCAACTATTTGGCGCACTTTCGACAAGGAGATGAGTTGTGTCTTGCAGTCAGGAAGGCAGAGTATATTTTATAAGCTTTAATCCAACAGGACAGCCATACAACATGTGTAGTCTCCAAACAGATACAGAACAACAGAGCTACAGTAAACAGAAAATCATACATACACCATAGAAGATATAACAAAGTAAGGGTTATAGTGACACCTACAGGTCAGAGGTATAAACATCACATATTCCCCTCATAAAAGAATCTAGTCCAAAACATCAAAAATGCAAAGAAAAAGTTGTAAATAATGAACTCATTATTACACTGCAGGGTAACTACATTACATAGTCCTTGGTCCACACAGGAGGCCTTCGGATCCTTGTAGTATAAGGAGGTGGTTCAGGATCCTGGTTACCCGTTTCTTTGTAGTCAGTAGGGGTAGGAAGATGTACTTCCTCAAATGAAGCCTCAGAAAAGTCATGCCTTACAGGCGCAAGACGGTTTGTAGGTGTAAGGTCCTCTTTGGCTTGTCACTTTAGGGGGATTAGAAAATCCTAATTGGTCATGTTTTATTAATCCAGGTTTTTTAACTCTCACTAGATCTCCAGGCTGGAAGTACACTTCTTTTGCACCACGTTTGCGATCAGTATAGGCCTTACTCTTATCTTGGTGCTGCTGAACAGTCTTAGCAACTGCTGGTCGCAGAGGTACTGATCATTGAGGAAGTTGAATATCTGCAACATGTAATTTAGTTTGCATCCGTCTGCCATGTAGCAGGTCAACGGGTGATGCTTGTGTAGTCGCATGTTGCGTTGCTCTGTAGACATGCAAGAACTAAAGTAACTAAAGTAAAAACTTTCCAAGATTTTCCTGTAAGATTCACAGTCTGAAGAGCCTCTTTGAGAGTTTACCTTATAAATCTTGCTCATGAGAGTCACCAAGGGATTGTGAGAACAAAGCAAAGACTACGTGAAATCTACTGGTGGCCTGGTATGGATGCCCAAGTAGTAACTGCTATCCAAACTTGTGTTACCTGCCAGAGTCATGACAAGTCTGCTGTTACACACACGCCACCACTACAACCGGTACCATTTCCTGATTCGGCTTGGGAGAAGCTTGCTATTGATATTGTAGGCCCTTTTCCAGAAGTACCTATGGACTGCTGCTTTGCAATAACATTAATGGATTATTACAGTAAATGGCCAGAAATTGCATTTGTCTCCCATACAACTTCTTCCACTGTGATTACATTTCTCTCCACTGTCTTCAGCAGGGAGGGTAACCCCAACGAACTTGTGTCTGACAATGGACCGCAGTTTGTTTCATTTGAATTTGAAAACTTCTTGAGACAGAGGAATATTGTGCACAGAAAATCCTCAATGTATCCTCAAGTAAATGGGAAGATTGAAAGATTCAACAGAAGCCTCAAAGTCTCAGGTACAAGCAAGCGATGAGATTCATGGACGATATAGCAATCCACCAATGACAGTTCATGCCTAATCCTATGATAAGGTTTCAGAACAGCAGTCAGCCTATTCACAGAGTTCGGCCATTTGCTTTGCAGTATGTCCCGTAATTGTAGTTGCACTTGGCATGCAAGACAAGCGTGCTGAAACTCAGAAGCGGTCACTGGATCTACATCAGTAAATGCAACAACTTCAGCATCCTCATCCAGTGTACTTGTGGTCACAGGTAATGGTAATTGTGACAAGCAGTCAGCTGTAACATTTTTCACACCTGGTTTGTATTGGATAGTGTAGTTAAAGTTCAGTAGCCTTGCTGACCATCTGGCTATGCGCATTCCTGCTCGCCCAAGTCCTTTTGTAGTAAGCAGTGTAGTCAAAGGACTAGTGTCAGTACGTAATGTAAACTGGAGGCCCCACAGATTTGTTCTCCACTTTTCAGTCGCCCAAACACAAGCTAGGGCTTCTTTCTCAACCGTAGGATACTTCTGTTCAGCCTCTGTAAGAGTTCTAGAGGCAAAAGCAACAGTTTTCTCTACTAGATCTGAATTGCACTGTGTAAGGACAGCACCAAGGCCATAGTCTGAAGAATCTGTAGTAACAATAGTAGGTAGAGAAGGATCAAACAATGCAAGGGCTGGGCTGTTCACAATGAGCTGTTTAACTGTGTCAAAGCTCTGCTGGGCTGCCTCTGACCAGGTCATGCTTACATTTCCACGTAGTAATGCCCGTAATGGATCCACAACTGAAGCATAGTTGGGAATGAATTTGGAGTACCACAAAGTAAGACCAAGAAAAGCACGCAAGGTATGAAAGTCAGATGGAACAGGAGCTTGTAGTACTGCTTTCACATGCTCAGCATCAGGCAACAGTCCATCTGGTGATATAATGTGACCCAGAAATGTCAGCTGAGTTTGCTGGAAACAGCATTTAGAAGGATTGAGTTTTAGTCCAGCATACTCAAGGCGATTCAGAACAACCTTAAGGTACTTGTCGTGCAGATTCTTTGAAAGCAACTGGGTGCTGAAGCTACACTATAAGGAACGCGCTTGTAACGGAACAGTTCCTCATGGGTAATAAATGCAGTGAGATCTCTGCTATCCTCATGCAGCAAAACCTGGTGGTAGGCACTTTGTAGATCCAAGGTAGAAAATAATTTCGCTCCTCTGATTTCTGAAAATACCTCCTCAATATGTGGCAAGGGGTGACTGTCAATAACAACAGCTTTATTTGGTTCACGAAAGTCAACACACAATCTTATGTCACCTGTTTTCTTCATGGTCACCACAACAGAGATACCCATTCAGATACCTAAATTTTTTCAACCACATCTTGGTCCAGTAATCTGTGAATTTCCTTGGAAACAGCATCTCTTACAGAGAACGGCAAGCGTCTCAACTTCTGACACACTGGTTGCACATCCGGGGCACTCTAATTTTATGAACAAAGATCTTTGCACAGCCCAGGGAAGCATCATTTAGAGGAGAAATGTTGGACACTGGCTGCAGAGGAAGAGTGGAAGCTGTGGTTATAAGACCGTCCACTAACTGTAGATGAAGTGCATCAAAAAGATCCCTGCCTAGTATCGCTGTGCCTTTCTTTACAATGTAGAATTCAGCTTGCACACTAAAACTTAGTACAGTAACCTCAGGAGCAGTAACTTCACGAACCTGTCTAGCAGGAGAGCTGCGGCATACTTTTTTAAAGTGTCCCATTTTGTTACACTTGCAGCAGCGTGCAGCTTTTGCAGGGCAGGAAGCCTAGTTTGCCATGTGCTGTGCTGAACCACACCGGAAGCAGTACCTGTTCTGGGAATATGCAGCTCTGTTTGGTAGTTTAGGTGAACCTCTTGCAGTGTCTGTGTATGAAGTAAGTGGCTTAGGAGAGGCAGAGTCTGACCTCACCATCTGCATGTCAGTAGTCCCCTGAATCAGAGTTCTTGCATCAGCCACAGCAGATTCAGTGTGACTGGACAGTGTAATAGCCTTTGTCAGATTCCCTCAGTGCTGCTATGTATTGTACTGTAGATTCACCATTATGCTGTCCGCTAAGGCGGAATCTGTATCTTTCAGCCACAACATTGAATTTAAGCACAAAGAAGTTCTGTAATGCAGTGAGATCTGTATCATATGTATCATCATCAGCAGCAGGCAGAGTATAGAATATGCGCTGTCCTTCTGCCCCCAGACAGTGGATGAGTAGAGCACGCTTTCTAGCAGCAGATAAGGCATTTGTACTAGCAGCAAGTATGTAATTCTCAAACATTTGAATCCAAGCAGCAAAAGGCATAGTAGGCTTACCCGGGTGTGGAAGGAAAGGTGCAGGTTGCTGGAGTGCTAGGAGAGACATCCTCATCGCCAATTTGTTGTGTCTTGCAGTCAGGAAGGCAGAGTATATTTTATAAGCTTTAATCCAACAGGACAGCCATAACACATGTGTAGTCTCCAAAAAGATACAGAACAACAGAGCTACAGGAAACAGGAAATCATACATACACCATAGAGATATTGCGATGCAGAGGAAGCCTTTTCTCTGTCCACAACACAGAGCCGCTTGAGGTATGCTAAAGCAAATTTGGACAAGCCAGCTTAATTAGGGAATATGGATTTTTGGATATTTGGAAAGTGCTGCGGACTGATGAAACTAAAATAGAGTTATTTGGGCATAACAAGGGGCATTATGCACCATATGGTGGTGGGTTTATCATGCTGTGGCCAGTGCAGGGACTGGGAATATTGTCAAAATTGAGGGACACATGGATTCCACTTAAGATTAGCAGATCCAGGATTCAGTGACAAAGCTGAAGCTGCGCCGGGGCTGGATCTTTCAACAAGACAATGACCCTAAACACTGCTCAAAATCTACTAAGGCATTCATGCAGAAGTACAACGATATGGAATGGTCATCTCAGTCCCCAGACCTGAATATCATTGAAAATCTGTGGTATGAGTTAGAGAGGACTGTCCATGCTCGGAAGCCATCAAACCTGAATGAACTAGAAATGTTTTGTAATGGTCCAAAATACCTTCAACCAGAATCCAGACTCTCATTGGAAGCTATAGAAAGCGTTTAGAGGCCATTTCTGCAAAAGGAGGATCTACTAAATATTGAGTTAATTTCTTTTTTGTGGTGCCCAAACGTATGCACCTGCCTAATTTAATGCTAATGCAACAATTATTGCACACTTTCTATAAATCCTATAAACTGTTTCACTTCTCAAATATCACTGTGTGTGTCTCCTATATGATATTTGTAATTGAAATCTTTTATCATAACAACCAACGATTTATACAGGAAAATCATTAACATTGACAAGGTTGCCCAAACTTACGTACCCCACTGTAGTTGGTTTCATATTTCGTCACATACTGTTACTATATTTATATGAAAGGATACAGTTTTCATCACCTTGTTTGTTCCTAGGTGGTCCAGGCATATTCAGTAAAACCAGCTGTGCATGCTGAGATCTATTAACTACAACCTCATTTAACTTCAAAGCAGTGTGCATTCTCCTAACATTTGACTGGTTTCTGCAACAGAGTTAAATAACAATAGTAAGCATTGCTATGTGCACACAATTTTCATAATGCATATACTGTACATTTTTTTTTACTTTCCAGTACAGAGCAGTAACTCTTGGTGCTGCTTAGCAGTGTTCACAAGAAAATGCATATATCTACAAAAGGTTTATGATAAGTGAAAGTTTGTAGTTTAACCTTCCTAGCGCTTTTGACGGCAGTACCTCGTCCTGCACTTGCTAATGCAGTATTGCAGCTGACGAGAGGAAGCCGTCCAGCTCAGATCCTCCGGCTGCTCACTCTGCTCTGTGTCCTGCTCTGCTATGGTCTGTGTGTACGATCTTATGCAAGCAGGCTGTGACACCTCTCTTCAAGCCTAATCTGCATTTGCATATGAATGTCCCAATTTGCACATGAATGTCGCGGGACATTCATGTGCAAATTGGGATATCTTCTAAGAGCACACCTGTAATATCACCCCCCTTGTAATTGCAGATGTGGTCTTTGAAGTTAACCCTTTCAGAGAATGCCATTGTATTGGATACAGTGATAACTGTATCCAATACAATTCAAAACAAAAACAAAATAAAAATTTTATTATAAACAAACATAAATACTGTTTTGAAATCAATAAATACTGTTTTGAAATCTTTCATACCAAATAAGTATTCAAGAGATTTAAGCATTCAAATGATACATTTCATAATTTTTATGTACTTTTTTTTATAATAATTGAGTGTTTCAAACATTATTATAGTCAGGATGTCTATTAGACCCTTGTACGGACAGATTTTTGGAAGTTACAAGCCTACAACACAAAAAAATGAATTCCATTAGAGTCTATGGTGCGCTTCTGGTACAGAAATCTGGACCTCAGCAGTGCGCTAGGGAAGTTAAACAAATTCCGTGATTACAGATTCTCCCATTCTCTGCAAGCAATAAAAAAAGACAAGAGAAATAAGGTTTATAATATTTAAGGTAAATATTTTCAAATGCATCTTTTCATGTTTCCTGTGCATTACAACAAACGAATGTCTACAGACATTACTTGGCATTGGCAGCCCCAATTTAGTGGAACTGCTGAACTTCTAAAACACACTGGCTCCTATGCTTAGCTTTTACACCGAAACGTTTACTGGCATTTTAAACTTACATTATGTAGATTAAGAATGTCTGATGTTCCTGCTCTGTATGCTTTTTTCAAAATAAGAGCTTGACATTTGAAAACTTGAAGCTTCCCTGGAGTTAAAATATGTAACTAACTGTAACTGTAGAAATTATTTCAATAAATATTAATGTTGCCCAAGTCCTTTACTTTGTCCCCGAGTATTGGAATGTGACCCCCCCTGATCTAGAATATTCCATATCACGCCTCTTCTGGTTATGTAGGGCTGTTCCCATATGCCATATGTTCGTGTGGTATAATTAGTAGATTTGCTGAATTTGTGAGTTATTGTGAGATATAGAGAAGGGTTAGGAGAACACTACAAAAAAATAAATAATGTTCCAGCACAGGGGTCCTCAAAGTTAGGCCCTCCACAGTGCTCTGACCGACCCATGGGTGCCCAGCATCGCGCACTAGCTCCCAGCACCCAATCCGCAGCTTCTGTCACCAGGCAGAAGCTGGCCAAGACACTGTGAAGTGTGATCAACAGGGGGCGTGGCAGCAAGCGACAGTTCTTTTTTTCTCTCTCTGCTCTCAACAGTTACTCTCCTGGATGGTATTGTCGACTTGGACTCGGCTTGAAAATGTAAACAAGTGGCACAATCCTGTGGGCTTTCTGATAATTTTTTTCTAGAGATGGTGGAATTATATTTGGAAAATTTCATTATCTAAATTTTGGAGTTAATCACAAAGCACCGTAACAGGATATCTTCCCCCATATTGCTGGAGATGTAGAGAAGGGTTGGAGGAAAATTACAAAAAAGAAAGTATTGCTTTAGCACTTTTTTTTATACACCAACATTCCATGTGATGATGGGATTGCAGCATGCATTAATTTTCTGAAATAACTAAATCAGCCCCCAAAACATATTACACAGTTGATAAAATGTATTTTGACTCACAACTACTTTTCTTTTGGGAAGGACCTCTACCTACAACAGATCGGTGTGGCAATGGGTTCACGTTTTCCTTCCAGTATGCAAACCTCTTCATGGCCAAAATCGAGGAGGAGTTCCTAGCAATGTATCCCATTAAACCCATGGCCTACTTTCGCTACATAGATGATATCTTCATTATTTGGACTGAAAGTGAGGAAAATCTTCTTTAATTTCCCAAGAACTACAACAGCTTTCACCCAACGATCAAACTCAAATTAAACCACTCAGCATCAGAAATAAACTTCCTGGACACAACTATACGCATCACTGGAACTACATTACTTACCTCAGACATGACAGCTTGTGTACAGCTGTACAGTAATGTAAACACACTGCTACAGTCTTAAGAGGCAGGTCCTCTTCTCATGCAGAGTAAGAGGAAATCTATGCACCGCACTGTATATATGCGGCCACAGGGCCTGACCAAGGCTGGATTGAGGTCGCTGCGGATCCAAGCAGCCACTACCGCAGGGTACAGTCTACCCCACCCCACTTGAGGGGAGTACTCAGGGTGTCCACGATAGAGGCAGACTGAGCTGGGTGCCCAGCTGCTGTTGTCTCACCGGGACTCCCTGCTCTGGACTGAGCTTCCTCTTCCTGTGAGCCCTCTCTTAACACCTCTGGCTGCAAAGCCTTCTGGGGCATAGCCTTAAAGGGGACAGCATCCCATTCAGTTTGTGTGACTATACTACACAGCCAAGCCATCAGATACCATCGGACAGAAAGGCCCACCTTGATAAACTCATGAGTGACTTCATAAACCAGGGGTACAATACGGACACAACAAAGGCACAAACCCAGAAAGCAGTGGCCATTCCCAGAGCCAACCTTTTACAATACAAACATAATGAAAAAGAGAATCAGATCCCGTTAGTGGTCACATTCAACCCATCTCTAGAATGGCGGATCATAAAAGAGCTACAACCAGTTCTCCACAAGGACAAAAGACTCAAGGAAATATTCCCAGAACCACCTCTCCTTACCTAGAGACAACCACCTAATCTAAGACAACCTATTGTGAGGAGTTCCCTGAACACCTCAACACAGAATGGAACATCTCCCTGCATGCAAATCAGATGTGAGACCTGTACTCATATAGACAGTACAGACAGAGTACCAGGACCACAGCTGGAGTATAGAGTACAAGGAATGTTTTCCTGCAGATCCTCCAATGTGGTGTACCTAATATCGTGCAAAAAATCCCCAACAGGACTCTATGTTGGTGAGACAGGTCAAACCCTTCGCCAGCGATTGAACCTACAAAGGTACACTATCAACAACAAGAAAACCGATGTCCCTGTAGGAGCCCATTTCTGCAACCCTGGCCACAGCATAGAAGATCTCAGGGTCTCGGTACTGATGGGGAATTTGAAAACACAGAGAGGCTGGAATGGGAATGTAAATGTATAAAAAAAAATTAAAACTCTGAAATACGGTTTAAACAGGGACAACAACTTTATGTGCCACTACAACTGAATTCCAGAACACTCACAATAACCTCCCCCTCCCCTTTCTTTCTTCAAAACTGATCGAACTCTTCATTACTGAACAATAATGTGTCTGGGTTCCTTAACTTTATGTCAATAAGCAATTCATGCCTAATCTCTGATAATTTACAAGTACATTGCTATTTATGTCTCTCCAAGAAATACCTATGTTGCCATATTTCTCTGCTTCCCAGGTCTATAGACCTTTTAATTGCTGAAGGAGGTGAATATCACGGCTGAACCTCTTATCTCTATTACCCCCAATAACTCTTCCTTAAGCTAGCCATACACACACCGATCCCTGTCGCCCCACAGCTCGGCCGGCCAGACAATGGACATGTCCGATATTCTCTGGCCAATGCCTGCCGATGCCGTTAACTTCAATGAAGACCGGCATCTTCATTGAAGCTAAAGGCCGGCACACAAAGGGTGCTGGCCCATGGTGTCAGCTCTGTAAAGCAGCGTGATGACGCCATCAAGCTGCATTTCAGAGCTGATCTCTCCTACTCTGTAGGACCCCACTCGGTACGTGTGTGGGGCCTTAACTCTGATCACTTTCTCCATTAACTAACCCTTCACTCTCACCTTCATTAGTCATGTGTGTCAGGACAAAACTGTTGTTTTTGTTAAAATATTTATGACCATGTTAATATTTGAGAACAGAGATGTGGCACCCAGCCGGACACCAGGCCTGGGGGAACCCCAATGGCTCTGATTCTGGTCACAACGGATTTTAACAGTAGCTGACAATAATAAAGTAAAGAGCGAAGTAACAGTGTTTGTATAAAGTAATTCAAATTTATACAGTGTAGATGAAAAAATTTTTTTCCACAGGGTAAATTGGTCATGCGAATTCCATAGTTCATTTCAAATACACGTAACATCCATGATCAAACAAATCATAATCTCGACATGTTTCGTGACTAGAGTCGCTTCTTCAGGAGATGAATTTGTAAATATCAATAACAAAAGAAAAGTTTGTTTATCCCAGCTATAAGGTAAGAGAAAACACATTTAGTCTTTATCCTTGATGATAGAGTTTTACATGTTATACGGTATACTCTATCCTCAAGGATAAAGACTAAATGTGTTTTCTCTTACCTTATAGCTGGGATAAACAAACTTTTCTTTTGTTATTGGTATTTACGAATTCATCTCCTGAAGAAGCGACACTAGTCGCGAAACATGTCGAGATTATTATATATCATGGATGTTACGTGTATTTGAAATGAACATTGGAGTCGCATGACCAATTTACCCCGTGGAAAAAAATTTGTTTCATCTACACTGTATGAATTTGAATTACTTTATACAAACACTGTTACTTCGCTCTTTACTTACTACTTACTATTATTGTCAGCTACCGTTAAATCTGTTAAAATCCGTTGTGACCGGAATCAGAGCCATTGGGGTTCCCCCAGGCCTGGTGTCCGGCTGGGTGCCACATCTCTGTTCTCAAATATTTAAATGCTAGGATGTTGGTAGCAATTCACTGGTGTAAAGGGGGTACTCTAACCAATCTTCTCTTTATGACCATGTTATTTTGTGTATAAATGTGAGTTTAAAAAAACTGAATTGTATTAGCCTGAAGAAAGTGTCTGTGACATCCCAAAAGCTTGCTTATTTAATGACTTCAGTTAGCAAATAAACTATCACTTGAACTCCAAATTTGCTGTATTAATCAATGGCTAATACCGTACTAGTGATGTCGCGAACCCGGATTTTGCCGTTCGCGAACGGTGAACGCGAACTAGCGCAAAAGTTTGTGAACTGGCGAACCGCCATTGACTTCAATGGGAGGCGAATTTTAAAAAACAAAGGGACCCCTTTCTGGCCACAATAGTGTTGGGAAAGTTGTTTCAAGGGGTCAAACACCTGGAGAATGACATGACAGAGGGGGATCCATGGCAAAACTCCCAAGAACATTTTTGTTTTCACACTATAAATCCGCACCAAGGAATTCTGCAATGATAGTCAATGGCATTTGAGCTGGAGAGCAGCCCGTGCCCGTGTCACCTTTTCCCGTGTCACCTTTGCCCGTG
>CM070036.1:87840509-87853973 GCA_036250615.1 Ptychadena robeensis | reverse complement strand
CTGCCTAGCTAATGGTTCCCTATGCAGCAGCAGCTCTGTTCTAACTCTCTCCAATCTCTCGAACAACATGTGAAATGGCGTCTCTCCTTGCTATGTTATAGGGGGTGTGATGGTCCGTGAGGTGGTGGGTGCTGATTGGCTGGATTAAATCTGCTGACTGTGACTCACAGGGTCAAAGTTTGACCAATGCAAAAAGATAGGGGGCGAACCGAACTCGCCATATGTTCGCGAAATAGCGCGAACGCAAACATGCGATATTCGCCGCGGATAGTCCGCCGGCGAACAGTTCGGGTCATCACTACACGGTACAACAATCTACTATAATTGAGTTTGTCCAAATTTTATATTTTGTATAATCTTGATATTTATTGTGGAATCTTGTATTACAATTGTGGAAGTTTTTCATTCTCATCAGATATAACTATGAACATAGCAACTCTATGGAGGTTAATGAGAAGCGGTACTGGTGCATACTGTATATTAATACTTGTTTGAGCTAATTTTTGTATTTAATTTAATTAGCATTTTTTTCCCATAATTGTGTGTTTCAGGATGACAACTAGACACGTTTTAGGACATATAGGACATGCCTACAATATAAATTAAAATTCATGCAAAAACCTATGTACCGCTTTTGGTGCAAAACACTGGACTGAATTAGTTATTATAAATTTGTAGTTACGGCCAGCTAGGAACAGAGCAGTGTTTGGGTGTGTGGTCTAGGAGGGGTTCGAGGGAGGTCTGTCTAGGAGGGGGTCCCATAAAATTTCAAGCTACGCCCCCTCGGCTTGGTCTCTATGTGGGGGTTGTGAAATGGCAGAATGGGGAGAGGGAATGGTTATTAGGGGGGTTGTTCAGAGAGTGAGGCAGAAGGGGGAGGGAATGATTGTTAGGGACATGTGTGGGGGCAGTGTTCAGAGTTATATTTTAAAGAGTTATATTTGTTTTTTGTTTTTTTAAAATAACATTTTATTGAAACTTTTTCAACAACAATTTCACAACAATGCAAAGATACAGGAAAACTGCACATAAATGACAGAGCTCTCATGAAGGACTTAAACATAAGATTAATCAATTCCAATAGAATAGAACAGGCCTACGATTTTTAGTGTTCATCAGGTAAAATAACAGGAGACGTGTAGCAATGCAGGGGGAGGGCCCCGACAATGTTAAGCATGTCTCTTTGCATGGGGGATGTTGGTGGTTGGATGGTGAATATGATGTGTATTACAGGGAGTTTTTGTATGCGTGAAATGTATATTGGCTATGCAGGGCGGTGACCAATAGGCTAAACATAGCAATCCACCTGTGGATGCTGGCTCAGGGTGAGTTTTCACAATTGGCAGTGGCAAACATGGAATCTGACATAGACAATCTCATCAGCCAAAAGCAGACCCACATCTCCCATTAAAAACTGTTAGTTTATGTTGGTCAAAATGTTTTTTATTTAAATTGCTGTATTGTCCTTTCACATTTTTTTGCACCAGAAATAAAATATGTGCAGTATGCATAGGAATTGTCTTTCCCCTTAAATCGCTCTTTTTGAGGTGCTACCTGCTCCACCCCGTACCTTCAGAGGTGCCCGAGTCCCCACCGACATAGTGACCCAATCGGCTTGGCTCTTCCACCATTCCCTCCGCAACCGCAGTACATCCGGGGGGGCCTCCATAAATCAAGCCTTCATCTTTGGGCCTTCATCTCCTGGGCACCTGATACCAGCGACTAACCCTGCCCTCACCACTTATCCCACTGCCTCACCATCTGGGCCAGCTCAGTGAACCTTTTAGGAGACCCCAGCCTTACCAAAAAACAGCCAAATTGACTGACAACAAGTGTCCCTATTACAGGCCTTCCTCCAATTGGTCTGTGGGGTTGATGCACTGCTACCCCTAACTGCGGTCGCTGCTTGGACTTGTATTCATCTGAGGCTTCACTGATAGAGCTCTAAGGCCTAACCCGCTATATCCACCAACGTCCAGCATAACCCTGTGAACTTTCCTGTGTCTCCCCATTTTTAACCATTGAACTGATTTAGGCTGCAAAAATCTACCTTACTGTAAGAGAATACATTTCATCCCTTCCTGTCGCGGCACCCCGAAAGTTTACAGAGTCTGCCTCTTCATTTCACTACAACATTGGGAAATAACCCTATGTCGACTTAACTACTCCAGTCGCTGACTTGCGCTTCTTCCACATGAGTAACCTGTCTCTAAGAAAGCACTATGGGCAAAAAACAGTAAACAACTACCTTCACAGGGCGCTACTCACCCCACAGCCCACTCAGGCAAGCACATCCCTGACATCTTCTGTTCTAAATCTGATCTGGCTGGCTCCCCGCACACGTCGCAGAAGAAGCGCGTCTCTGGTGCGTCTCCAGATAGAGACTCGGCTAATGCAGATGAAAGAGCTTCCTCGAGGTTTGACCCAGAGGAGTATTCGAAAAGTATGCTGCATCGTCCATCCACTAAAGAGGATCTCCTCTCTCTCTTGCCTCTGATATACAGGGAGTGCAGAATTATTAGGCAAATTAGTATTTTGACCACATCATCCTCTTTATGCATGTTGTCTTACTCCAAGCTGTATAGGCTCGAAAGCCTACTACCAATTAAGCATATTAGTTGATGTGCATCTCTGTAATGAGAAGGGGTGTGGTCTAATGACATCAACACCCTACAGGGAGTGCAAAATTCTTAGGCAAGTTGTATTTTTGAGGAATAACCATGAAACAACCATGTTCTCAATGAACCCAAAAAACTCATTAATATCAAAGCTGAATATTTTTGAAAGTAGTTTTTAGTTTGTTTTTAGTTTTAGCTATTTTAGGGGGATATCTGTGTGTGCAGGTGACTATTACTGTGCATTATTATTAGACAACTTAACAAAAAACAAATTTATACCCATTTCAATTATTTATTTTTACCAGTGAAACCAATATAACATCTCAACATTCACAAATATACATTTCTGACATTCAAAAACAAAACAAAAACAAATCAGTGACCAATATAGCCACCTTTCTTTGCAAGGACACTCAAAAGCCTGCCATCCATGGATTCTGTCAGTGTTTTGATCTGTTCACCATCAATATTGCGTGCAGCAGCAACCACAGCCTCCCAGACACTGTTCAGAGAGGTGTACTGTTTTCCCTCCTTGTAAATCACAAATTTGATGATGGACCACAGGTTCTCAATGGGGTTCAGATCAGGTGAACAAGGAGGCCATGTCATTAGTTTTTCTTCTTTTATACCCTTTCTAGCCAGCCACGTTGTGCAGTACTTGGACGCGTGTGATGGAGCATTGTCCTGCATGAAAATCATGTTTTTCTAGAAGGATGCAGACTTCTTCCTGTACCACGGCTTGAAGAAGGTGTCTTCCAGAAACTGGCAGTAGGACTGGGAGTTGAGCTTGACTATATCCTCAACCCGAAAAGGCCCCACAAGCTCATCTTTGATGATACCAGCCCAAACCAGTACTCCACCTCCACCTTGCTTGTGTCTGAGTCGGACTGGAGCTCTCTGCCCTTTACCAATCCAGCCACGTGCCCATCCATCTGGCCCATCAAGACTCACTCTCATTTCATCAGCCCATAAAACCTTAGAAAAATCAGTCTTGAGATATTTCTTGGCCCAGTCTTGACGTTTCAGCTCGTGTGTCTTGTTCAGTGGTGGTCGTCTTTCAGCCTGTCTCTCAGTATTGCACGCCTTGTGCTTTTGGGCACTCCAGTGATGTTGCAGCTCTGAAATATGGCCAAACTGGTGGCAAGTGGCATCTTGGCAGCTGCACGCTTGACTTTTCTCAGTTCATGGGCAGTTATTTTGTGCCTGTTGACTATTTTGAATGAAACGCGTGATTGTTCGATAATCACGCTTCAGAAGGAGATTGAGTCACACTTGAGAGAATACTTTTCAGTTAACGCCACAAGAGATACTCCTTCTACGGTAGTATGATAAGCCCATAAATGTGTTATTAGGGGTAAACTGATGACCCTAGCCTCATCCCTCCGTAAAGAGAATCAGGAACTTATCAGACAGCTCACACACCGCATTGCCACTCTGGAAAATCAGCATAAATTGTCCATGTGCGCTCGCACCCTCAATGCTTTGGTGGCAACTAGGAAAGAACTCCTCAATGCAATAAACTTTAAAATTAGATGGGCCCATACCTTGCGTACTGGCATGTATTATGAGGAAGGGGATAAATGCAGTAGGCTAACAGCACGGGCAACAAAAGTTAGAAGGGCGAGAGCAGCCATATTGAAAATGAAAAACAAAGCTGAGCTCTTCTCCTGATATCGACCAAGGTTTTCAAGGCGGACAAGGATCCCGCTCTGTGTGCGAGTTATAGGCCAATTTCTCCCCGGCTCAAGTGGGCTTTGTCCCTGGTAGGGAAGCGAGGGATAACACTATGCTGGCAATTGACGCAATCTGGGAGGCCCACAGGTCGCCCCTGCAAAAATGATGTTGCTGTCCACAGATGCTGGAAAGGCGTTCGATTGCTTGGCCTGGGACTACATGCTGGAAGTCCTGAGATTCATAGGCCTACCTGATCGCATGCTGATATGGATCCAGGCCATATACTCGAAATAAACTGCGCAGGTGAAGGTGAACGTGGTCCTATTGGACCCGATCACAATCACCAATGGCACTAGACAGGGCTGCCCTCTATCTCCAACCATTTTTATCCTTTTACTGGAACCCCTGATTCGCACGATTTTGCAGAGTAGGATGATTAAAGTAGCGGCCTTTGCTGATGATTTGCTTTTCTTTGTATCAGACCCCTTGGATTCCTTGACGGAATTGTTCAACTTGTTTCCTCTCATATTTTAAAATCAACTCCTCTAAAACTGTTGCTTTAAATATAACCCTCTCCCAAGCGGAGGTCCGCCGACTCCAACATAGGCTCCCATTTAAGTAACATGATTCTCATCTTAAATATCTAGGGGTCCTGCTATCTAGGGACCTCTCCCAGTTGTTTCAATTGAATTTTAAACCATTGATTGCCTCCATTCAGAAGGATTTACATTCCTGGCAAACTATCTCTTTCTCCTGGATGGGCAGAATTGCGGTAACAAAGATGGTTATCCTACCGCATCTGCTCTATGTGATGCAAACAATCCCTATTAAGCCAGCCATACACAGTCGGATTCCATGGCCGCTCGATCACCTATCCGATCGATTTCGGCAATTCTGGCGGGAATCGCAGGTGTGATCGATCGGCCAATTAAGAGAATCCGATCGCTGCATACCACCTTGTCCAACGGATTCCGGGACGATTCCGTGTCCGATTGTCCACCTCACAAATGGCAACTCCCCCTGATGTGTGCAGAATCGGATCAAAAAGACCAACATGTTGGTTCTCTGTCGGATCCGATTCTGGGCCCCTGAACGATCGGACGTGATCGATCGGACAAGGTGGGCTGCACACGATTCCAGCACGATCGTTTCGCGTGCACGCGCCCGGAATCGATCGGCCCGGAATCCGGCCGGAATCCGACCCGTGTATGGGGGCCTTTAGGTTAGACCCCGCATACTTCATAGACAAACTTTGGTCCAGATTTGTATGGGGACAGAAAAGACCACGTCTCAACTGGTCTTTACTTCAACGCTCCAGGGCCCTGGGAGGTTTAGGAGTCCCGGACCTGAGAAGATACCCCCAGGCAACTCACCTAAATAGACTAAAAGACTGGTGCCTTCATGCTGAGGGGAAGCAGTGGGTCCATATTGAAAATGGACGGTCACCGATTCCCCTGTCAACCTCCATTTTGTTGTCTGCTGCTGCCCCTCCCAAGGTATATGCATCGCACCCCCTGGTGGATGCCACCTTTCGATTTTTGCGCTCAACACCCAATAGAGCAAGCCTTACCTCTTTCCCGGGTTCTATGACTCCCATTTGTGGCAATTCTGAGTTCCCCCTGGCAACCTGTGGGAATTTCAGAAACGGTGTAAAACTCTATCCAAATTGAAGATGCGCGACTTTTTCATTGATGGTGACTTTATTCAGAATTCTGACCTTGCAGGCTTATCCTTAGCAGGATCTATACCCTGGTGGTCATGCCTTCAATCGAGACATTGGTTGGCCCGTCATCCGAGATGGAATGAATGCCTAAGACCAATGACGGAGTTTCAAACTATATGTGCAGGCAAGGGTCCATTTAGCCACATATTTCTTTGTTTTACAAAATGTTGGAATCGGCTTCCCATCCAAGGGTAAATGCTATTAAAGCTCGATGGACCCGTACACTTGAGGTGGACCTACAGTCTAAGCAGTGGGATTCGGTTTGGCTTACGGCTCATAAGAGCATGGTCAGTGCACGTCAGCAGGAGACCAATTACAAGATACTCACCTTTTGGTATCGTACTCCTGCTCTCCTGCATAAAGTCTCCCCCACGGCTTCCCCGCTCTGTTGGAGATGCGACCATCTGTCTGGAACCCTCTTACACATCTTTTGGTCTTGCCCCTCATAAAAGCCTTCTGGCGTGCAGTTCATAAGTTGATGTCACATATTCTTGGTAAAGACCTCCCATTCACTCCTGAGTATTTCCTCCTCCACTTTAAAACTCAGTTACCAAACAAATCATTTAAGACCTTAGAGCGTCACATGATTAATGCTGCCAGAACATTGAACCCCCTGCAAATGGGCCTCCTCTGGGATTCCCTCGATCGACGAATGGATCAGTCAAATGAAGTTTGTGCATGAAATGGAGCCGTTACTATATAGCAAAAGGAACCACCTAAAGGCCTTCAATAGGATGTGGCTGAGATGGCATCTTTCTGAAACTTCAGTTGAGTTCAATAGTATCATTAAGGCATGAAAAATTCAGGTTAATGTTTCATCTGAATTCTGTATCAAACAATTGTGTCTGCTTATTCTGGAGCTGTTATTCTAATGCTTAGATTTCTATAGGAATATTACCGTGACTGTGAACATGTTTATAAAGTTTGTGGACCCCTGCTCTAGCATGTGCAGATTTTTGTAAATTAAATTAAAATGTAAGTGGAAAATTCAACTGAAACATTTCAACTTGAATTGGACTTTATTCATTCATCAAGTGCTTAAGCAATACTTTCTTTTTTGTAATATTCCTCCAACCTGTGTCTACATCTCCAGCTATTTGGGGGATGATACCATGCTCAGGGACTTTGTGATTAACCACAAAGTCAGATAGTGAAATTTTCAAAATTAAATTCCATCTAAAAAGTAAAAAAATACTAAAATTGTCCACAAAATGGAGCCGCTGCCTAAATTTATTTACATATCACCAGCCGAGTTCAGCCGAGTGAGATGGCCAGTAAAAAAATATTCCCATTTCCACCTGATTTCTTGACTTGAGTTGGTGCAATTGGTACTCCCACTCTCTTGGGTAACCTCTAGAAACACTTGGGCAATGAGGACCCAGAGAGTTATACATTGTGATAGATGTCTTAAGATGTATGATGTACCGTATTTTTTGGACTATAAGACGCACTAGACCATAAGACGCACCAAGTTTTTAGGGCATGAAAGCCAGAAAAAAAGATTTAATAAGTTTTCACATCAATTGGGTTAATCCAATGAATTCAGTGAATGCAGTATTCAATTCAGCCAGTAGGTGTCACTAGCAGCAGTACACTCTCAGACTCAGTGTCATACTCCACACTGATCGGCAGGAGGAGGGGGGGGGGCAGAAATCTGCAGTCTTCTCCTCTGCTCTGATCAGCCATTACTGTGTCGGTGGGAGCTGCAGACTGACTGCAGTTCCCATGGACACTGAGAGAGGGAAAGATGGCAGTTCAACTTTCTCTCTCTCCATTGCCTATGCCAGCAGAGCTCTGCTGGCATAGGCAATTACACAGTTTAGATGGGTGAGCCGGACATCAGCTGGCATCTCACATCTGACAGCTACTCCAGCACCCTGGCTAATCTCCGTGCCGGGAGAGCGGGCGAGAAGCCAAGGTGCGACCATAAGATGCAGGCACTTTTTGCACCAAATTTTGGGGGTGAAAGTGTGTCTTATGGTCCGAAAAATACGGTATATTATACTATGTTGGTATGTTCTCCCACACACCTTTATGTAAGGATGAACAGCCATATTTATTAGTTGTTTTATGTATAAGTGGTCGGCACAAATAAAGACCATTTTAGCTAATGTTATGATTTGGTAATTCTTGTTGTGCCTCAAAAGCCCGACATTGTGCCCCACCACTTGGTGTGGCACTCTCAAAAATATATTTTTTTTTCAAAAAATCCAACTCAAGGGGTTAATTTTGTTCTCTGTGTAAATCATATTGTATGTATTTACTATAGATGCAACCTCTTGGTTAAGAATGTATGCTTACTTTTCCCCTATAACATTATTGTTTTTCAAATTTTTTTTATGAAAATCCTAATAAAATTTTATTCAACAAAACCATGCTACATGTGGGGTGCGTACCAAACACCATCTCCTATTACTCATCTGAGGAGCACACTAAAAAAAGTATGTGCACCTCTATGTATATTTATCCTAAATACAATTGTAAATTAAACCTGATTTTAGTCAGCAGAACATAAAGCAGTTATATTTTCAGAACAAAAAAACAAACAAATCAATGAATCGAGTAAGGGCTTGTTTCCATTGTACGCCGGGACCCGTACGCTAAGCGTATACGCTAGCAGGGGTCCCGACGTATCTCCGACGTATCTCACAGACCTTTGCCTGCCGGCGGATGGTCTGTTTACACATCCGCCGGTGTAAAGGCTGAACGTACTCGACTACGTTCAGCCTGACACCGGCGGATGAGCTCAGCGCAATGAAGACAGACCGTCCGCCGGCAGGCAAAGGTCTGTGAGATACGTCGGGACCCCGGCTAGCGTATACGCTTAGCGTACGGGTCCCGGCGTACAATGGAAACAAAGCCTAAGACTACGGATTCTCCTGTTACAATAGTAGTAATTATATAATTAATGATACTTAATACTACCTAACATTGCCCAAAATACATTTCACATAAAAAAGTTGTTACAATATTACTTACGGTTTTATGTTAAATATGTCCCTATAGCCTGCTGCATTAAGGTCTTTAATTTTATGTTTTTCAGCAATAAACTTTTCTTTAGTCCATGTCATTTGAACTTTTTCTGGTGTGGCAGCACTTGATTTGTCCACAACTGCTGAATGGGATGCTGTATTCCGGTCATGTATAAGCTGAGCCTGAACAAACAGCACATAATTAGAGCACTTAAACATATGGAGACAAATAGGCATTTTAAATGTTCTAATAATACTATAATATAGTAGATGGCTAAAGGTGAGAATACAGATCGTGATTTCCCTTGCACAGTGTTCTTACGCAAAAATCGACGCGCAATCATGCAACTATCATTAGGGGAATCAATGAGCACCACCTTGGGGAATCGATCGCTGGGTGATACTTAATTAATCCCAATCCAAAGTAATTGCGATCGAACAGGGAAATACAGACACCACGGATCCCTGTTTGATTGATTTTCTGTGCGAGCGGGATTGAACTTCATGGTTGGGCTGCATTTGATTCCTGAATGTTTACAACGATCGATTGTTTAGAAATCGAACATAAATTCGACCTGTGTATGGCTGGCTTAAGAATTCCAATGACCTAACTTAAAGCCTTCTTTATCAAACAAGAAATGGTCTTTGGAATAAATTGTTGAATTACTTAATTTAAAAATGTATAGCTATATATATATTTATATATATTCAGTAGAATGTGGACACTTTCATGGTCCTTGAGAACTTTTTGATTATTAGGATACATAACAAAGACAAGAATTTTATTAAGTTACTTGTTGAATTTCCACAGAGGTAATGAGTCCCCTTGATCAGTGGTTAAAATTTATCTATACTGAAAAAACAAACATATTGATTAAACTTTGACTTTGAAACCTCTGGACTGGCATACTGTTCCAATGAGACTCTACAGTTGCCATTTTCATTATAGCTAATTTGTAACATTGACCATGCAGCATTGAAATGGCCATTACATGCTGATAAACTGAAACTGTTCTGTGGAGACACTGCAGTAAAGAGTCACTAAGGTTGTGGCGTCTTCCTACCACAGGGAGCATGTCAGAAAAGGGGCTGCCAGTGCAAAGACACAGGACAGAAGGACACAGAAAACTTGAGATATACTACTAAAAAGTAAGGTAGTAAAATACACAGCTGGCAGCCCTGCAGAGCAAATGAAACTCCATCATTTGCTGGATAGGGTGGGTGGGAACTGCAGGCATTTGGGGAGGATAAGACAGCAGATCTGTGATCTGTTTAAAACACGATTAACAATTCCTCTCCTCAGCAAAACAAACAAAACTCTCTCTTAGGAAAGCACACCTATAAACAACGTCCCCTTTCCAGCAAAATCATAAGAAATCATAACCCCACGTGCACACACACTCTTTCCAACCAGGCAGATACAAAAACAGGACCTGGCACACTAAAGGCCCCCATACACGGGTCAGATTCCTGTCTGATTCCAGGCCGATCGATTCCGGGCGCGTGCACGCCAAACGATCGTGCCGGAATCGCGTGCAGCCCACCTTGTCCGATCGATCAGGTCCGTCCGTTCCGGGGCTCAGAATCGGATCCGACAGAGAACCAACATGTTGGTTCCATCAGATTGATTCTGCACAAATCAGGGGGAGTTGCCATTTGTGAGGTGGACAATCGGACACGGATCCGTCCCGGAATCAGCTGGACAAGGTGGTATGCAGCGATCGGATCACTTAATTGGCCGCTCGATCGGAGCTCCGAGTCCCGCTGAGATCGCCGGAATCGATCGGATGGGTGATCGAGCGGACATGGAATCCGACACGTGTATGGCTAGCTTAAGGCTTCATTAACAAACGATATTAGCGTGGCTGACACTCAGTAACCCCCCTGAAATCTGTGGGCTGTTTCTGAAAAATTAACAAATATACAGGATAAATGATATTTGAAATTGTAGAATACATTTAAATGCATATTTTCTGCACATGTTGACCAGATATTACTATCACCAAGTACAGATGAATGCTCAATCTATTTCCAGAATGTTCTCAATAGAAAAAAGCACTCTAATGTAAGACAAAACTCCAAACACATTAAAAAAAGATGACTAATAAATTTACCTCCCTTTCTCTTTCATTCTTAGACAGCTGCATTTGTTTTAGCATTTGAGATCTTTGCTCCATCATCAATGTCCTCTCATACGTAAATGCAGATATATCATTTTCAAACTGTAGAAATCGAAAATAACATTAACATGACCTGTAAATATTTAAACAGAAGGTGGATATTCCTGGTGTTACATCTGTTAAGTGTCACCCCCCAAAAATACAAAAAACAATTCCCTATTTGGACCTGCATATTTAGAAAGCTACATGGGGTTTCACTAAACGGCATGACAATGTCAAACATTTATGTCATTAAAAGGTCTTTAATGTTAGGACCATATGTCATACATATACAACAAGTTATAAAAGCATAATTTATCCCAAATTAAAATATATGTAACATCCATAATTAACATGATACATGAACAATATGATGTTATGGCGCCCATTCTAATATCCTACATGTTTTGCCCACATGGACTTCCTCAGGGTAGGGCGCTCTCTGTAGTATAGTACATAAGTATACAGATAGATCTTTACATGGGTTATTTCCAAATCCATCTACAATTGCATTGTCTAATTATACATGCATCAACATATACATTTTTCTAAATATACATTTTTCTATACTGTGTAGATATCCATATTAATACATGTATACATTTTATCATTCTGATATCAATTATAGCGTATATTGATAGTCAGACATATTATGCGGTGGTGCACAGATAAAGAAGGACATAGTTAAAATAGCAAACAATCTCACTTAGGTGTTATTTGTTTTGTTTCCTATATGATGTGATATTCCAAATAAAATATATATATATGAGGAGGGGTGGGATAGCCAGTAGTCCGTAGGTCACGCTGATGGTGTGGCAGTCCCAGGGAATGCCCCAGGGGTATGAAGATCACCCCACAACCATAATTAGAGAGCAACTCCCAATCTCCTGCTTGGGGAGAGAATCTACACCTGGGGAGAGGAAGACAAGGCATAAAAGAGAAAGAGGAGCAGAATGTCCGTGGGCCTCACATGCTTCCCTACGTGGAGAAATATGACATATACGACTACCTTTATATGTTAAATGAAATGACAAAAGAGGCAGGTCATCCCAGCGACCCCCCACACACAGAGTGTATTCCGTTAAGCCAAGGGCTATATAATCACTATAATAAAAAAGAGACATATAATGACTATATGGGCATACCCCCATATGTAAATAAAACTACTGGAGAGGCTAAGTACTGGAGAGGCTAAGTAATCCACCTCTTATTTACATAACACTCTTGACGACCAACAATCCTCCACCTGGCTCGCACAGGGACTACAGCGCCACACCTCTCCCCTCCCCCACCTGTCCTCCACCAACCAGCTATAAACCCACCACCCCTTGAGTAGGGTCCGCAAGGAGTGGTCAAATCTGCACGAGGGGAAGGTAATTACATCAGGTGATCGAATGAGAGGTATAGGTCTTGCAATATAGACTGGGGGGCACTTCCTGTGGGGGCCTTGTATAATCCAGTACCAGCTGTCATACCTCCCTGTAGGTACAGCTCTGCTGCATTTGTGTCTGGGCCGAGGTCAAGGTTGTGCCAGAGGTGAGTGCCCCTGGTTGGGACCCAGGGGTGCCATAAGATCACTGGTGGGGGACGACCTTTTATGGCACTTTTGACACTGATCTTCACAGCACAACTTTTATAGCATCCACCTCCTGTGGGCCGCCTTTTGGCTTGGGCACCTTATTTATTTTTATGTAGTCTGGACCGCTTATGGCCCTCGGCCACTAGTACTTGGGAGACCATCCTTCGGCCACGGTCACCTAGGGAAAGAGGCATCCTGCCACATAGACGTGGGGGTGGGGTTTGGGTGGCTCCCCCCGGTCTATGTGGCAGGACCTATACCTCTGCCGGGTAATTACCTGGATTGGGGACAAGAGGATGCTGTGGGGAAAGGGTGGGGTCGCGAGGTGATCCCCTCCCCGCGCAGATCTGAGCACTCATGGCGGACCCAACTCAAGGGGGGTGGGTATATAGCTGGGTGGTGGAGGACAGGTGGTGGAGGGGAGAGGTGTGGCACTTAAGTCCCTGTGCGAGCCAGGTGTAGGGTTGTTGGTCTTCAACAATGGTATGTACATCTGTGTAAATATAGGGGTATGCCCATATAGTCTATATATAAGTCTCTCTTTTCCTTATTGTTTTTATATTGCCCTTGGCTTAACAGAATACATTCGGGGGGTTGCTGGGATGACCTTCCCCTTTTGTCATTTCATTTAACATATAAAGATTGGTAGTCATAAATTTAATATTTCTCCACCTGGTGAAGCATGTGGGGCCCACAGATGTTCCTCTTTCCCTTTCATGCCTTGTCTTCCACCCCCCCC
>CM070036.1:87805015-87829943 GCA_036250615.1 Ptychadena robeensis | reverse complement strand
ACATTTATTCACATTGTTACATACCTTGATATACTCTGGGGCTAACTCCTCTGCAATGACGTGGCATGTCTCTGGCACGATTCGTCCCAGAGCTTGTGCTGAGATAGCACATGAGAACTTGAGGTCCTCGTAGGAGCGTCCTGTTGCCAGGAAGCGTAGGGTGGCTATCAGGCGTTCTTCCGTGGGGATGGCCTTCCGCATCGATGTGTCCTGCTTGGTCAACCTGGGCCGCAGACGCTCTAGGAGCATGGTGAAGTTGTGGTCCGTCATGCGCATGTAATTTTTGAAATCATCGGGGTTGTTGTCCCTGAGATGTCTGAGGAGGGGCATGGTGGAATAGGTATCCCTTTGGAGGAGCCAGGACTTGGCCCATAGCCTTCTCCTCCTCCTCCTGCTCTCCTTCTCCTCCAATTCCCACAGCAGGAGTGCTGCCACCAGTTGGCTCCTCCACCCACGGCTGAAGGGCATGCTGTCGGCGTGGTTTGGCAAGGTACAGCAAATGTGATGGGAAAGCCACACACTCTGTTTATTGACTTCTGCTGGTAAATGGATACACCCATCCTGATGAGGTCATGGCCGATCGACAGACATTGGGGAGTCTGATCGATCGGGCACGGAATCGTCCAGGAATCGGTGGCCTAAGGTGGTAGGGACAGACGTAATTGGGCGATCGATCGGCCATCCGATTCCCTGTGGCATCGCCGGAATCGATCGGATGGGTGATCGATCGTTCATGGAATCGACACATGTATGGCTAGCTTTACAGTGGTTCATCATGTTGATAAGTATGTTTTGCCATGCAATAACTCTAAGACACAAAAGGGCTGCATTCAGTAGCAGGCCCCTCACAAAAATACATTGTATTGAAGGCAAACAATAATAATCCAACGTCCAAAAAAAAAAAAAATGATGTCATAAATAGTATTGCTCACCTCAGAGGTAAGTGTACTGGGGCGCAAAGCAAGTGGACAGAGCAGACCCAGACATAGTATATGTGTGTCAATAATGGAAGGTATAGGAGTGGGGCAGCCAGGAGAGCCTCTATATCCACTTGCCAAGCCAATTAGGGAGCCGACTGGCATCAGCTGGATGCCCCCAACTCCCTTGTCTGGGCGGGCGCTGTGCACTCAATCAGTGCACCTCCACCTCCAGCCGCATCACTACCTCATGTGATTTGGAAGTGTCACCAAGCCTCGATATGGGGGATTCAGCTGCAACCAGTTGAGCCCCAAACTGAGATGCCTGTGGCAATATAGAGCTGTTGCCGGTCAGCTCCCTAATTGGCATGGCAAGTGGATATAGAGGCTCTCCTGGCTGCCCCACTCCTATTCCTTGCCTGACTGACGGAGGAGCAGCACACTTTTGCAGGTGGATCTTGGATAATTCAGGTAAGCAACCATCGGGTGCGAGGGGTACCCCCATATACCTTTAACCTTCCTGGCACTTACCTTTCAACTTATAGGTGACATTGGAGTGTGCAAGATCCTTTTCTTCCCCCTGCTGTCCAGTGGGATATTCCTCCCTTCCCATCTGCTTGATATCATCATGCAAACATCACTTCACTTTAAAGAGATCAGGTACTAAGACATATACTTGACATACTATGGACATTAATGTGGGATACCTAGATATGTACCTATGAATATATGGCTAACCTTTTGGTCTTTTAGACCCTTGACCTTTAGGACTGGTGCAGGGGAGGGGCCTCTTGTCCGCTCCCATGCTGATCCTTCCAGACACGATTGGGAAGTTACGCCACGGTGGATTATTGACACATATACTATGTCTGGGTCTGCTCTGTCCACTTGCTTTGCGCCCCAATACACTTACCTCTGAGGTGAGCAATACTATTTATGACATCATTTTTTTTTCTTTAGCTTTTTTTTTTTTTTGGACATTGGATTATTATTGTTTGCCTTCAATACAATGTATTTTTTGTGAGGGGCCTGCTACTGAATGCAGCCCTTTGTGACTTAGAGTTATTGCATGGTAAAACATACTTATGAACATGATGAACCACTGTAAAGCCCCCCATACACCTTCAGATTCCTCCATACAACTTTCATGAGACCTACCAACAACTATGTAGTATAGTGACCTCCCTGATAGAATACATAGTGATTCGAAGGTGTAGAAAGTTCCTCCTATTACATGGTTTTGGTAGAAGAAAAGTTGGTTGTACAGAAGTTACATGGTAATTGTATGTGGTGTATGGGGGGCTTAAGTGCTTTTTGTTAGGTTTTGTTAGGATCAGCCTGGTGGCTGATCAAATCTCTATTAAAAACAAGGTGGTGGCCATCCGCCATCCAAATTTGACTGTGGGGACAAGCCCTAAATCCTAAATAAAATCCTTTTGGGACTCTTGTAAAGCTCTGTATGTCTCAACTGTGTGAGCAACCCTGCTTAACCTCCCTAGCGGTTGAGACGAACCCTGTTTGTTCGGTGAACAGGGTCCTCTCAACCGCCGGGGAAGCCGGCGGCGGGGAGACCCTATGCCTCCCCGGAAAGCTGCAGCGATTGTCTTCATCGCTGCAGCATTTCCGGGTTGGCGGCACCGCCCCGATCGCGTCACGGTGACGCGGAAGGGGGCGGGGGCGGCGCCATAGACCTCCATGTTAATGGAGGAGCGCCGGCTTTCTCTCACACGCAGCTGTTGTCAGTAATGACGGGAAGCCAGAAACGAGAGGCAGTGTACTGTGTACACTGCCTCGATCGCACGTATCGCGCCATTGTAAACGGTGCGATACGGGCGGTGCGCTAGGAAGGTTAATTGTTTCAAGCATGGATGTGCAGCAAGTTACTGACACAAATGTCCCAAGGGAGGGAGCCCTAACATAGACAGGAGATTGTCATGAGGGTTTAACACCCCTAGCGTTTGAGATTAACCCAGTTTGTTCACAAAACCAACTCTGCCCGAGCCGGGATCGTCAAAAATTACCTATGGTCTCGCCGTACACTTTCCGATCGACTCCGGCACCACCCCTTCTGTGCCATTGGTTAACACTGGGGGCTGTGCCATAGACCCCCATATTTCTGGAGGGACATTGGTTTCCCTGCCTACATCGCCGGCGGGTTGCAGACTGAGCACTAGGGAAGTTAAAAAACCTTTTAACATAGTTAATATCAAATGTCTGTTGTTTAAAATAATTTCTTTAGCCGGCCTGGAATCACATATGCCTATAAAAAAAAGCAATTGTTTTAATTCTACATCTGAAGCTTAACGTATTTTGCAAATGACAGATTCTGCCACCCAGCAATTCCATCCTGACCGATAACTACATGACCGATTTTCTCTTGCTTTAAGGCAAGACAAAGGGGACACCTTTTACTTTTTACACAGTAAAAAGTTAAAGCAGCTTACTTTATGGTGGCGCAGTAAAAATGGAAGCAACATCAACATTCCGCCATCATGAACAATCCACCAAACATCAACATTTCCCTCGCTGAACCGCTCTTGGTTAGTCGGAAATGAATCGATGTTCTTCGCCACGAGTAATGCTTGCTGAGCAGTTGTAGCATCGCGTACTGTATCTAGTGTAACACAAAAAAATACATTAAAATTTTTATTATACAAGTTTGGCTAGCACAATATAATGGCGGAAGAGTGCAATAAACTTTTTCAAAAGACTAACAATTACATTTTTACAAACTGTGGGATGCTCTGTTGGATATTTGTGCATTTTCTGTTCGGTAAAAACATGCCCCCTTCCATTGCGGGAGTTTGGACAGCACTGTCTGAACTCTTCCATTTAGAAAGATTAGCAGATCTGCTGGGAGACAAACAAAAAGTCTCCAAGATCTTTAAACGCTGGCATAGATTTCTTCCCAAGGCGTTTTCACCTTTGGGCGGCTCTCTCATGCTTAAATATCGCCATTCCACCTGGTATTTGAAAGGGGATATCAGTATCCCGCTCAAGGTACATTCAAGGTACGCTCAAGCAGAAGAGTGTATGACACGAATGAGGTACCTACAGGGCGCTCTGGTTATGGCAGCCTTCTTGCCTTTTTATTTAGTTGGATTTGGTCATCTTCTTTTGAGTACCGACTCAAAATCAGTATTTGATGCCAAAAAACACCAAAAAAAAAAATATATATATATAGGGGAGAAGAGCAGAGGAAAAAAGGGAGCATACAGCGGTATCCTAATGGATCCTCAATGCAAATTATATTGGTGTAAAGAAAATTTGTCCTTTTTAAACTGTCAGTAGTTTTTTGGGCTTTTGATGAGCCACTTTGGTTTTATATGTTTCTTCAATGGTCGCTCTTGTTTGCCTCTGGGTGACCGGAGGGGGACACAACAAACAGGCAGTGCTGGTCCTGACTTCGGTAAACAATTAACTTAACTAGAGAGTGGGGGGTGAATCCCAGTGACAAAGAAGGCTTCTACACAGTGCCCAATGTCGGTTAATCTAATTTATTCGAAAAAGTAAATCCATCTACGCGTTTCGTAGCTGTTATTGCCAATTCATTAGGATGAATTTTTTTACAATTAATATGCAATTGCCTGTGATAGCAAATAGAGATTATTTGCAAAAAATTCATCCTGATGAAGTGGCAATAACAGCTATGAAACGCGTTGATGTATTTACTTTTTCAAATAAATTGGATTAACCGACATTGGGTGCCTTGTACAAGCCTTCTTTTTCACTGGGATTTACCCCCCATTCTTGCCTTCTGTGAGTGCTATGTTTTTCTCTATTTGATGCTCAGTAATTTCTATTTCGCAGGTTTTTTATGCTGTCTGAAAATTTTTTCCCTACATCTACCCCCTGCATTGCTACAGGAAAAATGCTGTTGTTACTACTACCAGGGAAAATTCTATTTGTAATGCTTGTTATCGTAATGTGTAATTTTTTTATTCTGGCATCATAATTATAATGACCTATGTCACTCTGCATCTTCCTGTATCCTTGCTTGCTTGTAAAAGTTGTGTAAAAAAAAGTAAATAAAAAATTATATATAAAAAATATTACATTGATCGTTGAATTCCTGTTACCTTGTTGAGTAGGGGCCATTGGGAACTTCCGGAGAGGATTCCCTCAATTGGTTCCATCTAAAGAGGGTCCCCCATTTATGGCCAAAGCCATACGCAGTCCCTCCCCACAACTTTCCAGGGTTAGAATCCCAAAAATCCCACAATAAATAAGTGTCCTGTGAAAAAGTATAGGAGTGGCTATAAAAATTCTGTGGCCTAAAGTTCGCCCCTGGGAAGTAGGTGCTCAAAAAGAGTGCAACAGTGCCAAGTTAACTGTGACATAATGGTTCACCATCTGTGCGATTATGGCACCCCTGGGGCACTAAACACAGAGGCATCTCTTTCCCGACCCCTGGCCGATCTCAAGATGCAGCATAGCTGTATTGGACCAGAAGGCTTGATGACAGGTACTAACCCAATTCTCTACTCAGGTAAGGCCTGCAATGAACCAAATCAGAGACTGGGGAGGACAAGGTTTTCCTTGTCACCTACCAATTACCCCTCTTTGAGGATCCAGGACATGGGAGATGGCCTGATCATGCACCTTCAACCCCAAGACGGGCCAGAAAATGCAGGAGTTACCCCCTTAAAAAATGGGACAACTTATACCTACCCCGGCCATAGAAGAACATGAGAGGGCCTATTGGTAACTGATAAGAAAAGACTCCTTTTTTCATGCCCTCGGTGTGTGCAAGCACCCACAAACAGTGCATCATTACAGAAAATGCAGGTGGGTACACATCTGTAGATATGGGCCAGATGGATGGCCGATTCAAGCGCCGTGTGCGTTCACAGCCATCTATCTGGCCCATATCATATGCGACTATCCATGTTTTCGAGCGGGACTGATCAATCCCGCTCGAAAACAGGGATATCAGACATGACCGTAAATCACGGGGTCTCCATGCAAAGCATCGGCTGAGCTGGATAGCAGAGCTCCGATATCTGACAGCAGCGTGATGACGTCATCAAGCCATGTGTTCCCTGCTTCAGTGCATAGCTGACTGCCAGAAGTTCCTGAAAGTTTGATGTGAAGCTGGACTCCTTTCTCATCCACCTTCCCTGAGTGAAGGATTCCCTCAGATGGGCCTCCAACCCACAGGCACTGGCATGACTAGGATTAGAGGGCCCAGGGTACCTGGGCGAGTATCCTGTCCTGTCTCCACCACCAGAGCTTTTTCACCACCCCGGGAAAGAGGAGAAAAACCTGGTCATACACATAAGCTAGGCATACACGGGTAGATTTGTAAATATATTCACCTACAATCGAGCAATGCGCGCTCACGGATCTATCGAATTACAAATCTATCCGTGTGTGCCTTCCTTCGAGCATGATCTATTGAACGTGATTGACAGGGTTTTAAAATGTTGGAAAACCCTGTACAATCTCTATTACTTTGGAGACAAGAATCTCTATTCAAAGTATTGGATGTGCTGTGGCTCCCAAACTGCATGGACACAGAGGTTCAGTGTGAAGGGGGCGGGGCCAGCACGTCTCTGTGAGGCTGGGTGCTGACTGGCTGCCTTTCTCTAGCTCGCAGCATTGTGAGTGGGTGAATCTCTCACAACACAGCCTGTGAACTGTGGAGGATGAGTCACCATTGAACGGGAATTGTTGTGCCCATTGATTTCCGTTCAATTGATCCCTGATCAATCACAGCGCAGTCGATTGCACAGGAATCTACCCGTTTATGCCCAGCTTAAGTAGGAGTCCCTTCCATCCCAGCGGGCAAGTATCAGTGACTGTAACTTCCAGTATGGCTGAGATCTTGAGGCCGATTTCTGACATAGCTCTGCGGATGGTAACTGAACATTCCATTTGGAGGTCTGTTACTGCTGAGGAAATTTTTTTTCTGCATATAACTGAACTACTGAAAATGCAGTGCTCTCCCTTTCAAGAGGATTGCCAATCGCAGGAACCGTTAATGGTCTGTATATTCTTAAAGGCAGGCGTACTATGAAAATGTGTAAATAAAACCCCTGACCCTGTTCTGATGGAGGTACTGGAGCCAAGACCTCTTGATCCAGGAGTTCCCATACGAGTGCCATAAAGGGTGCCATAAGGGAGTGAGCTTTCACAGCGTCTCGGGGGGGGGGGTTGAATAGCGAGGAAAAATTGGGATGGATGAAAATTTAGAAAACCCAGTCTCTATTCTTGGTCGAATGGGTTTGGAGGAATGTCGTACCATGCCGCAGTCCTGTTTCGACCCGACTCTGGGAGTCAGCTAGTCTTGCCTGGCTTCGGTGGGAGGATTGAACAGAACCCCAACTTGTCCTTCCCCTTACCACCCTGCCATGGCTTTTCCGGAGGCGGTTCTCTGGATTCGGGCTCTGAAAATCTCTGACCCTGAAATGGCCACTTCAATGGAAGCTTTGATCTTTAAGCGGGGAAGGCTTTTTTTTTGTTCTAGCTCTGGGTCGCAACAAAAGCTCCCCTGAGAAAAGACTGCAAAGACCCGAAGTCTTGAGTCTAGAGGAAATGGCTAAGGCCCCTGACCTAGCGGCAAACCTCGCAGATTCCACTGAGGTGTCTGCAAAAAATTTGGCCACTTTGAAAAGTACCGGCATCCTTTATAGCAGCTGCTCTCTAGAAACCTGAATCTGTGTCAGCCAAAATTCTAGGTTTCTTGCTACACAGGAAGAGGCCAGAGCGGGCTTAAGACTACAAAGATTCCCAACTTATCTTAAGTAAGACCTCCATTCTCTTATACATGGGGTCTTTAACCTTCTGAGCGTTGCGTTGCACATGTGGCACGGTTATAACCGTGCCACAGGCAATCGTGGCGGAGCACGATATGCTCCGCCATTATTGCCTGCCCAGCTGGAGGTTGTAAACATAAATCCGGCGTCACTGGAGACGTCACCAGTGAAACTTAAGAGAAGGCAGCGTCTAGTTTAGGGACCTTATTCCAGGGGAGCTCCAAGTCCTCCTCCAAAGAAAATCTCTTTTTTAGGCTATTACTAAAAAAGGTTTGTTCTCCATCAGCAAGTGATGCACTAGGTCCCTTGTGACCCCCCAGGCCCTGATACATCCTATCGTGTAAGGAGGAGGCTTTTCTTCCTGTATGTCTAAGGTATCGTAAATTGCATTAAGTAACTCATCTACCCCATCTTGACCCAGCCTGTAACCTAGGGAATGGTAGATTGGGCTCCCAACCTCTTTCTGCATCAGACTCCTCAGCAGAGAGATCTGCTAGTGAGTCATGGTAATTTTCCCTGGCCACAGTATAGGAGAGAAGTGGTATCAACCCTGGAGTCTGAATACAGGGAAGGAGGTTTGCCTCAAGCATTTTAAAGGAGGAGAATGTTTTCGAAATCTCCTGCTTAACCATGGTGAGTACTTCTGTGTCTAGAGTAAGCGTAGAGGGGACACCCTCCTCTCTAACCAAGGCATCTAGTCACTTAGGGCATAGTGGCTTAGAAGGGATTGCAAGCTTAATGCTACAGGTGGAACGCTTCTTGTTAGAAAAAAGGCCAGCCTTGTCCGTTTTAATGAAAATAAGAAACAACATACCCCCCCCCCTCCCCTAAATTAAATTGCAATGAAAAAAAAGCACAAGGCAAGGCAGAAAATAACCACCAGTGCCTATAACTAGCAGCAAGGTGATCCAATCTGTCAGATGATCGGTGCTGATGTCTTTAAAGATCTCCAAAAACAGGATGGATCTGTTCACAGTTCTCTATCTCTCCTGCAGACTGGATGTGAAACTCCCCCAATTAGGTAGCAACAAGGCTGGAACACTGTAGCCTAAGTTTACACTGGCGGTTTTTTACCGCCAGGTAAACGACCGTTTAGCGTGGCCGACCGCGTCCGCCGGTCGGTTTTCAGGCGGCCGTCCCATAGAAAGTCTATGGGGTCCTTAATTAGACGCCCTGTAATCGCCTGCACTGTTGTGCAGACAATTACAGGGAGTCGTTTATCCTGCGGCTGCAGGAAATCGCCAGTGTAAACTTAGCCTTAATCTCCTCTGGGACATGTTGTCTTCCCCTCTCCGCAGGTGTTTCTCCTCCCTTGTCTGGAATGAAGATCACTTCACACTGTGTCTGGAGGTGCTTCAATATCACAGCAAATTCATCTGCACACCATTTTCTAACACCATTTTGTCATTCTCACTGAAACCAGGCTCAATCTTTCTCAACACATCTTCATCCAAACTCACATTTCTCATCCCCTCAGCATACAAATCAGAACTTCAATACCTCACACTTTCATTCCCTTTCACAACATCCATTCTTATTCATAACACCAACCAGTTCAGTCCTGCCACCAAAAGCTTTTTTGAAGTACACTTTTCGTACAGGTCTTTGGCGATGACCTTACCTTGTATTATTATTATTATTATTATTAATATTTTTTTTTACCTAAACTTTCCAGGTACCTGGCGGGTTCAGCTCTGGGTTCCTCAATCTTGCTAGACATGTTCACATCACATTCATGCAATTCTTTTATGTATAGCAGCTGAGCCTGCAATCATGCATGATCTGCATGTGCTTGCATTACCCTTTTTTATTATTATTATTATTATCATTATCATCATCATTTATTTATATAGCGCCAACATATTACGCAGCGCTGTATAGTAAATAAATGTTGAGATAACACAAGATAACACACAGGTACAGGTTATGACTAGAAATAGTCTAATTTTTTCGACTTGCCAACTTTGTGAGCTGATTGCAAAGCCTCTGAAAATGGTATCATCACCAAAATTGCTGGAGATGTAGAGAAAGGTTGTGGGAACATTGGGGAAAAAAAGTGCTCTAGCACATGGAGTTTTTGCATAAATTAAAATCAAATATGAAATTCCAATTTTCGAAATTTTGACAGGACTTTGAACTTAATTTGTGCAAAAACTATTTGTGTTAGAGACATACTTTTTTTTAGTATACCCCCAACCCTTCTCTACATCTCCAGCAAGTTTGGTGATGATACCATGTTCAGGAGCTTTGCAATTACCTGGAAATCGTCCAAATCGAATGTTATGACACAGGAGGCGTACAGGACCCTGCTCGATCGTGCTTACAATCTAATAGGCTTGAACCAATCCCATCACAAAGCAAAACAACATAATAAATATGCTCTTTTTTTTTACTTATAAGCAAAAACTTTAAAATCTTCTCTCACACATTCATTCTTTAGCAGACTCACATTCATCTTCTACACCGCCTTACCAAACTTACGATCATCCAGACATAAAACACATCTAATTCCTCCATGAACAGTTCAGGTTTCCCTATTCACTATCAAACTAAAGCCTTCCATACACCTTAAGATCAATCCATACAATCTCCATTAAATCTACCAACAACTATGTAGTATAGTGGCCTCCCTGATAGAATACATAGTGGTTAGAAGAATAAGATAGGTCCTCATATTACATGGTTTTGGTAGAACAAAATTTGATTTACAGAAATTGTATGGAAAGATTGTAAGGTGTATGGGGGCCTTAAGACATTTAGGGTAAATTTACCTTTGACATGACCGACCATGACTGACCAGCAGGCGCCACATTAGGGCTGCCATGCCATAGGACCTCTATGGGGTCCTTAATTAGATGCCCTGTTATCTCCTGTACTGTTTTGTAGCCGATCACAGGAAGTCGTTTCTCCCGCGGCTGCGGGAGTGCGCTGTCGGTTCTTGAGCTGAAAGCAGCTCGAGAACCGTCAGTCTAAACTTAGCCTTGGAGACACACACACACAATTGATTCGGGAGCAGATGAGACCCCAGTCCACAAAATAGGTGCAGCTCTGCCTCGCACCTGCATCCACTAACAATTTCTATTAAACGACCGGTTCCCTCTTAAAGCCTTCTCAATCGTGTATGTGTGCCACATCCCATAAATATATATATGAAAAAACAAAGAGGAATGAAGTGAAGATGCCCATTGCATCAACTCTATCACTTATCTGGAGCCTATAGATTCCAGGGGACTTTTAAGGCACTGAAATATGTTGCACTTTTACAATTGTGTATAAACAATTCATGATTTATTGTGGCAATGATACAAATCCAATCATCACATACATGATGGTTAAAATCAATAAAACACACTTATGCACATATATCTCACACCAGATTTAACACTGTGTACATCACAATTTCTACATGATGGTAAATAAACACTTTCTCTACGCGTTTCGCACTGTGGCTTCTTCAGGAGATTTCTGTGTTTATATTTCTGGTAATATCAAAGACATAATTCCAATCAATTCATATATTTTCAATAACATTGTTGTGGTTTTAACAACAACAACAGTGTTCTAATACAGGTTAGTTTGCACATATACATATATACTCACATACGGGTGTGGTCAGGATCAATTAAAATTGGTCAGGGGCTACCACCGATTGACGCAGGACCCCTCAGGTCCAATTGGCTGCCCCCCGCCCAGCAGGCCACCAGGGGAGCCACCAGCCACAAAATAACGGGGGGACACAAATGGGCAACAATTTTTACAACAAATTGTAAAAGCCTTAAAAGTCCCCTGTAGTTGATGCAATGGGCACCTGCATCCACTAAGTAGAGATCAGACACCAGTTTATTTAACTCTTTGCTGCAGACATCAACCCCCCTCCCTACTCCCAATTCTATGGTGTTAAAATCCCCCCACAGTTAGGTGGTCTCATGGCCACCAAGGAAATAATGCAGCTTCGAAGATATATAGGCATAGGAGGCTCCCCTTGGCATAACCCATAGCCATCTTAAACTTTGCCACTTGTCCAGTGCTCACAAAAGATAAGCATGACAAGGAGAAGTCTATGGAATCATTGTCCAAATCTGCTGAAAGCCAGTCGAGGGGTCTTCCTTTTTGATGAACTATCCCATGGCCTCAGCATTCCTAGCGCAGAGGATGGTGTGGTGGGGGGGGGGGGGGGGGGGGGGGGGGGGGGGGGGGGGGGGAGCGCTGGAAGAAACAGCAGAAGTCTCAAGTGGCAGTATCACCATGTGCATTGACAGTGAAGGGGCGGCACCTGAGCCGCCACTGGTAGAGGGAGGTTCATCTGCCGATGCCCCGCTCCCCTTGCCGTGTCAGCATAGGACCACTTTAGGGTGCAGAATCAGGTCAGGTGGCCAGCGCTGCCACAGATATGACAAAGCTTGTCCACAGAACACATTATAGAAGTGTGTCCATTGTGGTAACAGTTACTGCACACAAGGCCAGGGATGCAATCCTCATTAGTGTGGCTGATCCTTCAGGTCAGACTCCACAGCACATCAGGACTGTGAGTTATGTAAGTTAAGTGGAGCGAGCTCCCAATAGATTTGAGTGGTACACTGCGCCAGCTAGAGGCACCCCAGATCACTCTGGGCCCATGTAGTAAGGTTCAACAGTACACTTGATCTTAACCAAAAGGCAGAGAGGTGATGCTGCCAAAAATAATCATACTTTGATGGCCCAAGCTTTGAATGCTGAAGAGGTACATTATGGTTGTGAGCTGATGACTTATTTTTTTTTAGTTTTAAGTAGCACAGTAAAGCCTTTCTAAAACAGAAAGAATTCACATGACCCATTCCATCACAAATCCTAAAATTAAAGAGAAAAATCCTCACTTCAGGACAGTGGTTGGAGCCATGCAAATTTTTCATTAAGGCTCAATCAGCTAAATGCATATCCAGAACCACTGGTGTACAGTGCAAATTTATCCTTATGGTACTTAATCTCTATACGGATTCCAGCAGCCCTCTTGGAGATTTACGCAAAGAATTTCCACCCCATGCTGGCCACCATAGATCGGGACCTCAGGAACTGGGACGTCCCCACTTTTACGTGGTTTGGACGTATAAACATAATAAAGATGAACATTCTCCCTAGACTTCTGTATTTGCTCCAATATCTTCCTGTGCATATCCCGCGGGCCTTTTTTCACTCAGTCAATCAGTCGGCGAGTGGGGTGGCATCGCATTCCAACTGTGGGCCCTACTCTACGGGCGTGCAGACCAATCTGAAGAGGTTTACAGATCGAGAGATCCCTGATGACCCTGCCTTCTTTCTGCTGCTAACCTCCATCGCGCCTATAAAAGTCAGTTCTAGTCCACCTGTTGAATGCTGTTAGAGACCTGCATTCCTCTGTGTCTGGAAGAGCACCCCCCCCCCCCCTCAGTGGGCTTGTGGGTCCGAAGGTCAATGATATTATGCGGATGGAGGACCTTACGGCTACGGTGAAGGACACCAGGGAACGATTCCTGAAGGTGTGGTTCTCACTGGATGGACTTTCAATCATCTCCAGACTAACGCTCATAATTGACTCAGATCTGACCCTCTCATGCCTTGTCTGGGGGGGGGGGGGGGGGGGGGCTGGGGTGAGCCGTACTGTTACCCTCCCTTTTCCCTCTCCTTCGGTCTCCCTCTCCTCTTGCTGCTTGCCTCCGCTACCCCTTCTCTCGTCTTGCCTGCCACCTGGCTCTGCTTCTCCTTTCTTTTTGGTCTCTCCCCCCCCCCTCCTTTTTTCTCCGCCTCTCTCTTGCTCTCTTTTGGGGGTTTCTTGTCTGTTGTTTGTTTATCTCTCTCTTTGGTTGTTGTTTGCTTTGGTTTTAATTGTTTTCTATATGCCATTTGACTAACTACTGTGTACATTTGTAGTGGACTGAAAACTTTATAAACCTTTAAATGTTAAAAAAAAAAAAAAAAAAAGATCTCTATATGGAGCAGACTCTTAAATACAGAGGCAGGTGAAAGAGTTCTTAGCAAACCTCCAACTACCCCTCTATTCAAACCACGCCATTTAGACATATAAATGCCCCCAATAACACTAAATGATGTTGAATGTACAATAAAACATCTCACAAATGGTAAATCGCCAGGGACCTGATGGTTCTCTCCCCTAGCGCAGGCCGGGCCGACACAGAGGCTGACAGGCTCCAGCCCTCTGAGCTCTGGTGAGGTGTGTGGCGCTGCTCAGGGGGTTAATTTACACTGCAGGGACGCGTTTAACCCCACTGAGCAGTGCCCATGAGCGCCCATGATGTAAATGTAATCACGGTACTGGGATGGAGACAGTAAATATCTGCCTGGCTAACCTTTAACCACACTCAGGTCTCTCAACGCCTTGAGAACTACCGCCCCAGCAGCCCCTGGGAGAGCTGGTTCATGTAAGCAAGCGTACTGGCACCTTATCAGCTGCTTTTCACATTTCACCGGAGCTGATAGTTGTTCCAAGTCACAAAACGCATTGTAACCAGGACGCAGAATACAGGAGTTAAAAAATAGTTCAAAAGGTGAATGATTTTTAAATATATTTAAAAGGACTGTGTTTGTATTTGTGATGTTAACACATAAAGGTGAATTATATAGAGCATAGACAGAAATATGAATGAAAATGTGGGGTTATATAAGGCTAATTAAGCAAATTAAATTTTAAACTAAGCAGCAGCCCCTCTATCATAAGCATAACATATCACACTGTAATTCTTATCCATACACTCCTTGCTTGCCTTTTATTGTAACTACTACTCTCCCCAACATCAAAAACAAAAACCCAATCACCCAAAATTACATTTAACCCAGCAAAGTATAGACATAAAGCCAAAAAACAATCTATAGTCTAACAGACATTACTTCTTTTCAAAGTTTTTAATGGGATAAAGTATAATTTCAGGTTATCACCAAAACTTCAGTAAAGGTGCCCATACACCTTTAGATCTCTCTGTCAGATACCTTTATATCTATCAACAACTATGTAGTATAGGGTCCTCTGTGATTGAACACAGGTTAATTGGTGGTTTTAATGTCCTCATATTACTGGTTTTGGTAAAACAAAGGAAAACTTTTAAGGATACCTGACAGAGAAATCTATAAAGGTGTATGGACACCCTAAGGCATTAGTGTCTCTACGATGCCCTGTGGTCTATATAGTGATGACCTACATAATGCAGTCAATAGCACTTTTTAATATTCAATTATTTGTGGAGGACTTAATAAAATAGTAAGGTGTATGAAATCAGAGAGCTGTTTTCTAATTTATTTTGAATTCTTATAGAAAATGAGGTTACTTTTGTTCAGAAACTTCCCACAAAAATAAATGTACCGTAACTTACCCTCACCTATTCACTACAAAAATGAATAGCAGCAGACAGGCACTTGAACATGACACTTTCTGTGAGAAAATATGAGGGCGACAGAATGTGACACCATTCATTGTCTACCAGCTGCACACCATAGAAGAAACCTTCTCTCAAATAATGAGTATTCTGCAGCCAGGAGCAGGCATTTCCTCACCCAGATATCACACTGCAGCACTGTTACTGGGTGGCAATGATGGGAAGATTAGCAGAGGGGCTGATCTGTGATGGGTATTGGGGAACACAGGAACCAGGGTTGTAGAATCTGTGACACTGGAGTAGATGGTATCTGGATGATTCCCAACAAAGATGGTATTGTCTTTCTGGAGATAAAACCAGATACGAGTCAGTGGTGATGATCTGTACGAAGATAATGCCAGGTCCCTCATCCTTGTTCTGGGTGCAGGGGATTGTGGTGGTCTGTCTCATCATGTTCCAACACTGTAAATGCCACCCCTACTTGTCCCATATTATCATCTTACTGTAGCAGACTTCTGGACACTGACAGGAGTCCGCGCTAACCAGCTAATAGAGTTATACTGAAAAAGGAACCCTCCTTTAGTGATCAGAATGTGATCACTTTTTCGCATGTAATAGCGGTGAAAGAGAGCCAAATGTTGGCTAACTATCAATACTTGTCCTTCATAGAGTATAGAGCAGTGGAGGGCAACTGAGTTGAAAAAGGAGGGGCACAAGTGCGGCCCTCGCATCACTAAAAAGCCGCACTAACATTATACTGTTTGTATAAGCATTTTATAATGACCAAATTACAGCTAGAATGCATTTTTTAAAATACACAAACTGTTTTTTATATATACTTCAAGCATTAAGGATACAGGGGAGTATGCAATGGTAAACAAATTGACTTTGAAAATGTGATTGACCATTTACCTCCTTTCCAATTAAAGGCAAGAAAATTGCACTGTAATTTAAACCCGTACCTGTTTTGCACTTGAAATTTTGCACTTCTTTGAAGACATCTTACCACAAAATTATACAGTTTCTAATGTAAAACTTGCTAGTTGTTATTCTGCGTTGTTGACAGGATTATGCTTGTTTACATTAAAATTATGTGGTTATTTGCACTTCTATATATCTATTTCTATCATTGGGGGGGGGGGGGGGGGCCACTGGGCCAGCCTCTGTTGTTGGTTGGCCTTGTCCCGGCCCTGCCCTAGCGAATATTACAAAGCTATGATTTCACAAATAGGACCGTCACTAACAGCTCTCTACGCTTCAGTTTGGGAAGGGGGCCCATATTTCCCCACAGCACAGGTGGCACATATAAGGGTATTAGCAAAACCAGACAAAGATCCATTAGAACCCAATTCATATCGCCCTATATCGTTAATAAATGTAAATGCAAAGATTTTCTCAAAAATAATAGCAAATAGAGTATCTACTGTACTTTCTTTCAGGGCTGTGGAGTCGGTCAATAAATTCCCCGACTCCGACTCCCCAACTCCTTTTTATTAATATGCATTTAATAATAATAATAATAATGTATTTTATTCATCCATTGCAGGAAAGGAAGGCAACATACATTAACCACAGAACTACTGGCCAGGAAACCAGCACTGGACTGTAATGGCCAATTAAAGCAGAGAAAGGGAGTTAGGCAGAAGATGCTGCTGCTTTTTCCTTAAGCTAGGCACCACGCTATCGGGGATCAATTGAACGGAAATCAATGTGCACCACATGGGCACATCGATTCTTGTTCAATGGGGACCCCTTCTCCCCAGCTTGCAGTGTGTGATTTACAACACGCCACAAGCTTGGGAGAAGCAGCCTGTCTCATATTGCTGCCTCACTCACACAGCTTCCGAGTAAGGAGTGCCGGCCCCGCCCCTTCACACTGACAGCTGACGGCTGTGGAGGAGACAGGAGCCGCAGCTGTTTCAATATTTTTCATGAAGACTCATGTCTCCATGCAAAGTATTGGAGATTGAATGGGGTTTTTCCAACATGTTGGAACTCCATTCAATCAAGTTCCTTTGAGCTGGCTCTACTGATCCTGCCCAAAGGAAGGCACACACAGGTAGGTTTGTAAACAGATTAGAGTACAATCAATCACCATGAGTGCACAAGTTAATTGATTGTACTCAAATCTTTTTACAGATCTGCCCATGTGTGCCAAGCTTTAGTGCTCTGATCTTCTGCTGAAGATAGGGCAGTGGAAGGCTCCAAGAAAAGGCAGGGCGAAGGGGCACTTCAAACATGATTCATGATTTCCCTTGAATCCCATAGTCATGTTTAAAGTTTAAGCTAACAATCTCTAAGTATTTGTCGCCTCAGCTGAATTACAGAATTGAGATTTTCCAAATGCTTTACGGCTTTAGTCTTGAACTATTGGTGATCCATTCCCTTCACTTTTACAAGAGTCTCTAGTCCGACAAAAACATAAATTTCATTATCAGCAAGAGTTAAGGCTGCCATACACGCACTGAGTGGCGGCCGATTTTGCCGCCGACCGATGGGCATGCGCGCTGGCCGATCAGGGATGCCCACATGGGGCGACAGATCGCTGGCGCCCCACAGCTCGGCCGGCCAGAGAACGGATGGACGGCACACAAAGGGTGCCTGCTGATGCTGTCGGCTCTGGAGGGCAGAGATATGACATCATCACGCTGCAGTCTAGAGCTCATCTGAGCTGGTCTGTCGGCCCCCACTCGGTACATGTGTGGGGGTCTTTAGGCTAGGGTCACAGAGCGCTGTAATGTTACGCTCTGCATGCATCTATTCTTATAGCAGAGAAGTCGCCCATTATGACTGTTTGTTAATTGCAACATATGAAGTAATTTTTTTTCTATTAAAAAAAAAATATTTAATTCCCATTTAAATTTAGTAGGAGTCGGTTCATTTTTTGCCGACTCCAACTCCAGCTACCCAAAAATTTCTCCGACTCCGACTCCACAGCCCTGCTTTCTTTACTAAAAGAACAGACCCAAACAGGCTTTGTACAAGGCAGGTCATCAGTATCTAATATTCGCAAAGTATTAGTAGCTATGGAATACGCTAAAATGCATCCTACATAAGATTTTTTTATATTATCCTTGGAAGCTGAAAAAGCGTTCGACAACGTGAACATAAGATGGATACTTAGAGTATTACAGAAAATGGGATTTTGGGACCAGTAGTACATTTCCTGCGTCAAATGTACGCTTCCCCAAGAGCAAGAGTTAGTACAATGGGCTCGCTATCTACACCATTCCCATTACAGAAGGGCACCTGTCAAGGGTGTCCTCTATCGCCACTTTTATTTAATATTGCGTTAGAACCACTGTCCAGATATTTTTTTTCAACTCCGACTTTCAAAGGCATTCCAATAGGAAAAACCTTGTTGAAATCAGCTGTTTGCACATGATATCTTATTATTTACTGCAACCCCGGAACGTGACATCCCATTTATTATAGATACATTACAGACTTATGGAACTTCTTCCGGCTTAAAGATTAATTTTTCAAAAAGTGAGTTACTACCATTGACCCCTTACAGAAATGGAACTTGGGTAGATGCTACTCCATTTCACCTTGCACAATCTCACATAAAATATCTAGGGATAAAAATTGGTAAGACATCCTCGACATTATATTAAACTACCCACCATTGATCACAGATATGTGTAGACAATTGGAAATGTGGCAAAATCTTCCGTTGTCACTATTTGGAAGAATTCATTTATTGAAAATGTCATGTTTCCCTAGGTTATTATACCCACTTCAAATATTACCTTTATTACTGAAACATTAGGATGCTTTAACGCTCCAAAGATCCTTTTCAAAGTTTATATGAAAAGACAAAAATAGCCGACAAAAAACTCACATTACCTAAAACAGAAGGAGGTATGGGTATACCAAATATTAGACTTTACAATCTATCGTGTCTAATAAGACATACGGTCCATATCTAAATTCTCAAACTTACAATTGGAACAATCTTTAGCATCCCCCTGGTCTCTAGGGGCTATTCTACACTGTCCCCCCAACTTCCAGATTGTACATTGGAATGTACACTGCTCAGAACAATAAAGGGAACACTAAAGTAAGACATCCTAGATTTGAATGAATGAATGAAATATTCTTATTAAATACTATGTTCTAATAAGGTGCATCAGGACCATGCACCGATGATGAGTGCATCAGGACCATGCACCGACAACAAAATCACACAAAAATTATGAATGAAAATCTAAATATATTTATGAGCCCACATACCACACTCATGGAGTCTGTTTCTGACTGTTTGGGCAGACACATGCACATTTGTGGCCCGCTGGAGGTAATTTTGCAGGGCTCTGGCAGTGCCTGTTCTTCCTTGCACAAAGACAGAGGTAATGGTCCTGATGCTGGGCTGTTGCCCTCCTATGGCCTCCTCCACCTCTCTTGATATACTGGCCTGTCTCCTGGTAGTGCCTCCATACTCTGGACACTATGCTGAATGACACCTTCTTTGGTTTAGTCCAGGTGTGGGAGGAGATCCCTCAGGAGACCATCTGCCACCACATCAGGAGCATGCGCAGGCATTGTAGGGAGGTCATACAGACAGATGGAGGCCACAAACACCCATTGAGACTTCTTTTGACTTGACATCAAAATTGGATCAGCCTGTATTTTTTTTTCCACTTAAATTTTGAGTGTGACTCCAAATCCAGACCTCCATGCGTTGATAAATTAGATTTCTATTGCTTGTTCTTACATAGTTAAATGTGCTGACAACAAAATCACACAAAAACAAAGTATTTAATAAGAATATTTCATTCATTCAGATTAAGGAAGTCTTATTTTTGTGTTCTCTTTATTTTTTTGAGCAGTGTATATCTGTGGTTCTGGATATGCATTTGGCTCCAACTACCATCTCAAAGTTTTACCTTTTGGGGTTTGTGATAGAATAAGTCATGTGAATACCTTCCGTTTTAAGAAGGCTTTAAACAAAACAGCTCTACCGTTTATTAATGTTAAGAAGGATTTCGGCTTTTGTAGTCCATAAATATAATGGAAATTATTCCATCTAACATTACTCTCTCAACAGACTGACAATGCTGTTGTTGAAGTGGCTATGCTTTTGATCCACAAAGTCAAGCTGCAATATATTAAACTTTGTGAGGTGAGGAAAGATCTCCTAACTTTATGAAAAAGAGAGCAACAAGGGATCTACCTTAATAAAAAAGAGAAAATTTGGTAGATACAAGGCTTTATGTAAAGATAAATTATTAAAAGCAATACTTTTTCCCATATGTGTTCCTATCTTTATTAATTACCTATTTTTCAGACTATTATACACACTCCCCTCCCCCTAAATTTTTTTTATTTATTTCTTTTCCGAAGGGTCCCCACCAGCTCTCCTGGCAATAAAGGAGGAGGAGCTGTCAGATGGGAGATCCGCTCATGGATGCATCTCTTAACTGCTCCGCTTTGTTTACATAAGCAGAGCCCGCTGATATAAGCAATGATGATCAGAGCTTGAAGAAAGGGCTCTCTCCAATCCAGCTCTGCCTGTTTGAGACAGACTCTCCACCTTTTTAACTCCTACTCTGCCGGTTGGAGCATGCAGCTTCGGCCAGCAGAGTACAAGAAAGCAGAAATATTTTTTGCTCATGAGACGTATAGGGTGCATAGGGTGTTTCCAATACATTAGAGCATCTTATAGTTGAACCCCACTTTGTCAGTCAGCTGTTTCTGGTAAAGGAACTTCTAAAGCTGTACAAGTGTTTAGGTATCACTTAAGCAGCTCAGAGAAAATTGAAAACTATTACATATATAACTGTACTTGTATCTATCTTTGAGTATGGCAAAGCTCTTAAGAGAAACCTCTAATATGATGTATGGGAGCAGACTAAAGCAGCTGCTCTCATTCAGACATCGGCAGAGGGACGATCCATCAATGGATGGATCATCTGTCTGCAGATCTGTATGTAAGCAGCAGCTTACAGATCTGCAGGTCACCTGTATGTGAATGGGTCTGCATGTGAGCGGATCTGCATCTGCAGGTCTCTGTAGGTGAGTGGTTGATCAGGTCCGCTCTCATTCAGAGCTGTGACAGCTTCCCTGCTGTGGCCAAGCTCAGTGTGTAGCCACAGCGTGGAATGTGGAGGAGTCAGCGGGTGGTTGCGCACTTGTGTGCGTCTTATAGTTCAAAAATACGGTAATTTCACTGAAATATATACATTTTAAAGAATTCTCCACATCTACATTGAACAATACAAATTTCAGCAAAACTGACTTACCCACAAAATTCTTCCAGCCATAAGGGTTGTTAGGTTGCTTCCATGATTGTGGCCAAGCCATTAATACAGTGTTGTGTTTCATACCACCAAGGCCAGCTGACTGAATCAAATGTGACATGCCATCACGTAGATTTGATGAAACAACAATCTGACAGAACCCTTTGGTCTTCTCTGCAGTCATTAATGCTTGGACATTCTTAAACAAATAAACAGTTCAATGCAACATTAATATAAAACTGCAAGGAAACTTGTAAATACATCCAAACAATGTTTTTAACTTTAATTCACATGTATGTACACATGTAAACACAATAATGTGAAAAGCAGAAGATATAAAAAAATAAAGTGAATATTGAAATATATAATTTGCCTAATTGGTCATTATGGTAATAACTGACATCATTTTGTTAAGATGATAGTTGGAAGCATCCTTTATTTCCAGGTGAGAATAGTTTTCTGCTGATGTTTGCAATATTTTTTATCATGGCACAGAAATATTTTCTTAACAAGCTTTTTGTACAATGGAGTAGCTGTATATAATAAGAGGAGTTACAATTAAGCAGGGTACAGACGTGAAGATATGGGCCAGATCCATAGCTGTTTTGAGCACCGTGGGCACTCACGGCCGTCTGTCTGGCCCATATAATATGCAGCCATCGCGGTTTTTGATCGGGACCAATCAATCCTGTTCAAAAACAGCCATATCTGACATGACCATTAAATACAGCCGATGTTCGTTGCTTAGCATGGAAACCGTGGGCCTCCATGTAAAGCATCGGCTGAGCTGGAGGAGAGACCAGAGCTGTCTTCCTGGCTCCGCCGATATCTGAAAGCAGCATGATGACATCATCACGCTGCTGCAGGGACCATTAGACAGCTCGAATGTCGAGCCGCCTGTACCCTGCTTTAGGGAGGCTTCTGAAGGACATGTGGGATGCATGTGTCTTAGTGAATATACAGTACATCTGGAAATATTCTCAGTATATCACGTTTTATGCATTTTGTTATGTTATACTCTTATTTCAAAATGCATTAAATTATTGTTTTTTCCTCAGAATTCTACACACAACACTTATAATGAGAAAGTGAAAAAGGTTTGCTTGAAGCTTTGGCAAATTTATAAAAAACAAAACAAAAAAAAACCTAAGAAATCACATGTACATAGTTATTCACAGCCTGCTCAATACTTTGTTGATGCTCTTTTGGCAGCAATTACATTATTGGTGGGCAACTGAGTTTATATAGAGGGCCACAAGTGCGGCCTTCGGCATCACTAAAGGGTGGCACATAACATTTTCCATTCGTCATATATGAGATAGTTTGGACAGCAATTCCTCCACTTGGGGTGGGTTGGTGGACCTCCAATGCCTCAGGAGCACAGCCCTGGCAACAGTTAGAAAAAAATAAAGCAGCCCTGATTTGAATGATTTGTCAGAGTACAGAGAAAGCAGAGCAATCTCAGGCATATTCTGAACATCGGTACCCATGGCCGCACTGTAGAATGCAAATACTGAGTCCCAAAATGGAGAAAGAGCCCTACAGCTGAACCAGATATGTAGCATGGATCCCCTCTCCCGTTCACAGCGCCAAAAGGTTGGAGGTACATTGGAACATCTGATGAAGGCGGGCTAGACATCTGTACCATCTTGACAAGATCTTGTAACTTTTTTCCTGGTTAGAGGCTGCATGATTAATGATTTTATAGGTGTGAGAGATTCTCCATGCCACGTCCATAGCTTAGAAATGGTATAACCCGATTCAGCTTCCCATCCCATTCAGTAGTATGGCATATGTGGGTGGTTACTTCTGACAAGGAGTTTATATAATTTAGATATGGTTTTGCTCGGCTTGTGATCCAGGAGGCACACCACTTCAAACTTTGTGGGGGGAGATAATAATTCTCCAGACCTAAGCTAAGAGTAGTAAAAATCCCAGAGCTGGAAACAGGCCAGCCATAAACCCCACAAAGCCTGGGCCTCTGTCACCACCTCTGACAGTGGTTTAAGACCCCTATCATCAACTGCTTGTGCAATTTGTCTGACCAATGCAAGAAGGAAGGTGTTGCTCTCCCAGGTGGGAAGCCAGGGTTACCCATGATCAGTGTCAAATGTCCAGTGTAGCTTGAGAAATGTGCCCTGGTGAGTAACATATCCAAGACCCGCAACAATGGCGGAAAGCAAAAGGGTAGAGCACTTAAAGGCGGGCAGGTCAATGTTCGTATACATGGCAGAGAGAAAGGTAAGCAATCACACCTGTGAAATTTAACTTGTACCCATAGTTTGTCCACTGAAGAGAACTGCCTATCCAAGATAGGAGTCAAAAGTGACGCATGATAGTAATACTCAAGATTAGGAAGTCCCGTGCCTCCAGATGTTTTGGGTAGTACAAGCATAGGGTGTCTCAGTCTTGGGGGCTTTTGCTCTCACAGGTATTTAGAAAGAATGGATTTTAACAATTTGAAATATAAGCTGGGAGGGACATCCATCTTGCAGACCGCCAGTCTGCCAAACCAGGAGTGGGAAAGGGAGTGGCATGCCTCCAGAGATGCTTTGGTAGAGGTCAACAATGGTAAATAGTTAAGAGAATAGATCAAAGAAAGGTCAGATATACACCTAGGTATTTGATGGCCTTGGGTTGCCACCGGTAGGGAGGGGAAGGCTATCTGTTGATTGGATACAAACAGCAGTAAGTCATCTGCATATAAGGCCATTTTATATTGCTGTTGTAGTTGAGGGCCCAGTGATATCCCAGTGATGAATAGAAGAATTATTGCGAATCACTGTGACTTGATGTTCCATCGCCAGTATATAAAGATAGGGGGAGAGGGGGCAGCCCTGACGAGTGCCATTATGAATATTGACCGGAAATTAAAAAGTGCCATTGACTCGCAGTTGGGCTGAGGGGGGAGTAATAACGAATCCTTATCGTATCAATAAATGAGGCAGGCAACCCAAGCTATAGCAAATTAGCAAAAGGAAAGTCCCAGTTGAGGCGATCAAATGCCTTTTGGCGTCTACAGACAGCAAGCATAACAGGATATTACGTCTTTTAGCATAAGCAATAAGGCGAGCAAAGTATAAGTAAGAAGAAACCGAATGGGCAATGGTCAGAGAGAAATTGAGAACCTATGGTAGACCTGGGGGACCACATCAGAAGGTGATGGCATACAAAGAAGAAAAGGTCTATTCTACTATGGCAATTGTGCGGTGGGGAAAAAAGGTGTAATCCTTGTTGGTGGGATGTAATAGTCTCCAGATATCCACCAACTGGAATAGGTAAAGTTCACGCTTGATCCGGGAAAATGGCAGCCAAAGCCACGTGTGACTTACTGGAGGAGGAATCAAGAGAAGGGTTTAAAATCACCACCTAGTATCAAAGCACCTTAAATTAGGGGCTCTATGGTAGAGAATAGTGTATGAAAAAAAGTGGGCCGGATTCTGGTTGGGCAGGTAAACATTAACTAAAGTAAAGAGTTTGTCATAGATGGTACATTTAAGAAGAAACTTGATTAGAGAGTGTGGAGTAAATCCCAATTAAAATAAGGAGGCTTGTACAGAGTCCTTACACTTCTACTAAGGAATACACATTTTAAAAACAGCGTCATTCAGATTATTATTATTAACATTTATTTATATAGCGCCAGCATATTACGCAGTGCTGTACAATAC
>CM070036.1:87780242-87796076 GCA_036250615.1 Ptychadena robeensis | reverse complement strand
GGGGCGGAAAGGCAAAACACTATCACTTTTGGTACAGAAATCTGCACCTCAGTGAACCGCTAGGGAGGTTAAGCGCCTCCTGCGTTCGCATCTTCTGCAGAATCGATTCTTTTAGATGGTAGTCGGGCAAACAGCACACTACATCCCTGGGGGGATCCGCATCTTTACCTTTGGGCCGTAGGGCTCTATGGATCCTTTCAAAGAATATTGGGGATTCCCTTGGTCTGTCATGCAATTCATTAAAGATTCGGCCAATTGTGGCGACTCAATAGTTTCGGGTACGCCTCTGAGCCTCAGGTTGTGTCTGCGTGCCCTGTTGTCCAGGTAGCGGTTGACATGGATGGCCTGTACATCGTATGCTTCCATCCTATCTTGGATGATCTGTATTTCCATGTCTTGGCGAGCCTGTGAGTCCTCGACTTCCTGTACCCTGGACGAGATCGATCTAATGTCCGCCTTCAGGTCAGATATCGCAGATGTCAGTGCAGCTTTAATGTCCGATTTAATTTCGTCAGAAAAGGATTTTAGGTCTGCTCGTCTGAGGACATGGTCGTCATAGTTATTTCCACCTTTGGGCATTCTGTGGACATACTCCCCTTGTTCAGAGGTAGCGGTATCTGATCCTGGGGATCTTGGTGCGTGATCAGAGGCAGTATGGCGAAACATTTCTGGGATATTTTTGTTGGAACTGTGTCCCTTTTGCGTATGAAACTCTTGCGGTTTGTTGGCCTTTCCCATTTTGCTTCTGTAAATGTGCGTTTTTCTCTCACTTGCCCTAGTAGAGCAGTTAGCAGCAGGCCATCACCTGCTCTTGTAATATACGATAAAGAAAATGGTCAATAGGAGGTCACTTGTACAGTGGGATGACGTAAATGGAGATCAATAGCTCAAGGACCCTTGGTGGCGGAAGCAGGGCCCGAAAATCCAAAAAAGGTGAGGCAGCAAGGGGTATCTAACACAGCATCTCCTTAGCAAGAACCCATGGATTCCACCCTTGTGGGCCAGTGATGTTCAGTTAATCAGCCGGATGGTGTTTCTATCCACACGAGGTAGGCCGCATCCGCGGTGTAAAGTTTGGGTCGCTCCACTATGGGATGCTGGTAAAGTTTACTAAGGATCCTCTTGGTGTGATCTAGCCCCAGCTAAATATTAGCTAGCAGAACAGGGGTGATCGGTATAGGCACAGGGCCCAGATGATGAATATGAGCTGTTGCAAGATGGCGGACTAGGCCCGATCCACGGCCTCAATTATTTTCTGCCCTCAAGAATGATCCAGCCACGCTGGGAGATCTGACTGCTGTAGGTGCCTATCTGGATACCCTGAGAGCCGCGTAATATAGCTACGATGAGGCCAACCCCCGATGTGATGAGTCTGCAGAGGGTCCTCCACGGGAAGGCCGCAGCCGCAGACAAAATTTTCGGAACCGGACGGTTAAGAGCTCCTGCAGGCCTGATTGGCGGGTTCCAGATGCGGGTAGGTGCCTGATCAGGTTAGGTTTTGGGGGCCGCAAGTGGAGGACTGAGGGGGCCGCTGAAGAACGCCCAAAGGGCTGCATGCGCCCCCCACCCCCGAATTACAGCATCAAGTCTTTTTTTTTTAAATGATGCCACAAGCTTGGCACACCTATCCTTTTTCTCCCATTCCTCTTTGCAGCACCTCTCTCAATCTCCATCCAGTTTAATAGGAAGCGTCAGTGAACATTTTTTAATCTTTCCAGAGATGTTCAATAAGATTCAAGGGCTCTGACTGGGCCACTCAAAGACATTCAGAGTTGTCCTGAAGCCACTCCTTTCATATTTTGGCTTTCTGCTTATGGTTGTTGTCCCAATGAGCGCAGTACCTCCATCACCCATAAGTGGAAGAAGTTCAAAACCACAAGGACTCTTTCTAAAGCTAAGCCCCCCCATAGACCTTAAGATCCATCCATACAATTTCCATTAGATCTACCAACAACTATGTAGTATAGTGGCCTCCCTGATAGAATACATAGTGATTGGAAGGTTTACAAAGGTCCTCATATTACATGGTTTTGGTAGAACAAAAGTTGATTGCAAAGAAATTGTATGGAAAGATTGTAAGGTGTATGGGGGCCTTAAGAAAGGTAATAAATATGCTGCTCGTAAAAATAAAAGGAACACTTAGGCTAAGTTTACACTGGCGGTTCTTGAGCTGCCTTCAGCTCGGAAACCGCCAGTGCGCTCCCGCAGCCGCGGGATAAACGACTCCCTGTGGTCGTCTGCACAACAGTGCAGGCGATTACAGGGTGTCTAATTAAGGACCCCATAAAGGTCCCATAGCACGGCCGCCCAAAAACCGACCGGCGGACGCCTAATGTGGCGTCCACCGGTCAGTCACGCTAAACGGTTGTTTAACTGGCGGTAAAAAAACGCCAGTGTAAACTTAGCCTTAAACAACACAATGTAGCTTCAAGTCAATCACACTTGTGCAAATAAAATAGACAACAGGTGGAAATGATAGGCAATTAGCAATAAAGCAGTGGTTCTGCATGTGGTGGCCGCAGACCACTTCTCAGTTCCCATGCTTTCTGGTTGATCTTTTGGTCACTTTTGAATGCTGGCGGTGCTTTCACTAAAGTGGTAGTATGAGACAGTCTACAACCCACACAAGTAGCTCAGGTAGTGCCGCTCATCCAGGATGGCACATCAATGCGAGCTTTTGCTGTTTTGGTTTGCTGTGGTCTGTCAGCGAAGTGTCCACAGCATGGAGGCACTACCAGGAAACAGGCCAGTACATCAGGAGACATGGAGGAGGCAATAGGAGGACAACAACCCAGCATCAGGACTGCTGCCTCTACCTTTGTGCAAGGAGGAACAGGAGGAGGAGATGCTTACAGCCCAAAACAGTGTATTTGCATTAAGCATTTGGCAGAGAACACCAAGATTGGCAAATTCGCTACTGGCGACCTGTGCTCTTCACAGATGGAAGCAGGTTCACATTAAGCACATGTGAAAGACATGAGAGAGTCTGGAGATGCCGTGGAGAACGCTCTCTGCTGCATTGACATCAATGCATGACAATGCGTGACCTTATGTGGCTGAAGTGTGTCAGCAGTTCCTGAAAGACAAAGGCATTGATGCTATGGACTGGTCCACTAGTTCACCAGACCTGAATCCAATTGAGCACAACTGGGGCATCATGTCTCGTTCCATCCACCAACGCCACATTCCATCACAGACTGTCCAGAAGTTGGGGGATGCCTTAGTCCAGGTGTGGGAAAAGATCCCAAAGGAGACCATCCACCACCTCATCAGGCGCATGCCCAGGCATTGTAGGGAGGTCAAACAGGCACGTGGAGGCCACACACACTACTGAGCCTCATTTTAACTTGTTTAAAGGACATTATATCCAAGTTGGTATCAGCCTGTATTGTTTTTTCCATTTTATATAGTGTTATCAATGGAGAATATTTTATTCATTCAGATCTAAGATGTCTTATTTTTGTGTTCCTTTTTTTGTGAGCAAATTGTAACAGACAAATAGGAACAAGGTGCACAATCTAGTGCAACAAAGTACTGTAAATGATAAAATATAAGGTAAAATACTCACATTAAAGAAGGTAGATTGTAGGCTCACCTAGGAATGAACTCTTCGGGACATGTGGCTACCAGGATGATGTCAATTCCTGGTTACAGATGCTGCAATGTTCAGTTGGATCATTGGAATGCGTTTCAAGCAGCAGCTAGCTGCTGCGCGGCTCCCTAACGTGGTGATGACATGCCCAGTGCAGCCGGCATACAAGGGCAGTTTTCCCCGTGGTCAACGCGCAATATAATGTAGTGACTCAACCTTAACTGTAGCTTTCAATAATACATTTGTAATAGTTAACCATTCACTCATGCTTTGTCCCTCTCCAAGATACAAGTTGTCTGCAGTGCCTAATCTAAATTATTTTCTTAACAGCTTTCCCATGTTATTTTTAATAATTTTATTTTGGTCTCCCAGTAAATGTTCTTGAGCTGTCACATACTATGGTGGAGATGACTAGCAGCAACAGTTGTTTTTATTTTGAAGAAGATCCAGAATGTTCAGCAAATAATGTGAAGCAACTTGAAAAAGGGGGGATTAAAGTTCAGCTTTAAAAATATCCTAATCCTACTTGACAAAAGTGATGTTTATTAAACTTTTAGAAGCAGTGCAACATCCCTTTATTATTACCCCCCGTTTCTTTAAGACATGGACCTTGTTCATTATCCTGCTCTCTTGCATAGGGAAATCATGTCAGCCTTCCAAAACACGACTTGGTATCACACCGCTAAGATAGATGACACCCTTGGGGGTTTGGATGTTGATGGGCCTGATTTGCAAACTTATTCATTATTGCCCCTTTCACCTGCACTGTGCTCCCTCAGGGGAATGGTAGTTAGCAGGGCAACAGAGCAGCAGGGCACATTCACTCGCCCCTTGCGTTTAATACCTACTGTCATGCTGACTGACTGTCATGCTCTATGAGCTGTATTTTATTTATATGTATACTTGTACCCGTAATGGAGTTGTAATTGTTGAAAAATTCAAAAAAACATATTTTGCCCCCAAAAATTTTAAACAAAGATATTATGAAAATATGAATGCTTAAATAAGGAAAAAGAAAATACATGAACCGTGTTAATGTGAAAACAATCAAAAAGTTGCAATACCTCTTCTCCTTTCTGTGCTTCTACATGGTTTTCTAGGAATGTTCCTTGCAGTACAGAACCTACAATGGTCAGTCCTTTTCCAGCCTTTAGCTGAGTTGTTAGTGAAAGCAGTCTGGGATGTTTTACATTCTGCTCTGAATCCAGGTTAATGAGCACCAAAATCTGAGGTCTGAATCATTGTAACAAATATAAATTATAATATATTCAAATGTATAACAATACATTATTAATAATAAGATGTTATTTGTTGTCATTTGTAATTACTAATACTAATTACTATCACTGAAACTAGTGATTAATAATTGCATGATCAAAATGCCACATAACACACATTTTTAAATGTTTTTAACCCTCAATTTCTATATTCTTTCCATTCCCATAAAAAAATCCAAGATTTTGCAAGGATTCACAACCAATCATCACTGAGCTGCCTTAGTCCAGAAAGGAATACCCTGCACCGGAAATGGTAGTACAAGTTTTGGTATTATGCATCCTAAGCCCAATTCAGGACTTTGTATTCATCCTTTTTGTTCTCCTAGCTTTGTTGTATCCACTTACCTGCTGCTGTATCCAAAAATGGGACATAGAGCAGGTAAGTATAACCTTTCTTCATGTACAGAATCTTTTTGTTTGCCATATTTTTTTATGATGCTTTCAACAAAATAAGTTTCAAATCGAAAAGGAACTTGCCTCCAATTTTTAGTATGTGTTGTCCCATGCTCAAGACGCAGTAAAGCATAGCGAGCTGCATTTAACGACAGTCCTCGGATTCCATCTCCCCATTCCTTTTCAGCACTTAACAAAAGATCAATTTTAAATGTTATTACTACAAACTCCTAAGATGCTTAAGAATATAACATATTGAAGTTGAGCACATTTATGATATAGAAGAAATTTAAGGTTTGCTTCGAAAATACAAGACATAAAAAAACTTGCATATATAAAACAAAGCAGCAGGGTTTTATTTACCTACAATGGTAATAAAAGGTGAGGAACTGTAGTATAGCAGCTATTGGAGTACAAATGTTACCATTTAGAATTTCAGAATAATATATTTTTTTTAACGTTAGGTAGTCAGTCAAAAGTCTTCTAATGTCTATTTCTAGTATTTATAGAGGTGATAGGACATTGTCGATGAAGGCTGCTAATTTATCATCATTTCACAGAATATGATTTTATAGATTTTTTAAACAAACAAACCAAGTAAAGAAGAACATTTAGAAGAGCATTTACAATGTCAACTTAAGCCAAACACAGTTGTCTAGGAGTGCATAACAAGGTGGAGTTCAAACGCACCATAACCCCATCATATAACAAATACAGATTAATGCAAAAACAGTCAATATTTTGCAACAAACCAAAACTAACTAACTACATCACTATTAGATAGAACAGGGAGGAGGCCAGTTTCCTAGGTCAGTCAAAAGATCTGGGTCACCCGAAGAGGTATACTTGTGGACCTAGGCCTAGCTGCCTCCTACACAAATACACCTAGACAAAGACAAGGAGGATGGAAACACAAAAAGGGGGGGGGGAGGAGAGGAGATGGGATCTAGAGGAGAGTCCATATTTGGTGAACATGGAAGTGTTCAGAAGAATTCCAGCCTCTCACTACTGGGTGGGGGAGAATAGGTTAGAATACACTAGTGTAAAGGGACAAGGGCGGATAGAAAGGAGGGTGGAGGTATTAAGAAGGGAGTCCCATCTAGCCAGCAATGCAGAGATAAAGAAAGGGAGAGGCTTCAGGAGAGCCAGGGGAGTGATCTCAGATCTGTCTGGAAAACTCCCTGTTCCAAACCAACCCACAGTTTAACATCATGATTGTGAAACCAGCCCACCAGTCTAATGAGAATGGCTGTTGTGTAATAGGAGGAGATGTCAGGCAGTCCCACTCTACCATAAATTTTTGGAAGGTATAAGGTAAGAATCATCTGAACAATCCATTAAAGCCCCCCCATACACTTTCCTTGCAATCAACTTAAAAAGATATTTTTTGGGGATCAGGGAAATAAGTGATTGATTGTAATCTATGGCAACTGTAGTAACAGATTTTTGATTAAATTTTTTTGGATCAACTGAAAGCAGAATCGAATTTTAATACAACCAATTAAAAATGTTTTAGATTAAAAATTTTCCCAATTTTAATTTAGGTGTTTTAGGTCAATCTACCTATATGGGCTGCCATAGATTTTCAATCAATCAATCAACAAGAAAATTTTATTGAAATAAGTTAATTGAACTAAAGATCTAGACATGTATGGGGCCCTTTAAAAATATGCATGTTAAAGGAGGGAAGGAAGATGGGGAGGGCTTGGAACATATACATAGTCAAAGGAGGAAAGTAGAGATTTAACTTTTTGCAGCATAGGGAGGTAATTGCAGGAGAATAACAGAGTCTGGACAGCAGTTGTGTCCCCCCTAAGTATTTCAGTGACGTTGCTTATATCCAAAACCTGAAATTGGATGACACCATTCGGATATCCTCCCGGCGCAGCAATTCAGATTTTTAATAGTTAACTTTAAAATTATGAGCTTGTGCGTGATAGGAGGGGAGGAAAGATGAGGGATGTGACATATAAAAGGAGATTGTCTCTGAATGTTTATACTCACAATTCCGAATATCTGGGTTGCTGCAAAGTAGTAGTAGCCAGATGCTCGATCACTAGAGTGAAGTTTAAGTGTGACAGAGGACATCCTTGACGGATAACATTATGAATAGAGAAAAGGTCAGACAATCTACCATTGACCCTTACCCTAGCCGCAGGGCCAGTGTCAATAAAAGCGGGCACATATGGATCTTAAGGTGTCGGGATGCCTCATGCAACATGACAGATTTAATTATTTTGTCATGGGACTCCTGACCCTAAACAAAGCCTGTCCGATCCAGATGGCAACAGGTGTTGCAGGTCGGTCACTATCATTTTGGAGAAGAATTTAATGTTGATAAGAGAGATGGGCGAAAGTTAGCACAGAGGGAATTTGACAGTGTCGAACAGTTCTAACATCATGGAGGGGGAACATTTTTATTTATGAAGGGTCGACACAGTTTAGAAAAGGTTGAGGCAATTTCTTCCCTCCTAATATTTTTAGGGCAAGAGCCATGGCGGATGAAAATGCCACATACTACCGCCTTGAGAGCTTCCCACTGCAGCGGCAAAGTGTTGTTGTCTACCACTTGACAGTAGGACATGGCTATCAAAAGTTTGGAAAAGATGTGTAGTGCATCATCTACAGGATTTTGGTTCAGAAGGTAGATTGACATGATGGTATAGAGTTTATTTAAAATTGAGGCCTTTATAAATACATAACAACCTAGGGTGTCTATGACGGAATCAAGCACCTGATGTTGAAGGGTCCTATGAAACGCTATAGAGGTGCCAGTAGCAGCAGGTGAGCCTAAAGCAGGGAACAGTGCTGTGTCTTCAGCTCCTCTGAAATCGCTGCAGGGAACCTTGAACGGCTCCTCTGTCAAGCTGGGTTCCCTGCTTTACTTTGTGTAAAGTCTAAAGCAGCTGTGAGCACTTGGAACGATTATTGATACCTTTACAATTTTGGGTAACTATGCCCAGCATCTGTGTGGGGAGGGGGGGAGAAATCCGCAAAGCAAGTTTGTGTAGAAATAAAGAAAAGATGGGTAGAAAGGGGAAAAAGCAAAGATGGGTAGACTAACTAAACAATAGCTACACTGGAAAGTCTAACTTACACGCTGGTGAATGAGGTCAGGAGCGAAGTCCCTACATGATCGAGCCCAAGAACATGAAAGATGTGAACAAAATTTCAGCATAGTAATAAAAGTAGGGCATAGGAACCCGGCATCTACACCATGCAACTTGGGGAGCAGTACAGGGTTGGCAGGGAATACGGCAATAAAAACACAAATTCCAAGGACCCTCCCCTCCCGGGCTGGTATCCTCAGCTACTAAAGCTAGAAGACCCCATCTCACATGTTCCAGGTAGAACAGTCTATTCCAGTTAAAATATAATGATGAACGCCTTGGAGGACCCGCTGGAGCTGTAGACTTGAAGGGTGTTGCCCGGACCTGTGGGGCACCGCAGGAGCAGTCAATCAGACAAATTGAACAGGATGTACAACTTAATACATTGGAGCAGATTAAAGCTGACAAGAAGCCGTGGAGCCTTTTAGCATTAGTAATCCTGTACCGGGTGGCATCTAGGTGGATAGGGGCCTCCAAGGAGCAGTAGGGTAGGTAGGACAATAAGCAGTTAAAACCAGGGTAGGCTTCCTCCAGAAGGCAAGGGATGTCATCATAAGGGCCCCTCAAGGAATGAATCTTGCCTCCCTTCCTCACGTTCAGCTGGAAAGGGAAACCCCAATAATAGGGGATGTTGCGCTCATTCAAGACCACCAGCAAAGGCCGCAGACCACAAAGTTGGTTCAGGGTATTTTTGAATAAATCCGGTAGGAGCTGTAAAGTATGGCCCTGAAATGCAATTGCAGCGTATTCACAGGCCTTGCACATTATGTCCTCCTTGGTGCAATAAAAGTGGATCCTACATATAATCTCATATATAATCTCATACCATAGTAGTGCAACTTTTTCTTGTCGGATTTTACACTTATATGTGCCTACTCTGATATTTGTTCCCAGATCTCCAACACTCCAATTTTTTTTTCTTTTGGATAAGTAATTTACCGTATTTTTCGCACTATAAGGGCCCTTTGACACTATATGTGTGGCCTTTTAAAAACCTGCGTGTTTTTTTACTGTGTGCGTTTTTATATTGACAACCAATGTTACCATTCACACTGCATGTGTTGTGTTGTATTTTTTAAAACGCCCTGCTGTATGCATTTTTGAAAATTTTTTCATGCATTTTTCATTTATTTGATCAAAAATGCAAACGCAAATGTAATGCATGTGTTTTTGTATATGTGTAGAATTGCATATAGTGTGAAAAGAGCCTTCAGACACATAAGACGCACACAAAATTTTGGAGAGAAAATTAGGGAAAAAACAGAGACACAGCCATTCAGATATCAAGTATATACAGAATGTTCCAGCAAAGTAGGCAGTACTCGACCATGCAGTATTCACTCTATAGTCTTCCAGCCAAAAGGCTGGTGCCAGTAGGGAGGTCTTCGCTGCAGCAGAGTGTCATGGCTTAAACTTTAGCATGTTTCTATACACTAGCAGTACCCATTCTCTGAACACACTGACCAACTAATGAAGAGACACATTTTACAATCTGGCACTGAACAACTTACCCATGAGTAGCTATTTACATATTGGAGGAGATATGAGTCACACATCTCATGCTATCTAATTGTAAAATGTCTCTCTCCATAAGTTGGTCAGTGTGTTCAGAGAATGGGCTAGTGTTATGCAGATAAGATCTCTTCTTGGCAGGGTTTTTTTTGCCTTGGCTGGAGGAGAAAAATAATATTTAATATTTGGACCATTAAACGTATTTATTTTAATTTATTTTTTTGTCATCTTATAGTCTGAGAAATACGGTATATTCCCAATTTGACACCCCTAACTGCAACCATTTATAGTTATTATTGTTTCCTTGCGGTTATCCAAGTGGCAAAAATGTTATACATTTAACAATAAAAACTGAAAGAGTTTTGGTATCTAAAAAATGTAACTTTTACAGTAGTGTATATATGAAGTTGTGAAGTTGTATGTACAGCTATTTAATGTGTTTGAGCTTTAATCTCAACCTGTAATATACACTTCAGTAACCAATGAGCACTTGCCAGCTTCCTTCTCACACATCAGGGAGGAGGGGGAAAGCTGCTTGCATGTCACCCCCCCCCCCCTCCTCTGTGTAGTTTACAGATGCGCCAAGTAAGAATAATAAAAAGGTACGCATGGCTTTTTTTAGTCCATTATGCATATCAACTACTACTTATATATGAAGCCGTGCATATATACATACACATGATATAAGAACAGCTATGACGTAGAAACAATCTGGTCCTCTGGTCAACTTACCCTCTATATTCAATGTATTTATAAATGCATCCGGCAATCACCATGGCAACTAATGCATAATACCAAGAGCAAATGAACATTAAAGCAAGGCATAAACTCATTCCCACAAATGAAAGAGTCCTGAAAAACAAACAAACAGACTTGTTAAAGCAGATCATATATGTGATGTGTATATTGCTAAACTATTTACAGAAGTAGTGTGTCATGTTATGCTTTTTTTAATGGAAGATGAATACAATATAACAAAAATAAACATTTATATTTGGTCTTAAACTGTTCAGTCGCTATTCTATAAAGTGGGCACATAGTAAAGGATAACAATTGTTTGTCAGTGTACATGTGCAATGAAAGTATTCCTGCTTTTAAAATAGTTTTTTGTTGAGTTAATGGGTCTGTGATAAAGTAATTAAAGCTATTTATTTAATACTAGTGTATATAAATTTGACATACATTTTCCATGTATAGAGTGAATAAACATAGGCTTCAAGCTGGGAATAGACGGTACGATGTACTGTCTATTCCTTATGCGATTCTTTGCAGAAGGAGCGGCATGATGATGTCATTACGCCCGCCCGCTAGTGCTGAGAATCGGCCAGCACTCTTCATCTGCAGCTCATTAGTTCGGCTGGGGGTAGCCGTCCCCAGCCGAACTAATGGGATTGGGCTAAAATTTACCATCCTGGCGGATCTCTGTGCGATCCGACTGGATGGCTGATTTTAGCCAAATCCTAGTCAGTTGCAGCCTCCAATTCCTGCACGAACCAATCCCTAAGGGATAAGGGAGCGCCCACTGCATCCGATCAGGGATCGGATTATGCAGGAACTGGTATGTGTATGCCCAGCTTTAGTCATACGCCTTTTAGTCCTTGCCACTATTATTAACAGTCTTACCACATTGACTTTATGCTGAGAATCAAAGCTTTTGTTAGGGTTACAACCTGGTTACAAATGTCAATACAATAAAAGTCAATTTGCAACTACACTTTGGTATTTATTCTTGTTGTATCTGTGTAAAACTATGCTTGGGTCTCAAGCACTGCTCTCCTGACACAGTCAAAAAATTTTAATATTTTTTAGCAAAATATCACCATGCTGTTCTCTTAAGGCCCCCCATACACCTTTAGATTTCTCTGTCAGATTTCCTTTAGATCTCCTTTTGTTTTACCAAAACCATTTAATATGAGGGACTTTCTAAACAATCAGGTCTACCGGTGTTCAATCGCAGAGGATCTAAAGGATATCTGACAGCAATCTAAAGGGGTATGGCCAGCTTTAGAGCTAAAAAAAAGCTGTCAAAAGTTTACTAATAACATTAGCAAGCACAATGTTCTTACCAGTGATAGTACTTAAACCGTGGTCTCCAATTTGGTGTCCTTAACAATGTTTGTAAAGCACAAGCCAAATTAACAAACATGTAACACATCAAGAAAAACCTACAGGAAACAAAGAAGCATTAATAAGGGAAATACATGCTTCGTTTAAATGAATAATATTTCTCAAAATCTGCAAAGAGCACAAGCTGCAAACAGCACAAGCTGCCCACCTCACATTCAGCTCTGCTGGTCAGGGCTAGAGGGTGGGAAGATGTCAGAGACCCCTTCTCCACCTTTTTAACTCCTGCTCTGCCACTCACAGCATATAGCTCTGGCCAGCAGAGTGGGAGAAAGACAAAATATTTCAGATGATTTGAAGTACATAAATATTCCCAAGGAGCAAAATTTGGGGCAAAAGGTGCCTGCATCTTATGGTCCAAATGTGCTCAGAGCCCTGCTGGCATAGGCAATGAAGAGAGGCTTAGATGAACTTCCATCTTTCCCTCTCTCCATTCATGGAGACACAGTAACAGCAAGATCAGCAGAGGAGAGTAGGAGACTCTGCAGCTGTTGACCCCCCCCCTCCTCCATTGACATTTACTGGCTGAATTGAATATTGCATTCATTAAATTTATTGCATTTACCCAGTTGATGTTAAAAATGATTAAATCTAAAAAAAAGGAAAAAACAAAAAGGAAAAAAAAATGATAAAATCTTTTTTTCTGGTTTTCTGCCCTAAAAACTGAGTGCGTCTTAGTAAAGATCAAGCAAAAAGCCTTTTTACATAATGAGTAGCTGTTCATTGGTGATGAACAAATAGAGATCCTATTACAATTGACAAAGCATATGTACATATTATAGCCTGAAAGCAGTCTGTACATGATTGTGTTACAGCCAAAAGTCTAAAGTATGTAGGTGGGTCATACCTTCTGGCATATGCTTACTAGCTGCAACAACTTTTGCTTGGTGGTGCACATAGCAGTAGTCATTCTGACATCAGCATACAAGGGAGGAATGTAAAAATAGAACTACATGGGAGATAAGGAAGATCTAAAGCATGATCCTAAAGTACTGTGGGGCTGACAGAAAGCACTTGGCACAGGGTCAAAATATGGACAAACAAATAAATAATATAGGTGGTATAGTATAAAAATAACCTACCCACAGAACTAGATACCATGGCCAATACTAAAGAGCTTTCCAAGGATGTCAGGAACAAGACTGTAGACCCACACAAGGCTGGACTGGGCTACAAGACTATTACACAGCAGCTTGGATTTGCAATTAACATGAAAACATGATGAGGCAATTGACCTTCGAGTAGCAGGGACCGTAGTGACCAAGAAAACAACTGGTAACACACTACATTGTGAAAGACTCCCAGAATCCTCCCCTGAACAAGAGGAGCACAGGCCCATTTTGCAGCCATTTAATAATCAAACACGAAGGTGGATATATTATGCTTAAGGGGTGTTTTTCTGATAAGAGCAAACCACCATCACCACATAGAAGACCTTGCATAACAATTATAGTTTTCTGCATCAGAGGGCAAACATACAAAATCAGCAGGGCTCAAATACTTTTTCCCCTAACTTCCCTAACTCCTCGCGTATCAAAAAATTTGGTGCAGTCTTAAAACTCTGCACAAAAGATAAGAGTCTTGCCTTTGCCATCAGAAAAAATAAACCAAGCCTGCCCTCCTGATTGTCCTAATTCACTTGTTTAAAATTAAGAATCAAACCTTAGGAAGTATGAATACAAAACTTACATTGCCAAAATTGGTGCAACACTATCCAAAGATGCGATGAGAATACCAATTTCACATATGCCTGCTGTCAGCAACAAAGCCCATGTTGGCTCTCCATTGACTTTTCCATGACCAAAGACCTAGTAAAAAAAATGTTAATTCTTAATGGCAAAACAAACATCAAATATACTTATTTTTACTCTTAACAAACAGAACAAAGGGTTCTGTGTTTATATGCAAATACCTTTTTGCAAAATGTTGTATCTAGCTTATATATTGCTTTTTTCAGGAGTTTTTTTTTTTTTTAAAAAGAAGACATTTTGATGTTGTATGTAAAATGTGTATGCAAGCATATTTGTTATCTAAAAACAATCTGTAACCTAAATGACCCTTTTCCATATTTTCTTCATTATTATTTTTGAATTAGAGAGAAGTGATGAAGGTATTGCTACCCATTTGAGGGAAGTCAAGCAATCATTCTCCAGAAGTTCTCTATAGCAATTTTTATTATTCTTTGTTAGGAATCAGGTGTGTAATAAGATGCTTCTATCAACATCTAAATCATCCCAGAGAAATGTTTTGCTTGGTATACTGCATCTACCATTAGGGCTTGCCCCTACTTGGGCAGTCGACCATGTTGTTTTTTTTTTATCATGGTGCAACCACCCATAATCACCCCAGATCGCGTCCATAGAGAATGAATGGACACAGTGAAAAATCACGTCCACACAAAATTTTTTACTGTGTAAATTCGTGCCTATAGGTGCGACCCGCGGTCAAAAAGGTGGTGACCAATATAGTCAGCCAACACCCAAGGCTGTTTAAATTCATGGCAGCGGTGTGCCACGGCTGACCACGCAAGTGGTAACAAGCCCTGAGCTGGTGTCCAGGAGCTCTACTCATATGAAAGAAGTAACTGACTAACACTTTTTCTAGCTTTGATCACCACTTACAATAAAGTTAAGAGGTCCACAAACATTTACTATCTAGGGCTTATCACTGCATTAAAATATGGTGTTGCACTGGCAATCAAGGATTTTTTGCCACATTTGGATAGATTTGTATACCCACATACTGCCACCCTATGCAGGCCATTCAAAGTGGCAAACATGATCAGGCAATCTGAAGGGTGATATAAAAAATAGTAGTAGCCGGTTTATTTATGACCTGGCATCCATTTATAAAGAAGACTGACTGACTCAAGTTAGGTGATGTATGTTCAGCAAACGGGATACAGGCTACATTGTTCAATTAAAGTTGCACTATATCTGGGTTCACAACTGTTATTTTATTTAAGCTTGTACTTTGATACCTGAAGGAAAGGCACTATTCCATCTCTTGCAATTGCCTGTAGCAAGCGAGGTGCTCCTGTCAAACTCTGCAGTCCAGCACCACAAGTAGAAAAGAAAGAACCAATAACAATTACCCAAGGAGAAGGCCACGCCAAAGTACCTATCACAAGCTGGCCATTAACAGATTCACCAAACCTTTAAAATACAAAGAAATACAAATATTCACATGTTTTAATGAAGCTAAGCAAAGTGAATGTTTTTTTTTATATTTAAGTGAATTAACTAATACTTCATTATAAATTAGCAATCTGGAGTGTAACCCTCTTATGATCCTGGATACATGTCTGTCTTTAACCTTGTATACACACACAACATAATATTTTTAATCAAAAAATGTATTAATGCTTCATAATTAACAGTACATTGACATGGAAACACCTTAATTTAACACATTAAAACGTCTGCAAATATTTGACCATACTGTGACCCCAAAATCACTGGCTAAAGTTGTGGTGCATGGTCTCTGTTCACTTTCATAGTATCCTGACAAACATGGTACCCTGTAACTTTAGAAGTGGCTTTTCAGTTATTACCAATACAGATGAGATCCCAACATGCAGGTTTTTTGGCTTTACTGTAGGGGGGGTTTCTACATCCCTCAGGACCCCCGCTTAGCACATTGTTTGGCATGAAACGACGCAGCACATACACTTTAACCGATGCAGAAGTTCAGTGTACTCCACTACGTTCAGCCCTGCATCAGCAGAACGGCTCAGCACAGTATGTGAATGTGCTCCGTTGGGACCTCCCACCAAGCAATGAGCTTAGCGGAGGGGGTTCCGACAGATGTGAACCCCCCCCCCCCC
>CM070036.1:87765897-87780142 GCA_036250615.1 Ptychadena robeensis | reverse complement strand
CATTGGACAAACTTACAAAATCAGTGAGGGGTCAAATAATTATTTCCTCCACTGTAACTACTTAAAGTATAAGGCATACAATGCTAGATAAGCTATGATGACTTAATATGTGGGATAAAGCATACATTGCTGATATTTCTTAACCTCCCTAGCAAAACACCCAAGCCAGTTTGGGCAATCCTGGTCCGGCTGCCGCCTCCAGTGACGTCCTCGCCGGCGGAACCCGGACTTAAAGCAAAAACCTTTTTTTTCCGTTTTTTTAATTTTTTTAATTTTTTTTTTTAACTGGATCAGATAAATTTCTTAGTTTTTGTTTTTTATTGGATTGGATAAATGTTTCATCCAATCCAAATCAAAAGAAAAGAAATGTAAACTTACAATTTATTTTCATGTACCTCTAAAGCCGGCCATAGACGCTTCAATCTGTGGCCGATTTTGCGAATGATCACCATGCACATTCGGGGTGATCGCTTGGTGATCAATAGCAAAGCAAACACGCCCACCTGGAGCGACCGCTCGTGGTCGCACTCAACTTTAATCAGCCAGATAACAAACGTTTTTCTCTGGTTGATCGCTAGTACTTTGAATGGGGACAGGGGTCCCCATCTAAAGTATCGGTTGTGAAATCGAAAATGGTGTATTTCGAACGATAAACCATGGCATGATGATGTCATCATGCTGCGGTCGATAAACGCCCGCCAAGCACAGCATCTATAGCCGGTTTAACCTCCCTAGCGTTACGCCCGAAGCAAGTATGGGGCACAACTGCTGGCTCTCTGTGTGCCTGCAGCATTTCTACAGAGCTGCAGGCACACAGAGCCTTTCCACCCCCATCGGCATCATCTGTAACGCCGTTGGGGGCAGAAAGGCAAAACACTATCACTTTTGGTACAGAAATCTGGACCTCAGTGAACTCCCAGGGAGGTTAATGTTTTCTCAAGTTATTCTGCCCAATTATTAATTTATCGTCATGGATGAAGGAAAGAAAATGGTTTGCATTGTGCTTATGTAAAATATAGATCTGAGTAAGGACAATTAAATTACATATGTGACCATAAGTATACAGGGAATAATGCATTTTATAATTAAACCTATGCTATTATACTACTATATCATGAAACTTACACAAGACAAATCTATTGTTCTGTTTATCTATTGTACACATGCAAGTACACAAACTAGATCATTTGTACTTACTTATCACGTAGAAGTGGACCTTCAATGCATGCACCAAATAATACTACACAAGACAAATCTATTGTAAGTAATTAAGGAATACAGCATAAAATATTTAAAAACATAAGTAATTTTATTTCCTGACGCTTATATTTTTATCACTGCAATTATATACAGAAAATGCGCACATTTAATTCCAATTCTGTAGAGCATAGCTATATTAGATGCTGTAGATTAGATGTTGTAAATTGACTGGTAAAAATTCTGGTAGTTTTTTTCCCACCTACAGTGTTTAAAAAAGTTGCTGCATTGCACATCCATTCACTTGGGCCAAGCTACTGGTTTTGTTGTGGCCTTTTGTGTGTCTCCAGAAAAATTTCGGACTGTGTAAAAAAATTCATCTGACTCTGGCAAATTGACTTAAAAAAATGCTGGTAATTTTTTTGACACCTATAATGTTTAATTAATAAAACGTTTCTGCATTGCACATCCTTTCAAGTGATCCAAAGCAACTGCTTTTGTTGTGGGCTTTTGTGTGTCAGATACCAGAAAACAAATTGTGTGACTTTACATTATATTTAATCTGACTGGGACCAATTTACTGCCAATATTCTGTTTTTTTGGACATATACAGTCCGGTGTGTAATATGAAGAAGGTGAGCAATAAGGGACAGGGAAAGTGGGCGTGATGCTGCTGGTCCACGCAGAGGACGTGGCCCGGGGTGCAACCCCACTGTACCAAGCTTCATGTCTAAGTTATCTGGGTGGCGCGGGACAACATTGTCCAAGTCGGGCCAGTGCAAACAGCTGGTCAGTTGGATTGCTGAAGATAATGGTTCCAGTCATATATGCACCACCCTCTCTTCCACCAGGCCCAGTCTCTATAGCCAAGAGCCTGGTTCACCAAAACCTCCCTGATCATCCTTCCTTCCACCATGTAGAGACTTGCCAAATGAGTGATCCCACACTTGGATATTCTGAGGAGCTCTTTACAGCCCCAATTACATTAAGCCCCCTCATCCAGCACCCCGGAGGAGAGACCACAAATATTGTGCCCTGATTCCTAACCTCTTGAGCCTTCACAGGCTCAAGAAGATGATGGTGGGGATCGGCAATCATTTGTTCACGAAAGGGAGAAGTCGGGCCACACAAAAAAGGCCTCCAAAGGTAACACCGAGTACCCCCTTGCAGAAATCTACCTTGCCAAGGGGTAGGTGTCCGGCACTTGTGGTATTTTTTTAATGAATGTGCAGACATAAAAGAGTTGTAGTTTGCAACCTGTGCAGTACCAAAATGAGCCGGGGTGTGAACTTCGGGGTGTGAGCTCCATGTCAGCATATACAATTGGTTGGCTCCGCTCCTTTAACCCCATAGGACCATGTAACTATAAATCAAACACCACTGGGTACACTCACTGTTCTTTTTCTGTCCTTTTACCTTCAACTGATAGGACCTCAGGGGTCCCTTTCTAGCTGGAGTAAATCTCTGGCTGCCACCTTTTGGTGAAGTTCCTGCTGTTTATGCACTAAATGTGTATTAAGCTGTGAAGCCTGCTGCTGGTTGACGGGCCGGGCTGTACTAACTGTACTTATCCCAGGTAAGGGGGGGGGGGGGGGGCTGTTTGATTCATGGCTGCTGTATATCTCAATTTTCATCTGTTTTTTGGCTGGCTTGCACGGGCCTCCTGTGTTTCACTATGGAACCCAGAAATCATTGTTATCCTCCTTATGGATCTGTAGGCTAGCATGCAAGGCGGTCATGTGATATATTGATTTTGAATTCAACATTAGTATTTTAAGTTATCTGCAATCCTCTGATTGAGTCTAGTACTCAGAGTGTACTCGTCATGTCTGTCTTAGCCAGAAGGGGGAGTTTCAGACTGTAGTGCCTCATTGTCAGGTATATTGCTGATGAGGAAACAGGCTGAGGTTAAGAGACTTCTTTTACTTATTATCTTCACTTCTGAGAGTGAAACATTGGCAATCCCATGCAGGAGCAGAACCATTCAACATTCTTTTTTTTTTTTTTTTCAATATATGTTTATAAAATTTTTGCACAGATGACAAACATAAAAACAAAATAGAATATGAAATGTCTCCTAAGATACATCCAGCGCATATAAAAAGCTCAGAAACAGTCATTAGCGCATGAAACTTTTGCAAAACAAAATTACATATCTCATACAATGCAATTCCAGAGGAGACCTTTCACAAAACAAAAAAAAAGACAAATATCTAACCAGGGAGGGGTAAGGGAGGGCTGGAAAGTGAAAAAGAAGGGGAATCAGAGAAGAATACAGTGTGAGGATACCCTGTTTCACCACAGTACTCCCAGCTACATAGACGCCCCGAGTCTGGCACCCTCATCCGAGAATTCAAACCTATTCCACTTCCTCCTTTTTTTTTATTGTATTTGGTTAGCTTTTCAGCACGGATGTGGAGTAATTGCTCCATATCGCTGACATGTTTGACCTGTCTAAACCACTCCTGTGCCGTTTTGCAGCATTGATAAGATGACGTTCTAGGCTCTTGAACTGGGGAACCGTCTGGGAGGCTGTCCTAGGCATCGTATACAACAGATAGTGCAGGGCAGAGAGTCTTTTCTCCACACCAGTCACTCTCTCAATCAGACCATGAATCTCCTGCCAGAACGGCTGGATTTTAGGACAGTCCCACCATATGTGGATCAGCGAGCCTACGGCCCCCTGGCATCTCCAACATTTGTCGTCCACTGGGAGTCTCATTTGTTTCAGGACTTCAGGTGTCCTGTACCAATGTGTAAGCAATTTGTAATTTGTTTCTTGGACCGCCACACTTACTGAAGTTTTGTGCACAGCCAAACAAGCCGTGGCCCACTTGTCCTTTGTCAGGGGGATCCCTAAGTCCCTTTCCCATTTAGCCTTCAGACTCGATGAGGGGAGTGGTTCCGCTGATTGGAGCAGGGCGTACAGTCTTGATATCAAATGCCTGTCAGGGGGAGATGCAGTACACTCTAACTCGAATGCGGTTAGCGGTCGCGAGTAAGATAGTCTCTCCGGGAGGGTATTCAGGTAGTAGTCAGGGCTAGGTCAGTTTTGTCAATAAAGGATTGAGCCGAGAAGAAACTTCCCGCCCGTAGGTTAAAGTCTGGGGTCCATATTTGCTGGAATGCCCGTTCCGAGCCAATCGGAAAATCAGGGTTGTCACACAGATTAGTCATTGGGGAGGGAACCGAGGTAAGGCCATAATGCGATCGGGTTTTAAGAAAAACCTTCAGAGTGGCTCCGATCAGCGGGTGCGTCAGACAGTCCTCCTTCATGTGTAGTCAAGGGAGCCAGGCCTGCGATGCAATTGGTCGCAAGCCTGCGTCATTTTCCAGGAGCACATCCGGCGCCTGCCTCGGTCTGGTGTGCCAATCTATCACCCTCTGCAGGTGGGTGGAAAAGTAGTAGAGCCTAAAATTCGGGAGGCTCAGCCCTCCCGCCCATTTAGGGGCCTTCAAAAGCGCCCTTTTCAAGCGCGGCTGTTTGTCCCCCCACACAAAGGCCCCCAGTTCACGCTCCAGAGTTAGGAAAAAGGTATTGTCTAGAGTGATGGGGACAGTTTGGAACAGGTAGAGCAGCCTCGGCAGAATATTCATCTTGACACAGGCCACTCTACCCATTCAAGATATCGTAGTTTTCCGCCACCTCTTCAAGACGGTGAATATCGTCGACAACAGGGGTGAGTGATTTAGCTTGTACAGGGTCGAGATGTCAGTCGGGAGTTCTATCCCCAGGTATCTCATACTGTCCACACACCATCGGAGCTGGTACTGTCCCTGCAATACTGTCACCAACTCCTGGGGTAACAAGACCGGCATGGCTGAGGACTTTGCGAAATTGATCTTCAAGTTGGAGAGTCGCCCATATCGGTCAAACAGAGCCATCAGAGCTCTGAGAGATTCCTCCGGCTCCTTCAGAAAAAACAGCATATTGTCTGCGAACGCTGCTGATTTCAATTCTACGGAGCCTATAGGTATGCCCCTGATGTCCCTAGTATTCGCCACCACTCTCAGGAAAGGCTTCAAAGAAAGCACAAACAGGGTAGGCGACAACGGGCACCCCTGTCTGGTACCATTTGAGATATGGAAAGGCTCCGAAAGCAACCCGTTAGCACGGACCCTGGCAGAGGGCGAGGAGTACAGGGCACCTATCCAGGCAAGCATCTCCCGTGGCAGACCAATAAAGCGAAGCACCTCGAACAGATATGGCCAAGCCAATCTGTCGAAGGCCTTCTCGGCGTCAGTAGAGAGCAGTAGGAGTAATCTGTTTCTCTGGGAAGCCCAACGTATGGCATTAATTGCCGTTATTGTGTTTTGCCGTCCCTCCCGGCCCGGGACAAAGCCCACCTGACTTCCCGCCACCAGAGCGGGGAGCACTGGGAGGAGACATTCAGCCAAGATTTTCGTAAAGATTTTTAAATCCACATTAAGCAGAGAGATAGGGCGGTAATTTTGGCAGAATTGGGGGTCCTTGCCCGGCTTGGGGATCACCGCCACATGTGCCTCCAGGAACTGTGCAGGTAATGACGCCCCATCCACCAACCCAGTGACCGATGCAACAAAATGTGGTGCCAGTTGCGATGAAAACAATTTGTAGTATTGCAAGGGAAGACCATCTGGACCCGGGCTTTTCCCAGTCTTCATGGATTTCAGTGCGCCCTTAAACTCCTCCTCCTTGATCGGCTGTCCGATACACTCCGCCTCCTCTGCAGACAGAGTCGGCATCGCCGCCTCCCTTAAAAATTGGGCAATCAGCTCCGCCCGCGACCCCGACTCCTCGCCCCCCGCCAGATTGTAAAGCTGTGAGTAATACCGTCTAAAGCTGTCCACAATGTGTTTGGATTGGGAGACCACCTGACCCGAGGACGTGTGTATTCTGGTAACCTGTGCCATGTTTCGCTCTACCTTCAGCGCCCTGGCGAGGAGCCGCCCACTTCGATTCCCATTCTCATAGTATACTCCGCGTCTCAATGTCACCGCCCTCTTAACGCGCACCTGAATTTCATCTAGAAGATCTTGCCTAGCTTTCGTAAGGTCCTGCAGGACCCGTCTGCACAGCGACTCCTTGTGTTTTGATTCCAACTCGAGCACCTCCTGCTGGAGATGTTTAATTCTCTCATGTCTAGCCTTGTTGCAAGCCGAAGCAATGGCGATTAACTTGCCCCTGATAGTGCATTTGTGTGCTTCCCACACAATCGGACTCGCCACCTGGTTCGAAGCATTAATTTGGAAGTACTCAGTCAGTGCCTTCCTAATGTCATCGACCACCTCCGGTTCCGTAAGCAGTCCCACATTGAGTCTCCACTTCCAAGATGTGGCCTCCGGAGCGTCAACATTAAGGACTGCCGTAATCGGCGCGTGATCAGAGACTGCGATGGACCCTATAGACACCGCCCTCACTCTCGGCAAATCACGTTGTTGGACGAAGATATAATCTATCCTCGAGTAACGGTCATGAACTGCGGAATAATACGAGTAATCTTTACCCGAGGGGTGCATTGTACGCCATACATCAAACAAGTTTAATGAGGCCAGCAGTTTCTTAATAGCCTTCAAGGAGGGGTAAGGAATAGCCGATTTGCCGTTAGAGGCGTCTAGCAGGGGATTGAGGGCGACGTTAAAGTCCCCCCCCATCAGGAGCATGCCCTCTGCAAAGTCGAGAACCTTATCACAAAGCGACTGGAAAAATGACACATGACCTTTGTTAGGCGCATAGACATTGATTATAGTGACCAACCGTGTCCCCAATTGGCCCTTAACACCCACATACCTCCCCTCCTCATCAATCAGTGTCCCGTGCACCTGCATCTGTACCGAGCGATGCAAGAGAATCGAGACGCCCTTAGCGTTACCCGAGGGCGAGGATGCATGAAAAGAGACCAGATAGTGTTTGTCATAAAATTTAGGGACATGGGCATGTTTAAAGTGTGTTTCCTGTACCAGACAAATTTTGGCTTTCAACTTCCTAAATTCACCCAAAACCACTGTGCATTTCTGCGGGGTGTTCGACCCCCCCCCCCGCATTAAAGGAGACTATCGCTAGCTTGTCCATTGTTCGACAAGTGTATCTTGGGACCAGGGAAAGGAAAAAACTGACAAGGGGGGGGGGGGAAAGGGAGGGGGGGGGGAAACGTTCGTAGAGACACACAGAAAAAAACAAGAACCTACACAAATACAATAGACAAATAAAGTAAACACCAGGGGGGGAGAAAATCCCCCAACTACTCAATCCCGAAGCCGGGGAGTAAGGAGAGAGAACTGGTCCCTAGTGACAGGGATATAGCCTGTCACTGAAATCGACCGGGTGTTAAGGAGTAGGTCCCACTTCCACCGCAATGTCCAGTGGAAGGGGAGTCACTCACTCTGGGGGGGTGCAGATTCCGGATTAGAAATGAACAGTCTCCGGATTAGTGAAGCACCCATTTACCCCCAACACGAGCCACTGCTCCTCCTAGGGAGGTTCCCAACTGGACCCCACGCTAATGGGAGCCAACAGAAATCGTAAAGTATGAATTTAAACCCAGGTGCTAAACATAAGTTGCATAATGGGCAATAACCAGAACTAAAGCATACACAAAAAAAAAAAAATATTACGTTGCGAGATTCAGGCATTTCACTTCCACATCCGCGGACCACCCCTCCCCCAGGAGGGACTCCGAAATGCACGTTAGGCAGCACCCGCCTCAGAGAGAAAGAGGCGCCCCCCCCCCCAGAACCGGGGGAGGGGGGGGACAGAGCGCCCCCACCCCACGCAGCAGGCCCCATAAAGGCTCGAACCGCCGTTGTACCGAATTATGGAAAGCATGAAATAAACTGCGCGACCCCCCCCCCAGTACTCCTCGCCCCATGGTCAGCGTGCTTGCCAAATGCCATACTCACGGAGCAGTTCATTCTGGGGGTCAGGAAGTCTCTGTATGTATGTATAGGGAGTCCACTAGTCCGGGGAGGGACCGCCGGGAGGGAGTGGCAAATCAACCGGATCCGCTGGACAACACCTCCCGGGGATAAGCTACCGGTGGGGGCAGTCGGCGCCTGTGTCGTTGGCCTTTGCGTCGTTTCGCAGCCGCTGGTGGATAAGCGATGCCTGTTATCGCGGGAGGTGTACCCCACGGGCGGCGGGGTGCGGGTTGCTGGAGGACGGGAGGTCCTCTTGCCACGAAGATGATTCCTGGATGTTGCGGTTCCAATCTGGCAGCTCAACTGTCGGAATCTGGAATGTGGCACAAAAATTCTCCAGATCGTCAGGAAAGCGCAGGGTGGCTTCTTTGCCTTTATGGGCTACATACAGACCAAAAGGATATCTCCAGGCATATTGCATGCCTCTGGCCCCCAAGGCGTCCAGAAGGGGGCGCAGGGCGCGCCTCTGTTGGAGCGTAGTAGGCGACAAGTCCTGGAACAGCTGTACATCTTTTCTGGCTATCTGTATACGATCTCTTTGGTGCGCTTTTCTCATGATGGCTTCCTTCAGGGGAAAGTTGAAAAAGCAGCAGATAATGTCCCGTGGCATATTAGCATCTGGGTTGCGTTTGCGGAGCGCTCTATGAGCTCTCACCAATTCTATTTCTGCCTCAGCTGGGCGATCCAACAGCTCATTAAACAGTTGCTTTAGCATCCCAGGTATCTCGGCTGAGGTTATAGATTCCGGTACCCCGCGTACCCTGATATAGCAATAGCTATAGCACAGGGGCCCTGCAGTGTGCCAGAAAGGGAAGCTTCAAGGAAGGTGCATAAGTGCTCACCCGGCGATTGCAGCTGCTGCTGTCCAGCCGGGCCGAGGTAGGCCGAAGCCTCAGTCTCAATTTTCGGGTTGCAGGTGGAACAGCCGGTCTGGGGCCTCAGAGCTGGGTGCAAGAGGGCCCTGTGTCCGGAGGGGCCACCGCGGGGTACCCTCTGCCCGATGGGGGGCTGTGTGAGCTGTTTTGCGGCCTTCCGGCGCTCCGTGGTAGGCCCAAGCCGCGGGCTAAATTTTGGGGCCAGGAGTCTGATGCTGCTGTGGGCGGCCGAAAATCCACCGGTTCCGGGCCGCGGCTGGAGTGTGGGCTGCTGGATGTGGCTGGGGAGAGTCAGAGGAGCCCTCCCCTGCGTGCGGAAAGATGTTAAAATCCGGAGATCCGCCGGAGTAGGCCGAAGCCGCGGCCTCGATTTTGGGCCCGACCGCCGGCGTGTGGGCGGGTGTCCGCAAACGTGATGGCCTTGCTGCCTGGTCCTGAGGGAGTCCCTCCAAGGCAGTGGGGTCCGGTGTAGGGGTTCACAAATGGCGTTTTAGTGACTTTTAAGGGGATACTTGGAGGAGCTAGCAAAACTAGCTGCTTCACCTCTGGATGCCTGGCCACGCCCCCATTCAACATTCTTGATACAACTTACTGCTGGTAAGTTAAAAATTGTAGTAGTACTTTTGGTACTGCTGACTCCTGGAGTTCAACTTCTGGTTCCAGGCACTTCCTAGTGGCTACTTCCGGATTTGTTTTTAACTTCGTGTTCACCAAGTCTCGGGTGACAACGCTTGGTCTATGCCTTTCGGTCAGAATTTTTGGTTGTTCATCCTTTTCTGCCTTGGAGGTGTACTTTACTGCCAATATAGAGTGTTTATTCGGCTCACGGATGTCGCTTGCTTTGTCATTTTTGCCACAGCTATGTGTTACACTAATAACATGGTTATCTCTCTGTGTTGTCATGTTTCTATTGTCTACTGACCCTTGCAGCCTCAGGTCTGTATGTATGTCCCCCTCATTTACAAGACGAGCCATGCTCAAGAAGGTAGGGATCCCTGCTTCAACACTGTTATATCTGTAAATATGCTGGGATTTTTAGTCCTACACTTCTTCTGCACTTCACACCTGTCAGACTACACCATGCTACACAAGACTCTTTGCTGATAAAATCTTCAGTTCATCCCAGCATTTCCAGAGGGAATACTCCTCCTCTCATCATCACAGTCCAAGTAAATCATGCTCTCACTCTCCCATTTCCATCTGGTCATACAAGCTTTTCCAGGGATGACACCTTGGCAGTAACACCTACAATGTCATTCTTGTATGAGAAGTTCTGATGTGAAAGAGTGATGTCTATTGATTTGATGTGAATTAATTGACCCTGTTGCAATGGCAGGGATGAATTTTCAGAAGTCCAGACCTATGGAGCAGCCATTATGCAGGCCCAGACTTGGCAGTGGGAGGCAAAATCCACGAGCCTAGAGGGAGTTATCACACTGCTTTACAGAGCTGATCTAAGCAGCTCTGCCCCCCCCCCCCCCTCTTCGTGGGTGTATGGCAGGCTTTAAGCTGGGCATAGACGTTCCAATTCCTGCACGATCCGATGCCGCATCTCTTAGGGATCGGGTCATGCAGGAATTGGATGCAGCAACTAACGAGGATTGGGTTAAAATCAGCCGCCCTGTCGGATCGCACAGTTATTGTTTAATTTTACCCAATTCCATTAGCAGTCGTCCCCAGCCGAAGTAATTAGCTGCACATAAAGAGTGTTGTCCGATTCTTGGCACTAGTGGGCGGGCGACATCATCACGCCCGCTCCTAGTGCAGAGTATGGGATAAGGAGTAGACGGTAAATCGTACCGTCTATTCCAAGCTTTAGTGCTTTTCCAAAATCTCTTTGAAGGTTGGTCAGTGATGCTTCCAATGGACTTTGGCTATGTCTTCTGTTCAGAGGCATCCACAAGCATATTCTTCTAAAAGTTGCGAAAAGTTATGATCTGGGCTCAATACCATATGTGAAATCTAACAGCCTCATATCCAGTCAATCTGATGGCAGCCGCTCGGTTTTCTCTATGAAGTCTTCAGAGGGGTACACCTTACCACCTGTACTGTGATATTTAGGTTCCTGCAGAGATTATGATTCTGGGTGGTGATGATTCCTCCTCCATGTGGACACTTATATCCTGCCTAAGCCCTTTCTTCCAGTAGAAGAGTTTCTTCTTAGCTACGGTGCATCCACAGCTGAATTCCAGTAACTCATCTTTTGGAGTTTTTTTTTTTTTTAGAAGAGCTATGAATTAGATCTAGGTCTCAACACCTTTAGGGGTCACTTGTTGCCAGCCTAAGCCTTTTGTGAGCACCTGTAATGCTTTGCTTTGTCAGGTTATGTAGTTCCATGGAAATAGTCTGACTATGTCCTCCTAAAAGAATAAGATGTCCTCCTTAGGATGTTCTGTTAAGGCAGGTTTTCCTGATGGTCGATATTTCGGGGACTTCTAATGCTTTTACACCTGTCCCTTAAGACGACATTCTTGGTGGCTTTTACTTCAGGCAGAAGAGTTCCAGTTATAGCCACCCTGGTTCACACTTTTCCATACCTCACTTTTTTACAGATAGGATTGTACTATCCCTGATGAATTATTTCACCCTTAGGGAGAATTTCATCGAAACCAGGACAGAACCTTGGCATCCTTCCCTGTAGATGACGTTTCTCCAGTGCATGCTTGGAGGTTGTGGTCATTGGGGGGCTACTTGAATCCAGGGCCTCCTTAAGATCTTCTTGTTATCTGTTCGTGATTCCAGCAGAAAGGCTGCTGGTCTAGCAGTTGCTCAAGGGTGCAAGGCTTATGCAACTTGAAGTGTCTCTTCATTATGGGTGGCAGAGAGTTCCTGTCTTTTGCTGTTTTTTATGGCAGTTTTGTCTCAAAATTTTATTGCATCCCACCCTCTAGTGCAGTGGTGGGCAACTGAGTTGATATGGAGGGCCACAAGTGCGGCCCTCAGCATCACTAAAGGGCCACACATAACATTGATCCAGACCCTCCCCCCATAGACATATCTCAGCAGGCGGTGGTCCAGTAAACATTGACAATTTTACTAATGTAGGAGCGCAAAAGTTGATTAGGAAAGCTGGGTCACCGTGTGACCACTTCACATGTGAGTTGCTTTGCCCTATGCATTAACAGTTAGGTTTTGGGGGCCACATGTGGAGGACCAAGGGGGGCGCCAAACAATGCCCACCAGGCCGCAGGTTGGGCACCTAGGCTCTAGTGGCTAGTTAGGTCCCATTGTGAATGCGAACATGGAGCCGTCAGGAAAACTGAAAATTCCCATCATACTTACCGTAATTTTCCTTTTCTGACATGCTCCATGTCAGCATATTCCCACCCTGGTTCAAGACTAGTTATTAAACATTGGAACTCTATGTTCTACATGGTGGCCAGGCTTTGTGAGAAGTAGATGGCAATTGTGGAATACCAGCTGCAACATGGTTGTCGCTTTTTTAGTCAACTACCACTATTCACAAGCAAGCATTTTGGGTATTGATGTCAGACCTATGTGAAATTTTAGAAAACTTTGATGAATCCACAAAGTGTAACCATCCCACTGCTGTGTCTACTTAAACAATCACTGCTCACAATCCCGTGACCCTCTCTCTGTACGTATTTTACATAACACAGATTACTGGGGGTTCACCCTTCTCAACCCCCGCTACAAAAGAGAACTTCTCATCTCTCATTCCTGTGGCGGAAAGGAAGAGTAAAATGGTGCAATACCAAAAGGTACTTGTAAAGAGATTGCTCTGAAGTTTTCCGTCTAACAACACGGCCGGCACAGTCCATACTTTCTTAGGCAACCGAGGAAGGGGAACACACAGCAGTTACAACAAAGGCACCCCACAGCAACCTTACCCTGAAGCGCTGCCTAGTGGTATAAGGGGGGGGAAAGTTTTGGAAGATGGTAAAGGAATACATAGCAGACTGTGTCAGCATCTTAAATAATCTCTCATTGCCGTACAACTACTGGGTGTCCAAGCTGAACACGTGGCACGAACTTGCGCTCTACACCTTGGAGGTTCTGGCATGCCCAGCCGCCAGCATTTTATCTGAGCTTGTATGTAGTGCTGCTGGTGGCATAATAACAGATAAGCATATCCGTTTGTCCATTGGCAATGCTGACAGGTTGACTAAAAAATGAACAAGGCCTGGATTGCTTTTGATTTCTCAACTCCACCAGAGAAGAGCTGAGCTGATAAAGGCAATTTCAAAATGTGTTTTTTTAATGGACTTTAAAATGCACCACACAAGTTTTGTGGTTGAGTCTGGTCTCCTCCTTCTCTTTCAAAAGCAACCAAGACCAAGATGTCCAAGATGCATCCATACATCATCCCCAATGCTTTTCCTGGTCAATTTGGGTGGTGTTTCTGTCACTTTCTGAACTTTTCCAATGGACCAGGTACCCTCCCCTCTTCTGAACAGGGGGTGCCTGGTTGTCTCTCGTGTTAAGCAGCATATGGTATATTCAAATTCGTGTAATTTCACAAATATACAAAGAAATATTCTAAATTCATAAAATCCAAATTTGTCTGTATTCTATTGCCTTACATTGCGCATGGCCGTGCGCAATGATTCGCAAAGATTCGCAATGCAGCTTTACAGCTTCTCTTCCTCATTCTGTGATCTCAGCCAGTACGAGCGAAGTGTGTTTTGCGCATATCCATTCGCAATGCGCACACATATGCGCGATGTATGCCGGCAAACAACGTTAAAACATAATATGACGAATATCCGCCATTGCAAATATCTGTGCGCACATTCGCGAAATATTGCGAATTCTCGAATGACGGATATTCGTCAAATTCAAAATTCTAATTCAAATTCAAATTTCGAATATTCTCGCTCAACACTAGTTGTCTCCCATTGACTTTCATTATACTTGGGTGCTCAGTCGAACACACAAAAATTGTGATGTGTTTGGACTGAACACCCAACACTTTGGTGCTCTCTCATCACTCAGAAATCAATAGAAAATTTGCTCACAAAAAGACTCAAATAAGACTGCAATCTGTTGGAGCATGATGTATATCGGAATCAGGCAAAAGGGTGGCGCTTCGAACCAGAGACTTACAAAGAGTCACATGGAGATTTGCTCTGCCTATCAGTGCTCCTGAGTAAAAATTTTTACACAGCATGTTCAGGAAGAAACGAAGAACTCCTCTCTGCTCGAATATGCTGTATACTGTTGTTAACTTGGCAGGATGGATAAGGCTGAGAGATTCTCTAAAGCTAGCCATACACGTGTCGGATTCCATGGCCAATTGATCACTCACCTGATCG
>CM070036.1:87734398-87761138 GCA_036250615.1 Ptychadena robeensis | reverse complement strand
CTGCCATGAAGTCCAGGAAATTGTAATTTTCCTTTCCTGGATATGTTCATGGAAGCAATTTCCTGGACTTCATGGCAGCATACAATGGGACCTAAAAAACATGACGTAGAGCGGTTACTGCAAAACAAATTTTATTGAATTTATTTATGACCAGCTAGGAAAATTGATTTGCCAAATTGACCCGTGGTAAGAGATGCCAGATCAACCCGATAATGTGACAGGAAGGTGTGAGGGGATGACCACGACTGCTCTGCAGATTACATTTACTCATACCTTGCAGAAAGCGGCCCAAGTTGCCACTATGCCCCTGGTGGAGTGAGTTGTGACTGCTGAAGGAATGGGGAGACCAGCTGCCATGTATGCCATCTAAATGACCTTGAAGATCCACAAGGTGATGGTCCTGCTGCTTGCCCCCTGTCGTGAGCTGAATGGGTACCTAAAACAGGTTTTGAGCCAAGTGGAATTCTTTAATGACCTCCAGGTAGCTTCTCAAAAGCTGTGGCGACATCCAGATGGTGTGGTTGGCCTGAGTCCACATGCAACACTAGGAGCATAATTTCCTGATTTAAATGGAACTAGGGGGTGACTTTGGGCAGGAGGTTCTTGGGACCACTCTGTCTGGAAAAAAGATCAGATGGGAAGGCAGGACAGATGGTGAGCTGCCACAATGATGTGTTCTGAAGGGGCATAAAAGTGTGCCTCTGCTAGGTGGTTTAAGACTATTACCAAGTCCCAATGGGGAAAGTAAGGATGTCTGGCAGGTCTCAATTTGAGATTAACTGAGCCATCGACTCTTTCTTGGACCACTGATGCCCTGTGAGAGCTGAGAGGGCCAAAATTTGCACTAGTAAGCTGTGGAGTCGATGGTGAAAATCCATTGGACAGTGCGTAGGTAGCAAATCTGGTCCAAATCCTGTAGTATGTTACATTGGTGGTCTGCACAACTGCATGCTGCTAAGCAGAGACTCTGTGTAGCTGAGTGCACAAATTCTCCCTTGGGGGTAGCATCCAAGGTGGTACTGTTGAGTGCTCTAGAAGTAAAGGGAACCAGGGTCGCCGTGGCCAATATGGCCCAATATGGAATGATAGCTATGAGAACCACTGGTTCCCGCCTGGTGGAGAAGTTGCAGAATCAAAATAAGAAGGGGGAAATGCGTACCCCAGAGAGAACTCCCGGGGTGATGGATCACATCCATCCTCCTTCGGCCCATTTTCTGGAGTGGCCATTAGTTCCACCTGAAGGGCTCTAAAGGGCTCTAAGCGGTGCTCTGATCTCCAGCACATTGAAAACTATGCTTCCCGTGGGCAAGTCCCATGCACCCTGTTCCAGAGTGTCCTGAAAATGAGCTCCCCAGACTGATGTGCTTGCGTCCGTGAAGATGCAACACCACTGGGAAATCATAATTGGCAGAGATTTCCGAAGGTTGTGTTCCTCCGTCCACCATTTCAGCATCGGAGATTGGAATGCACTGGAGGAGCCCCCCTCTTTGCCATAGTGACAGAAACCAGACCTGAAACTCACCATAGGGACAATGGGACACTTTCATCATGGAGGCCGACATGGCCCGGCAGAGATTAGATTTGGAGATTAGCACTAGCCTCTTCTGGGTCGGAAGCTTCTCTGAAATCCGCAACTTATCTATTTTGGCCCCCAGAAAAATAATGCTGTGGAAGGGCGAGAGCTGGCTCTTTTCCAGATTTATAAGCCAAAGAGATTTCTGCAGTCTTTAGACCAACAGATCTCGGTGGGAGAGGAGAAATGATTCCACGTATGCCAACAGGATGATATTGTCTAGGTAATTGAAGACCTTCAACACCTGGTTCCTGAGGACTACTATGACCTGCAGAAGCAGTTTCCAGAATGTCTGCGGGGCGGTGGAGAGCCAAAAGGAAGGCACGTGAACTGGAAGTGCTCCTTTCCCACTGAAAACTGCAGGTATTGTTCAAAATCCAAGTAGACTGACAGCATAAAGTCCCCCAATGAAACCGACAGAAGGAAGGACTGCAAGGCCTGTTAATGCATCTGCCATTTTAAATCCAGAACTGGCCGCATATCCCCCGTCTTCTTCCCCGGAGACATTGATCTTGAGGCACACACCCACACCGCCACAAAATATCTGAATTTGGCAACTACCCCAACTGGTAGGGCGGAGTGACCTTAAAAAGTTTTTTGCCGCATCCTAGGATGGCGCTGAGGTCCAACTTACCCATAAAGAGTTTCTAACCATCAAAGGGTATTTTACAACGGAGATTCTGGTCTACTTCCCAAGAGCATAGGCACAAGGTCCTGCGGGAGGTAACAGGGTGAACAATGGCTCTAGCTGAGCAATTTAGAAGGTCAAACGCTGCCTCCCTCACAAATTTCCCTGCCAACCTGAGCTCTGCCAGACCCGGTATCAGTGAGTCAATCTAAACTGAGCTGGAAACAGAATCCTAAAGCCTTGGCTGCCCAACTAGTGATGGCCTTAGCCACTTAGGAGAGAGATGGTGTCGGACGACATGCCTGAATAAGTTCTTCTCAGGTCTGCGTCCAGGCATCGATCTCAGGATGAGATCCAAAGAGCTGTCACTAACAGCTAACACTAAAAAGCATCTTTAGGCTGAAAAAACAATCCCATCGGAGAGATAGCAAAAACATAACACATGGCCAAAACAACCGAAACATACTTAACCTTCCTAGCGGTCTGCCCATACCACGCTGTTTTTAACAGCGTGGTACGGGCAATCGCGGCAGTGTACACAGTACACTGCCTGAAAGTCCCCCCCTCCCCCCGCCTCTCTTCACACAGCCGGCGTCATTAATGATGCCGTCTGTGAGGGCTGGAAAGCAGACACTCCTCCATTAACATGGAGGTCTATGTTACCGCCCACCCCCCGCCTCCCTGCGTCTGGAGATGAATATGCATTCCAGACTTCAGGCTGTAATTGACTGCACAGGATTTGCAACCAAGTATTAAAAAGGGAAAATTTTATTTATGATTATTATTCTGTTCCATTACTTTGGTCCCTTAACAAGCGGGGGACACATATGCAAACTGTTGTAATTCCTATGCTGTTCGCCCGATTTGGATGTTTGCTTAATTCCGAATCCACTGTGGTGGTGTATAGAGCCAAAAATGATACAATTGTGTTGATGTCCCAATATTTATGGACCCGACTGTAGTTTTGCCAGCCTGTTTAGGCAAGGTTTCTTTTCTGTCCTGCGGCATTCTGCCAGGACAAGTTCTGTAATTTCCTCCATTAGAGAAAAGGCAGCGCTACTATCCTCGTTGTAGCTGAGGATAGTAGCGGTCCCTTTTTGATTGTGGCAAGGGGTCGTCCCAGTCATTTGCTTCCTGACTAACCCTTTTACTTTGGAGAAATCACAACCCAGCACGAGAGGTTGTAAGCTCCTCCATGTATTCCTCCTCCACGTGTTCTCAAGTTTTTCTAGCTCTTAAGGTCAATGGGAATGCATACTCAGATTCCTTGCCTTCTGGGACTGGGACTTCTTTATAGTAGTCTGTACTGTATGCTGGATCATGGCCAGGACTTCATCACGGGTCAAATCTTGTTCCCTGGTTGCATGCTTCATGCATTCACTGCAAGAAAGCTTCCTTGGCATAGCCAGGTCAACCGCAGATCCAGCATAGGCCTAGAGGAACTGGCCACAGAGAATTGACAACAACCTTCTTTGACGAGGATAGAAAAAAGAATGATGGTCCAGGTCTCCCTCTGGGAAATAAGAGACCTGTCCTATGGATTTAAAGACAGAGCTTAACCCATTGTATGCTGCCATGAAGTCCAGGAAACGTAACATTGATCCAGACCCTCCCCCTGTCGACATATCTCAGCAGGCGGTGGACCAGATCCCGACAGGCAGTCAAAATCCAACAGCACTCACCCCCCCCCCTCCTGCCCCTGAGTGCAGCACTCATATGTAGACCTGGTTTCCATGATCAACATTGTCAATTTAACTGATGTAGGACCACCAAAGTTGATTAGTAAAGCTGGGTCTGTGTGACTACTTCACAGGTGTGTTGCTATGCCCTATGCATTAACAATTTGGGCTTGGGGCCACATGTGAAGGACCAAGGGGTGCCACCAAACAACACCCAAAGGGTCGCAGCTTGGGCACCTAGGATCTAATTAATTGGGGAACAGCGTATACAATAGGTGGGGGGATAGGACTGGCATGGTTGTAATGTAAGGGGTGAGAAGATGGGTAGGAGAGACTGAAGAGGTGGGTTTTTAAAAGAGCTGAAGGTAGAAACAAGTCTAATGGGGCAAAGCAGGGAGTTCCAGAGAGTAGGAGCGGCCCTAGAAAAGTCTTGAAGCCACACATGTGGTAATATTATGAGTGGGGGTGTCATTAGTAGGTTGCTTGAAAAGTGGAGGGGGCGGTTAGGGGTATATTTATGTACCAGGTTGGAAATGTAATGTGGAGTGATTTTAAAGCAAGGCAAAGAACTTTAAATTTAATTCTCTGGGCAATTTGAAGCCAGTGAAGAGATTTGCACAGAGGAGCAGCAGATAAGGAGCAGTTAGTGGAGTAACTGAGTCTAGCAGCAGCATTCATGATGGACTGAAGAGCTGACTGTCTAGTTAGAGGAAGGACAAAGAGGATGATGTTGCAGTAGTCCATATGAGAGATGATGAGAGCGTGTACCAGGAGTTTGGTAGTCTCTGGAGGTGGGAAGGAACATATCTTGGAGATGTTGCAGAGATGGAAGTGGCAGGATGTAGCAATGTTCTGTATATGAGGAGTAAAGGAGAGTGCAGATGTAAAGGTGACACCAATGCAGCGTACTTGTGGAATAGGGGAAATGACGGTGTTATTTACTATAAGATGTTGGGAGGAGGCTTGGAAAGTGATGGGGGAAAGAGGAGTTCCATTTTGATCAGGTTGAATTTAAGGAATCTGTCAGCCATCCATGAAGAGATGGCCAATAGACATTGAGAGATGTTTTCCATTATCCAAAACGGATAATGATGTGAGCACAGAAAAGACATTTGTGGTTATTTCATTATTAATGGTATGTTATATTTGTCTGACTTACAAGTGCCTTTTTTCATTGTAAACAAGATGACTGAAATGATCAAAATCTATGTCAAAATGGCCAAAACAATCAATTTCAGTGGGGGTTGAATAATTTCAACTGTAGTTAATGTTAACCTTCATATACCCTTCATAGTATATAAAAAGGTGAGACATTCACGTCTGGGGTTAGGGGTATGGCCCCGATCAGGTGGACGAGATCAGCGTGTGCAGTAAATGTTCTTGAAGGGTGACCAAAGGGTGTTTGTTTGCTCTTTTTTCTTGGATCTTAATAAATAAATCGTTTTTTACCTACTTAACATGCTGTTATTTAAGTGCCATTAAAGTCTCTGGGGAGTAGCCAACCCAATGTTTTAAGTTGGTTTTTTTCCAACCATTGTCCTCTTATAAAAATTGTATAAGTTTAACAATAAAAACAATAAGAATTGCCAAAGAAAGTTGTGTGGAGCTGTAACCTCAACTCAATCTGCAATATCAGCTTCAGCCACCCGATGTCACTAGAGAGCACTTGCCATCAGATCACACCACAAGAACACTCCACATCAGAGGAGGGGAAAAGCTCCATGTATCTCTCCTCCAGTAGTCTGCAGATGGGCTTAGGAAGCAAAATAAAGGTACGCAGAGCTAGGTTTTAGACCATTTTGCATACCAGCGTACTGCTTTTATGCAACCCTGGCCATTACTTTAAAAGTTATTTATTCAAAAACCACATATACTAGGATCGTGATTTTTTTTTGCAATGTGTCTAAACATCTTTTAAAAATATTCAAAAGTTTTGTTATTACTAGCATATTTAGGGGATTTGCCATTTAATAGAAACCACAAATACTGCATACTTTGCTATTGAATGTCAGCCAAATATGAATTTCATGACAGTTTGATGTGTTGCAGGAGTATTAGTGTCTTACCAATACCACTGCGATACATATAATAAATTACCAAAACCCCTGAAAATAAGAGAAAATAAATGAACATTTACTTAGTTAATATGTCCACTCCAGCGCTGTAGTCCCGATCCCAAAATCCAATACGATTCTGGATAAAAAAAAAAAACTCTGAAAAAAACCCCCAATGAATCCCTCTGAAAACCTCTTCGCTCCTAAGCTCTGCTTAAGACGTCCTTCCCTTCTGGTGTCCGGTGTTGAAAGAGGTATGACTTTCTGAAAAATCGGTCCATGATGTCACGGTTTGTTGGTAAACATAGTGATGTGTGCAAGGGTAAAGCTCCCTGTGACATCACGGACTGGTGCAGTGAGCGTGGGATGATTTTTCTCATACTCACACTGCACAGGACCGGAAGTCCTAGCTCTTTTAAACGCCAGACATGGGAAGGACGTCTCCAGATTTTCTTTTTTTTCTATAATATTGCAGAGATTGGATTTATTTTGGGACGCCACTTTGTGGAATAATTTTTCTTCTTTTGGCTTTTTTTTGTAATTTATTGTCAGAGGGAAGGTTCATTTTTTATTGTTTTTTTTCCTGTTTTATTGGATTGTTATAGGGATATCGGGATCGGGACTACAGCGCTGGAGTGGACATATTAACTGTAACTAAATGTACATTTATTTTCTCTTATTTTCAGGGGTTTTGGTAATTTATTATATGTATCGCTGTGGTAATGGTAACTCACTTGTTTTGTAATTGTCGGTTTTAGTAAATTGTGCGATTTTATGATGGGAATTACGTGTAATTGTGGAATTTTTGAATTGCACATTTGTTAATTGTTAAATTGTGTGTTTTATTTGGTTTGAATTGTTGGTTTTATTGTGTAGGGGTAATGGTTTGTGATTTGTGTAAGGGGTTTTATGTTCGATGTCATACATAATTTAATTATGACATATAACATTGCATTGTAATTTAATGTTAAGGTTTTCTGTATTAGTTGGTTTGCATTGTAGGCTTTGTCATGTGTCTACTGTACTTTTTTACTATTACTTTTTTTTTTTTTAATGGCTTTTTATTTTTTCTAATTTTCGGATGGAAGGTGGTTTAATAAAATTTTTGGGAGGATTTTTTTTCTTTACAATCGCTTTACTGGATTTAAATCTTGATTGGACTACAGAGCTGGATTGGACATATTAACTATACGTAATTTTACATTTATTTATTGTGATTTTCAGGGGGTTTTGTATATTTCTTATATGTGTTGCATTTGTATATGTATGTCGGCCACATGTAATAATTAAAGTTATTATTACATATTACCGGTATTAAAATTTATATATATGTTTGGTTTGTTTTAATTGGCGGCTTTTCAGCTAAAAGTGTTACAGTTTAGTGATTTCTATAGCAGTTAATAAAACCCCTATTATAACCACATCGTATGTTTAATATTTAATGTTATTATGTCATATACATTTGTATGTGCTGTTTTGGTATTGTAAAAGTGTGGGTTTCTTGCTTGCAATTGTCAGGTTTTGTGAATTGTTAGTTTAAGTTTTGATAAAAATGTTTTTTTGGCTATGAATTGTAGTTTTTTTTTATATTACTTAATATGTCATGTAAAACTGTGGTTTTTGTTTGGAATTGTCATGTTTTAGGGCAGGGGTTGCACTGTTGTTACCTGTATTATTTATTTCATGATTACAACTAATAATATTTTACTGTGTTTTAAACACAGACTCTGTATGAGCTAAACATGTGCCACCAGGATAACATGTTCTGTTAGGTGCTCGTTGAAGTAGTGCCATGCTCTGAGCATAGCCATGCTTGAGAGCCGAACACATTTAAGGTAAAACGTAAAACCCACTCTGCTTAGTAGAGGCATTGGCAGTGTAAATTAGCGGGTACGTTGCACTAAAGTATCTGGGGGTGCTCTGTTGCTCAAAGTGTGTCTCCTGGAGGCAAACTATATTGGCCCTGGCAGCTCAAGGCTTTTGTACGCTTGTACGGGGAGTCAAGGCCCTGCACATAAAGGGATAGAAGCTTCAGTGACATATGGATACTGGGAGGTGCATGCAGTACCACAAATAGGAGTACAGAGGGGCATGGAATGGGACCATGACTGCGGGTCTAAACAGAACAGGAGGAGGAACAAGAAAGATACAAGGAATAGACAAAAGATATAGAAAACAAAGTCCAGACCCAAAAAACAGGACAGCAAAAAGGTGACGTGAGGCCAAACATAGCGTACTTACAGTACATGCGTCAAGATAAAAAACATAACAAACAAAAATGCCCATTCGAGCATGACAAACAATATGTAAGGCGAGTGCCCAGTGACAAGCACCCATGACAGGAATGGCCCTATTCAGTATTATTATTATTATTATCATTTATTTATATAGTGCCAACATATTACGCAGCGCTGTACAATACATTAGAGTGGAGATACAACACACAATAACACACAGGTACAGGTAATGATACAGGAGGAATAGAGGACCCTGCAGCTTTACTGTGAAGAAAAAGGAAAGATAAAGACCCCATCTGCAGGCCACAGGTAGGAGCCATTTACATATAATTGAAATCAATGTGAAAGTTCTTACTATATCCAAAAATAAACCTGGGAAACCATAGAATAAGGTCTAAGCCCGACAAACTATAAATCTAAATGAATATGAGTCACACAAAAACCTCCAAGGAAAGTAAATCACTGTAAAGGACTCTGAATAAGAGTCAAATAATATAAGTAAGAGTAAGCCAGAGGCACCCAACCACCACCCTCCGTGCTAGAGTGATTTACTCTGCTCGGGTATCGATTGTAGGGAAGGAGGGGTTAGGCGAGGGAGTGAGGATATAAGAAAGGGAGTGGAGTAAAAAAAAAAACCAGCGTATTATATTATACTGTGCAAACCAGAAACCACTACATATTAAATTGACCAGAAAGCGGAAAACAGTGAAGTCACCGTCAGACATGTACAGGATGAATAGGGCTGTGGTGAGAAGTCCAAAGGGAGGTTGCATAATGATAAAAAAGAAAACTAGCTGCATATTCCCAAGGCGTGTCCATCACCCAATAAAACCACATTGTACAGTGTCAATGTCTTTCTGCTAAAAAGGCAAGGTAACCAGCCATATGCGGGTCCATAAGGTATGGGGACAGGATCGGGGGGAGGGAAAGCAAAGGAAGGGGTAAGGAAAGGGGAGGTGAATGCTTCATGTCCGGGGTGGTCCAAACTACAGTCTGGAGGTAAAAAAAAAAAAAAGCCAAACAATAACAATTACAAGGCAGGTCAGCAGCTGGATAGGAGCTGTCATTCCTTTCGACTTACCAGAGGAGCGTTCGGGTTTGGTCGTGGAGATATCCGAGGAGGGGGAAAGACTTTTCCCTGCGTGGCAAGGCTGATGCAGTTGTGGCTAGTGGCGGCGGCAGCAGGCCGCAGTCTTGCAGTGTCGATTTCGCCTTCTCCGGTATTGGGACTTGTTGATGCTTATTGTCAAATGTGAACATCCGTTTAAACAGAAATCCCTATTTAAATTTGCATATAGGGAGAAAGCAATACTTGGAGAGTTTCAGAGGGGGCCAATTCAGCAAATATTTGATATTTAAAGCTTTAAAAAATTGGAGATTTAGCGAGATGGGAACCAGTCATAATGGCTTCTCTTGTATAATAGAAATGGAATTTTACTACCACATCTCTAGGTGGGCCATTGGGCATCTTCTTAGTGAGAGCCCAATTAACCCTGTCCATTTCAAGAAACTTGGGGATACCCTGGATACGAATATTCGGCCGCCGCACTCTATTTTCAGAATCCTCCAGTTTACAATAAAGGGTTCCAATTTTGAGTTTTAGGGCAACAACATCCTCATCATGGCCTTCCAGACAGTAGTTACCTCATTCATATGCATATCAAGCCGGACAGTGATCTGTCTTGGCCATCCAATGCCTGTGGCTTGGCCATTAGGCCTGCTTGAGCATCTGGGCCTCAGCAGATAAGGGGAGCAACTCAGGGGATTTTCTTTCTCCGGGAGGAGGACAGGCGAGAGGTGTACACCATGTCAGCCGATGTCCGTGAGGCCCGATATGGCAAGTACAGCAAAAAAGAAACCCCATGCGTAAGCGTTATGCGGCTATTCCAGTCACAGGAGCCGCAGAACAGAGTCAAGCTGATGCCATTCTCCGGTGCCGCACACATGCACGGACACGTTCAGCGACTTGTTTTTATAGGGTGACAAAACTCTGTTTCGGTTTCCTAGTTATTCTCCTCCTGTTTCACACAAGGATTCTAAAGAAGTTTGCAAATGGCCATTTATGTACTTATTACACAGGTGACACTTTTCTCTGAAATGCCAGGCAGCTAGCTCATTGACAGAAAGTGGCTTAAAAAAAGCCAGAGGAGACAAGCAGCACTGACGTATAAAAAGGTAGTAAATGAGGTGAAATGGTACTTGGTTTCAAAAAGTGAATAAATAAATGGTAATTTCAATAAGTGGTACATATACAAAATCATATATGACCCAGATATATAATTTTTTTTAATCTTCCTTGAAAAACAAACTCTGGGTGAGCTGGGCTCCCCCATATCCCTGGAAAGCTAGGGCGATGTTCTTTCCAGCCATAGCATTTCCGGGTTTGTGCAGTGTCACCGTCACGTGTGCGTCACGGTGACGCGGAAGAGGGCAGGCGCCATAGACCTCCATGTTAATGGAGGGGCGTTGGCTTTCCAGACCACACAGCCGGCGTCATTAATGATGCTGGCTGTGTGAACAGGGGCGGGCGGAAATAGCAGGCAGTGTACTTTGCGGCTATTGTCTGTACCGCTCCGTTAAAAACGGTGTGGTAGGGGTGGTGTGCTAGGGAGGTTAATATATATTTTAGAGAAAATTAGGAGCGGTGTTATATCTCTAAGAAAGTAGAGTCTATGTAATGTATATTTACATGATGTACAGTGGGTACAGAAAGTATTCAGACCCCCTTACATTTTTCACTCTTTGTTATATTGCAGCCATTTGCTAAAATATTAATTAAATATTAACAAGTTCTTTTCCTCATTAATGTACACACAGCACCCCATATTGACAGAAAACACAGAATTGTAGACATTTTTGCAGATTTATTAAAAAAGAAAAACAGAAATATCACATGGTCCTAAGTATTCAGACCCATTGTTGTGACACCCATATTTAACTCAGGTGCAGTCCATTTCTTCAGATCATTCTTGAGATGGTTCCACACCTTCATTTGAGTCTAGCTGTGTTTGATTATACTGTTTGTACTTGACTAGGAACGCTACACACCTGTCTATATAAGACCTTACACAGCTCACAGTGCATGTCAGAGCAAATGAGAATCATGAGGTCAAAGGAACTGCCTGAAGAGCTCAGAGACAGAATTGTGGCCACGTTTACAAAAAATGTCTGCGTTACTTAAGGTTCCTAAGAGCACAGTGGCCTCCATAATCCTTAAATGGAAGATGTTAGGGAACTCTTTCTAGTGCTGGACATCTGGCCAAACTGAGCTATTGGGGGAGAGAGGTAAAGAACAACCCAAAGACCACTGTGGCTGAGCTCCAGAGATGCAGTCAGGAGATAGAAGAAAGTTGTAGAAAGTCAACCACCACTGCAGCCCTCAACCAGTCGGGGCTTTATGGCAGAGTAGCCCGAAGGAAGCCTCTCCTCAGTTCAAGACACATGAAAGCCCAGGCACTGCTCATCACCTGTCCAATACAGTCCAAACAGTTAAGCAAGGTGATGGCAGCAGCATGCTGTGAGGCTGCTTCAAGCAGCAGGGACAGGACGACTGGTTGCAATCGAGGGAAAGATGAATGCAGTCAATTACAGCGAAATCCTGGACGCAAACCTTCTCCAGAGTGCTTAGGACCTCAGACTGGGCTGAAGGTTTAACTTCCAACAAGACCCTAAGCACACAGCTAAAATAACAAAGGATAAGCTTCACAACAACTTTGTGACCAGAGCTCTGACTTAAACCCAATCGAGCCTCTCTGGAGAGTTTTAAAAATGGCTGTCCACCAACGTTTACCATCCAACCTGACAGAACTGGAAAGGATATACAAGGAGGAGTAGCAGAGGATCCCCAAATACAGGTGTGAAAAATTTTGCTTTGCTTCTTTCCCAAAAGACTCATGGCTATATTAGATCATTAACCTTCCTAGCGGTTGCGACGAACCCGGTTCGTTCGTCGTTTGGGTTCTGCCCAACCGCTACGGCATCGTGTGTACCCGATACACCCACGGAAAGTCTGTCTTAATCGCTGCAGACCTCCATTTTAATGGAGGAGCGTCATCTTTTCTGCCCACACAGCCGGCGTCATTAATGACACCGGCTGTGTGGAGAGGGTAGGGTGAGGGTGGAAATAGCCAGCAGTGTACAAAGTGCAGCGATTGCCCATACCGCGCCATTAAAAACGGCGTGGTAATGTGTGGGCAGCGGGCGGAATGGTAAGGTTGTTTTAGGCTTTATTACTGAATTTGTGTTACTAGCAGGTGAACTTGTAACCAGTGCTCATTTATTGGGGACTTTGGGTTGTGCATGACTAATTTTTTTTTTTTTTGATTTGTTTCAGGCATGCTGTTCAAAAAAAAAAAACAAAAAAAAAAAACGCGTGGTATGGGGATGAGGAAAAAATACATAACGAGAAAAAAAAGAAGAAAAATAATGAGGAAAAAAAAAAGAACCTTGGCTGCAATATAACCAAGTATAAACATTTTAAGGGGGTCTGAATACTTTCCTTACTCACTCTGTGTGTGATTCAGGTAAAATTGACAAGCTGGAACTTTAAAATTAATTATTTGGTTTTGAATTTGTTTGGGTTTATATATATATAGGAATGCAGTCACTGTATTTTTTGCACCATAAGACACACGTACCTCCCCATACAAAATGGGTGGTTGCACCATTACTCCCTGCCGGCACCTTCACTCTGCTGGCAATAAGCTTTGAAAGTAGGTGGTGGAGCCCTTTTGAAATAGATGCCAGCTCTCCCATCAGGCTCTGCCTTTGTGTGACAGCTGGACGCACGCAGCCAGTCCGGCAGATTACACAGTGCATAGGAAAAATCTAAGAAAGATGATGGGTAGTTGCGCACAACCTTCAGCAGTGATCATAGTGAAGCATGGCCAGAAAGGCCCTCAGTTGGTGTATGGGGCCTAGCAGGATCACAGAGTAAATGGAGTCAGTATGAAGGGTGGGTGTTTAAGTGGTGTGTAGGTGTGCACTTTTCAAATGGAGGAGTGTGCCCCACCGTAGCAACAATAAGAACAAGGACAGAGGCGCACAACCTAGTACAACGACATGGTTAAATAATGTGGAATAGATAAGATAAAACAAATTGAACAAATGAGACAAAACAACAGACAAGATCTCCACTTAGAGAGGTTTACAAGGGTGGATCTTCGCAGGCCATGTGTTTTCAAGGAGGACCTCAACTTCCTGGTTGGGGATGAGATCGCTTCCGTGCTTACAAGATACTGGGGGGCTCAATAGGAACAATGGGATGCAGAGCTCTTTTTCAACTCATACGCAATTGAGTATCTTGTCTGTTTTTGTCTCATTTTGTTTCAATTTGTTTTATTCTTATCCTATTCCACATTATTTCACCATTCGTTGTACTAGGTTGTGCGCCTCTGTCCTTGTTCTTATTCATAGGAAAATTCTGCCTGTGGGTGGAGATTCCTATGGCTCTGTTACTGTCTGGGGGCTGGGATTGAGCCCAGCTCACATACAGCTCTGCTGTTGGGGCTATGGTAAGCAGGGTGGGAGAAAGCCAAATATTTTCTGTCCACCGGACGCTCCGTGTAGTGTGCGTCCTATGCCACAGAGCATCTCATGAGTTGAAAAATATGGTTTTACCTTCCTAACTGAACCACAATCTGCAATAGCACGTAAAATCATGTATTGAGGTACAAGTATTGAAGCACATGATTGCTGGAACATTGGGGTATCAGAATAAATGAATGGACCCAAAAGCAAGTAAGCATTAGTGCAATACAACACAGCACAAATCTTAACATGCGCTAATGTTTACAATTTTTTTATACATTATGTAATAATTCATGTTGTTTTTCTAGTATTGTGTATTTCCCAATGCCATATATCATTACCCATATGCCAGATAGATCTATGAATGTAGTCAAAAACATGTTACACAGATTGTCCCACTTGTTAGTGTATAAACATACCCATCATTTATACATTATATATCCTGAGTAATTTCAAGAGTTAGTATGCAATACACAATAGTGGTGTCCTAAGCTTGCTGCAGTTCTGTTTACATTGTACTGCTGCAATAGTAGAATATGTACAGAAGTGGACTTAGCATTTGCAGCTCATAAACTAGGTACACTCGGTCAAAGAAATGTTAACCCCTTGTACATCATTTAGGCAATTTCCCAGGGACAATCAAATACAGGGCTGTAACCTAAACAAAAGAAACAAGGTGAGTGATTTTCACCCAGGAATATACAAAGGATATGGAACTTTTTCCCAGGTGAACACCAAACCAAAGTTTAACATGTGGAATGTGGGACATGCTAAACATATTAATTTAATGCCTGACACACCAAAGCACTGGGTCACTTTGCCATGTGAACATGGTATCAACTTCCATAATTGCTGGAAATATAGAGAAGGGTTGGTGGAATACTTCTAAAAGAATGTATTTCTCTAGCACATGTAGTTGTTCCATAAATTAAGTTCAAAGGCATCTGACATCACTGTGAACTTAATGCGTGCATGCGAGAAGTTGGGGGGCCTGGTTTTGTCACAGACAAAGGGGGGCCTTCAGAAAAAAGGTAGGGATCTACGGATGTGATTTTTTTGGTTTAGATTTTCTGTATTGAATCCCATACAATGTAAAGGAAAAACAATACAAAATATACAGTACTGTGCAAAAGTTTAAGGAAGGTGTGAAAAAATGCTGTAAACACAAAATACTTTCAGAAATTTAAGTGTTAATCATTTATTTTCATCAATCAACAAAATGCAGTGAATGAACAAAATAAAATAATATAAAATCAAATAAATATTTGGTGTGACCACCCTTTGGCTTCAAAATGGAATCAAATTCTTACACAGGTACACTGGTTTTATATATAGTTTTTAAAAGAACTTGGCTGATAGGTTGTTACAAACATGTTGGAGGACTAAGCACAGATCTTAGGGCTCTGTGGGGGCCATACAATCACTTCCAGGACGTGTTGTAATTCTTTATGCTGAACATCTTTCTTTTTTTTTTCAATTTTATCAGAAATGACCAATCACAAAATGGAAGTGGAGATCAACTTATCTGATGTCTAGATCAAATCAAATTTTCATTAATAAATGCTGCTACTCCTTTCTTCCCCCTGGGAAACATGAATCAATGATGTAACAGAAAGCTGAAGAGACAGGGATGCTGCTGTAGAGGATTGTTTTAGGAGTGTAGAAATGTGTAGTAGCATAGTAATGTTTTATTGTTTTTTGTTTTTTAACATTAAATCTTTATTGATTTCCACAGGCTAATACATGACACAAGCAATACAAAACATGTGATGCATCGTCTCTCAAGAGTCTCACAGCGAGTATTGTAAGGAGAAAACAGTACCCAGTTACAAGAAACCGGACACTGTCTCATAGCCCCATTGCGTAGTAGGCAACTCAAGAGACAGGGTATCAGGGTGGTTAAGTAACGAGGAAAGAAAAAAAAAGCAAGAGAAGAAAAGGACAGACGGAGGGAATGGAATGAGGGGGGGGGGGGGGGGGGAGCGCGGACATGTCGGGGAGGAACATCTCTTGTGATTAAAACCATTCTGAAGTTGTCAGGGAGTAGGCCGGTGATACTGGATCAGAGTGTTATATATGGTATTTGAATATAAGGTCTCTATAGGATTGTATATCTTTGAAAAGCAGCCATGGTGTCCAGGCCTTGTTAAATTTATTATGGGTGTGTAGTAAATCCGCCGTCAGAGATTCCATTCGCTCAACTCGTAATAGTTCTACGAGCCATTCGCCCACAGATGGAATATCAGGCAATTTCCAATGCCTTGGGATAACCGCCCTAGCCGCGGCCAGAAAGAATTTGAGCAGGGCTTGTGAGGGAATGTCCCTGGGGATCAATGTGAGCAACGCTATTTCCAGAGTGGGGAGAGCTGACGATCTTGTGGCAGCTCGGAAAAAATGGAATATAGCCTCCCAAAAAGTCGAGATATGTGGGCAAGTCCACCAAATGTGGAGCATTGAGCCGGCCTGTAACTGGCATCGCCAGCATAGGGGGGAGGTCTGTGGATACATTATATGCAGCGCCTGAGGGCACCTGTACCAGCGGGTTACTATTTTATAGCTCTGTTCTTGTGCTGTAGAGGCAACAGTAATGGAATGAGTATTAGAGAAAATAGTTCGGACCTCAATGTAGGTAAAAGAGCGGTGCAGATCTCTTTCCCACTGTACTAAGAAGTGGGGCCGGGGGGTAGGGGTGGCATCAGTGAGCAGGGTATAGAGTAATGACAGGGCATGTGACAGTTTCTGTGGGAGGAGACACAGGGCTTCGAATCCAGTTGGTCGGTCATGATAGTCAGGGTATTTAGTGGTGGCAGTGAAGAAGTCTCGTAACTGAATGTAGGCCAACCAACCCCCGCTTGGAGGCAGAGTAGCAGATTGAAGTTATGCAAGTGGTTTGAGTTCGCCAGGCGAGAGAGCTGAGATTAAGGGGGATGGGCGTTGTGCTGACCAACAAAGGAACACTTTGGATCGGCATCCCGGTCCAAAGTCAGGGTGTGACATTATTGGTGTCATTGGCCCATGGTATGAAGCAAGAGCTAGTCTGTTAAGGCGCAGGTCCCATACATGTAGTAATTTTAAGTTTTAATAGACTGAGCTAGAAACCTACCGCACTTGTCCCCATATAAGTGAACAGTGCGGAGTATACAGTCCCTATGTTGAAGAGCGCGTCGATCTAGCAGCTTATGCAGCTCAGCGCGTTTTTATAGCAATAACTGATAGGTATCCAGGGCCATGGTCTTCTTGTGCTTGGTTTCTAGGTCATGGATCTCTTGTAGGAGAGAAGTGAAAAGACGAGTGCGTTTTTTTTTATAGCCTAGAGCCATGTAATATTAAGCGGCCTCGGACGACGCATTTCAGCGCTTCCCATTTGATAGGGGAGGGTGTGGGGTCTTGCTGGCGATCTAGGTAGAAATTACGGATAGTATCTGTTATATCCTGTCGTACAGTAGGGTCTGTGGTGAACATCGTTCTTAATGACTTTTGCAGTTTGTGTGGGTGGTTGTTATGCTGCAGAATACATTTGGGACCAAACATACACCTCCCTGATGGTATTGCATGATGGATAATCCTTTGCCTGTATTTCTCAGCATTGAGAACATCACCATCCCTTACTTAATCTCCAACCCCAAAAATGCAGCCCCAAACATTCAAGGAACCTCCACCATGCTTTACAAATTGCTTTCTGCTACAGCCAAATATTTCACATCATCATAAACTCATCAGTCCAGAGCACCGGCTGCCATTTTTTAATGCATACTGGAGTAGCTTGTGAAAGTGGAACATATTTGTGGCCCTACTGAGAAGGGGTCTCTCAGAAAAAAAAGAGAAATATGGGATGGAACCCAAAATAAGTTTGGTTATATCCTGTGGAGGAGCCGATAACGTACCGTATTTTTCAGACTATAGGACACACCTGACCATACGACGCACCCAGTTTTTAGAGCAGGAAAACCAGGATTTTTTTTTTATTTGTTTAAATGAATGTGAAAAAATCTCATGCAGTACCCCTATTCAGCCACTAAAATGATGTCACTAGAGTGCACACTTCAGTGTCTTTTCTTCCTCACATAGAGCACAGAGAGGGAAGGTAGGGGGAGCCCCCTGAACTCTAGTCTCTCTGTCCCTTCTCTGCTACGGCTGTGTGAGGAAGCTGCCTGCCAGTGCAGCTTTCTCCACACACTCTGCATTGGCTATATTTTCAGGACTCTGCAAATATAGCCAATACAGTTCAGCTCCCAACAGCTGTAATGACCAATTTAATAAGATAATCCCACAGCTCTTCTCACTTCCTTTTAAGAAATAAGCAGGACGTCACAGGAAGCTTAGATTTCTTAGTGATCTGCTTTGAAAATTCCCATAGAAGATCACTGAACGCCCCCAGTGGCCACCCGCGATATTGCACCGCCAGTATCATGTGTTGCCTTCAGCGAACCAGGAAGTGAGGGTTATCTTGTTAAAATGGTCATTACAGGTAAGTTTTTGAGTTTTTTTACTGCATTCCTGCCTATTATTGGCACTTCTAGTGCCATTCATAAAAACATAGATTTCTGGTGGTAGGTCCAATTTAAGAGTGATTCATGCACTTTAAAAACATTGAATTTTGTATTAAAGGGAATAAGCAATTTAAATGTGTTTTGTGCTGTTTTGTATTTTCATTCAGATTTTTGTGGAAATTAAGTGGTGCCTTTTTGCACAATGACCCAATTTATTTGTAGATTTATAGTATTAAATTTTTGTGACAGGTGGGAGGATAAAGTATTTTATCTAAAGTTTAGTGTTAAATTTCTAATAAAAATGTTTGTTTAAAAAATTAAATTTTTGGCCTATATGGACATCTATGAAGATAATTTTTTTACCTTTATTATGACATGGCCTTATGTAGCAGATGTAGATCAACTTAATTATTTTTAGGTAATAGTTTAAATTTCAGTTTAAAAAACCTAGCATATTTTTTTTCTTGAAACTGTAACAAAGTGTTGCAGAGATCATCAAGGGGTTTAACCTCTATTTAGATCATTATAGCTCAAAAAAGGAGCCCCCAACAAGATCTCAAATAGGGCCCCCAGAAAGGTAGAAACGGCCCTGCCACCTAAAAAGAACAAGACACCCACACAGATAGGGACATTGTGAGTGCAATGGTCGCTCTGCAAAGGAAATAGCAAGCACACTGGGCATTCTTCAAAAGTCATGCTAACTTAGAGAACTCTGACAGGCACATTTTAAACACTTGCACTGCTCTGACATGAACATTATGCAGCACACTACAAAAAAGACATGATAAGAACCCTAAACACCTAAGGTCTTTAAAAAAATAAAAATAAATAAATAAGAGGATATGATGAACACAGTGACAGTGTTGTCACACTACTATGACATTTAACCTGTATAAAATTACAGTTATACAATTACATGTTGATCTACAGAGAGGCAGTTGTGATGACCTATTAAAGTGTGTGTAAGTGACTCGTGATATCTATTTACTGGGATAGTGGTTTCAGTGATGCCATCCTTCCCCATTTATGAAAAAAAATAAATCACACATTTTGTCATTCAACTGAAGACGCACACTTTTTCTAGCATATAAAAAATTGATGCAAGGCCGAGGACCATGCAAATGATAATAATTAATACGTAAAATAACCTTATATCCTCTCTATCACAGAACAACAAACCATTCAATTTCTTTACTTACCGAAAATCAGGTGGATCAAATGCAGATTTAATTACTCCAGCATATATGGCCATAATGGACAGAATTACACAGGAAAGGAATACTAAAGCAAGTTTGTTTACATATTTCACACCAACAAACACTACTATAGCCATTATAGCAATTATGCATGTTCCATAAACTCTCATGTTGTTAAGCATGGCTTGAGGATTGCCTTGTTCTATCGGGAATATGGCAGCATTTGGCGATATATATGCCTGCAAAAACAATACATTCAAGTATTTTTAGGGTCCATCAAAATGTCAATTATAATTATTAAACTTACATAAAAACTGCATTTCCCTTTAAAAGCAGCTGTACAACAAGACACAAGCCTGTGCAAATAAAAATCATTGCAAGCATTTCTGTGAAAAAAATAATTTATCACAATATAAAAAAAAACCAGCATAAACCTGCACTGCACAAAACAATTAGTGTAAAATCATTATATGCATACCTACATATGTATATCAACTTCTTCACTACCTATAGAGGTTCACAAACCAAAGCAAGATTAATTATGGAGAATAGTAGCTTAAATAGTATTTAAGCCACATTTGATCATGTATGAAAAACACAGAAGATAAAATGTGGAGTTATGGCCCAATACATGCACAGATATTAGCGGTCGACTGAAAATTGGTGCATGCCCACATGATCCGATCAACTAAATTTGATTGTAATTGTGAAAAAAATGGATCAAAACATGATCGGACATGTCGGAAAATTTTGATCGGTTGAGTACAAATTATTTTGTAACCGACGAATTTTGATCGTTCTTGATCATTTGCATACGAATACTTCAGTGTCATCAAATGACCATGCCCTCTGTACACAGCACTTCCGATTGAAAACGGATTAAACGATTTATCATGAACTATCAGCATTGCAGTAGCATGTCATAAACAGCCTTTTCAATTCCAGCCTACAAATTGTTTAGCAGTATCTAACCTTTTCCTGGAAACCTGCCCATATTCCTAAAACAATTATATTGGGTTATTTTTCATAATGGTTTATTATGGACAATCATAATGGTTAACCTTCTGAGCATTTTGCACGTGGCACGTTTTTTTTTTTTTTAACCGTGCCAAGGGCAATAGCGGCGGAGCACAATATGCTTCGCCGTGATTGCCTGCCCAGCTTATGCTTAAAAAAGGCGGTTCCATAGACCTCAGTGTAACTGAAGGGGCGCCGCCTTTTTTAAGCACAAGTCCTTCGCGTCACCGGTGACACGATCAGGGGCGGACCCGGAAGCTGCTCCCGATCGCCGTAGCAATCCGGTGGTAGCTAAAGCGTCGCTTTAGTAAACTGGTGCTGAGTTTCATGATGCATGAAACTCAGCCCGAGTTAATTCGGGCTAAACACTCAGAAGGTTATTTATTGACTCTCTACACAGGAGGCTTAAAATCTATATTTAAGGTTTACAATTAAATGTTTAAATTGATATACTTACTAAAAGAATTTCAATTGTTCCAAGAATGTACATAGCTCCAGCAAAGGTTGTACCCAAATAAAAGCAAAGTCCTACAGCTCCTCCAAATTCTGGACCTAAAGATCTTGAAATCATATAATATGATCCACCAGCTGCAAAAGACAAATTCCAAAACATAAGCTATATTTTTAACCAGGGGTGCACAGTACTGGTCTGCAGGTCTGAATGTGAGAATAAAACCTAGCAATGTATATTGACTTGTATTACTTTGCACTTTTGCGTCATCTATGCCATAGATATCAGTGTATAGCAGTGATATAAGTGTATACAGGAAAAATTCCTGCTGCTTCAATCGTCAACCTGTATCAGTATCAATGATTTAGCTTGAATCTTAAACAGAACCTTAAGTGTATGAATGTGGGAGACATGTATGTACATCATATATACAAACTAGGACACCATGCAAAGCCACCTACCCCCCTCTCCTGTGCTGCAATCCTGACCCCCCCTACCCTTCAGGGGGAAATGTTAGTGGGGTTAGGAGGGGTGGGGGGGTTTACGGTGGGTGTGGGGGGATGTATCTCAGAACTAGTCTGGAGGTTTTTACTGATCCTGCCCTGGTATTATCGGCTGGTGAGCTGACTGTATTTTCGATGTACGCCCATATTATGTTATTTGTTGCTTTGTTATGTTTTGAAAATAATAATAAATATTATTACTTTAAAAAAAAACATAGCTGGACACTCCACTTTACATTGTGTTGATATGTGACATATAAGGGGCACTCCACTCTGTAATTATAGTGTATGGTCAGGTCCCGCTCTGTTGCGTCCCCTTGTCTCCCCGGATCCGTCTGGTCCTCCTTACCCCTGTCCGGCAGCCTCGCCGGGGGACACTGAGGGGGGTCTAGGGGTCCAGCATTGTCTTCTGTGGGGCCCCTTTTGGTGGTCTGTGCCGTGTGCGCGTGGCTGCCCGTGTGCATGTCTTTCGTTGCTTGAGTAGGCGAGCGAGAGCCATCCCATAATTTTATGATCTGACAGGAAGTGTGCCCGGCTGCACGCCCTCCCATTGGGGGCTGTGTGGGTTTGGTACTTCCTATAAATAGCTTGGTCAGTCCTACTAGCCATTGCTGGAAGATTACGTTACCTGTTGGTTTTTAATGCTGAGCTTGCTCCATTCTGTGATTCTCCCGTTACTTTACCTGCTTCGTCCTTGACCACGTTTGACTTCTTGGACCCCGACCTTTGCTTTGCTTTGACTATTCTCATCCGTCTGGCCGCCTGCCTCGCCTTGCCTGTTTATCGGATTTCGTACTTCTGCCGCCTGCCCTGATTTCTCTGTCCACGTTTACGCACTAACTCTGCCTTCCAGACCACACACAACGGCCTTACCCCCCCGCCAGTACTTCTTCTGACCACTCTTCTCTCTTCCGCCCCTTCATCTCTTCCTCCCTCGCAATTTTCTCCTCTGGGGGACCCGCGCTCCACACCTTTCCTGGAGGGGTAACGCCGGAATATGAACCTTGCCACACCCGAGTGCGGGAAAAATCCCCTGGTCCCTCAGGTATCCCTGCTATCTCCCGCTAGGGGGGCTCTGGGATACCGACCCTTGGGTGCATAATGACTCCCTGCTCCTGGCAACACCCCTGGCGCCAATCCAAGTGAGTCGTGGGAATCATACATAATCTTCCAGGCCATTCCTGTCCTGGGGAAGAGTTTCCTAGCCGACCTCTGCAAACAGGTCCGTAGCCTCCATAATCGGTAACTCATCGCTACAAACAGCTCAAGCTCAAGCTCAAGCTCAAGCTCCAGCACCACGCCCAGGGGCGTGGACCGTCAGCTACCAGAACCAAAGCTTCCGCTCCACACGGTTGTCCGTGATCGTCAGAGTTTGACACTTTCCAGAAGTGCATGTCCTCCTCCACTTTCTCTCTACTCTACTGCCGCGGCATTCAAGCGAGGAGCGCATAAAAGTCGGTACAGTATGTCCCTCCAATCCTTCCAGGGCGAGCCACAGAGATGGGCTTTTTAAACTCGCCAAGCAGCAAGACCCCGCCTCTGAAAACCAGTCCGAGCTTTCTTTCAAGCGACTCGGGCAGCTGTAAACGCGACCCTCGCCCAGCGTAGAGACTGCGGACTCCGCTATTCGGGGCCTACGCCAAGCGCGCCGTCCAGTCGAGTAGTAGTTGCTGATTTTCAAAAACCGGCTCCTCTCCTTGACCTCGACTGGAACGATCCATCCCTGCGCAGTCAGTTCCTTGTTGGCTATCAAGTCCTCTGCAGACGATCTGCCCGCGTGGGGATCCCCAGAACCCTGCAGGACCTGTAGCCTCATCAATTGACATAGACGGCGTCTCCATGGAACGCAGGGCTGAACGGGCATGTGCTTTACCCTCACCTTCGGGGGCCACCCTTCCGTTTTCCCCACTACACCCACTTCGCCGGACAAATCCGCCCTCCTCCTCGGGAAGCCTCACCGAGCCCTTTCAAACCGGGGCCACTCTACCTTCTTTTAGCAATAAGAGTAACTAGAGAGGACTTTGCCAGACCCCTCGTAGCCTCTATTGTGGGCACCGGGACCATCTGTTGCGCTCCCTCCGGACCGTCCTCTGGTAAGGTCTATGCAATCCTCCCCGGGAGTCTGTGATCCTCCAGTTTCTCCCTCACACCTTGCTCTCCCTTTATCCATAAGGCCCCGAGAGCCTCATATTAACCGCATCCTCGACCTCTGGGGCATTCGATTGTTTTTTTATAAATTGATGCCCGCGTCTCGCAATCTCGCCACAACCTACGGGCTGCTACAAAGGACAACCCAGTACACCCCCTTCGTCCTCGCTTACGTCTCCCTTCCCCTCAGGGCCCGTATCGTGGGAGACCCCCGTTTTCTGACAATAGCCGTCACGCCCTCCGGACATTCCGATACCATCCTGTTCTCCGCATTAACTACAACATAACACTTTTGTTCCCCATCGTCTTGGGGCCTGCCCTTGGCTCATACGCCACAATCCATCCACGATTGGGTTAACTGGAGAGATCGTTTCACTTCGTTACCCTAGCTGCCAGTGTTCCTGCCCATGCCCACCCGCCGCCTCCTCTCGTCTCTCTGTAGGAACCATCAGAATCCTTCCCTTCGTGGTCCCCCCCCCATACCATCTACCTAGACGTATTCAGCAAACGGGGTGCTGACCGGGTTGCCGCCTCAACCCCGCACCTACGACGCCCTTGATTGCTCCAGGGGGCTAAATCGCCGTACGGCCGACGTCTAACCCATGGCTGAGCGGGAATCGCTCGCATCAAATAATACAAAAAATCGAGTCTTCCTTGACGAAGGGGCTTCATTCGGTCGTGTCCCCCTCACCCGCCGGACCGGCATGTTTTTTGTCTCAAAACAAGAACCAGTCCCTAGACCGAAATGACTACCGCAGCTCCTTCCATCAACGGTTACGAAACCTTTACCCCCTACCCTCTCCCCTTACCACAGACCTTACCCACGGCTCATTCTGCTGGCCCGTGTCTTCTTCTTCTCTCAACCTGACCTCCTGGGGGCCTACAACCTCGTCCGTCGTGTCAGACCAGGGGACGAGTGGAAACTGCCGTGTTTCCTGACCAAGATGGGGTCTTTTGAGTTCTTTGATGCTTTGTATTGTGTAGCCCAGGCCCTTTTCAAGCGTTTTATTAATGACATTTTCCGTGCCTTTTTGGACCGTTTTGTGTTGTCGTGTACTCTAGAACAGTACTCGTTATACTCCGAGTTCTGGACCAAGCGACCGGGTGCATGCACAAGGTGCTTTAGAACGCTACACTCCATGCCCTGTACGCCAAGGGAGAATGTCTGTTCGACAGACCAGCATTCCGTTCCTAGGTCTCGAGATCTCTCACAACGGGCTCACCATGGATCCAAGAGTTTCGCCATCACGCGACTGGCCCTTCCCGCCGATAGGAAGGCGGTACAACTGTTTCTTTAGGCTTCGCGAACTTTACAGGATGGTTCTCAAGGGTTTTTCGAAATTTGTGCTCCCCTCACTCAACTCCTGCACCAAGTTGAGTTCCGCTGTACACCTGCCGCCAGACGCTTTTCGATTTCTGAAGACCAGGGTTCACCCGGCTCCCATCTCAGGCACCGGGACCCCGAATTGGCATATCTCATGGAGGTCGATCTCTGAATCTGCGATAGGACGGTTTTGTCCCAACTGCTCTGGTGAGACGACGCTTGCACCTGTATGTTTTTTCTCCTTTTTGCAAACTCCCCCCGGCCGCGGCGAACTCCAGCCGTGGGGGACCGTGAATTCTCGCTGAAGGCCCTCTGGAGGAGTGAGATCTCCTTGAAGGTGCGAAACACCAATTGTGTTATGCCTCACGACCACAAGAACCTAGTACCTCCGCCGCCAAACGATTGATCCTCCGTCGTCCTTGGGCGCTTGTCTTCGCACGCTCTTTGATTTCCACTTAACTTACACCCTGGTAGCAGAACAAGAAGGCGACGCCCTATCCCGTATGTTTCCGGTCCCCCGCTACCTCAGAACCGGTACCCACTTCTACCCGACAAGCATTTTCTCCTCTGGGTCCTGACCTCTTGGATCGGTGCGGGCCGTAGAGTCCGAATCGTCGCGCACGCCATGCTTACAAGACGAATGGATTGCTTGGCGGGGGCCTCCCAATCTATGTGTCCGGAGACAGCTCGCAGGACGTATTGCTCTCTGTTCATGACAGCCCCCTCGCGGCCTTTTTGGGGTCCAGCGTACCTTGGACTCCTGCGTCGCCAGTTTGGTGGTCTCCCTGAGAAGGTACTGTATCTCCTAGTACTGCCTGTGTCCCGTTTTGTGTTGTCCCGCTCCACAACGCCCGGGATCGTCGGCTTTTGGCCTCCTCTTCCTCTGCCGGTTCCTGACGTCTCGTGGTCCCACCTGCGTATGGACTTTGTGACTGACCTTCTCCTCTCTGACTCGGCCACGTGATCCTCACGGTCATAGACAGGTTCAAAGATGGCCCATCTGGTTTCCTGCCCTCTCTCTCCCTTCAGCCATCATAAGACCGTCGGCTATTCCTGAAGTAGGGTCGTTTTCGATTGCCACGGACTCCGGTGACATCGTTACTGACAGGGGACCTCAGTTCACCTCTGGCTGTTTGGAAAGAGTTGCTCGCTCCTGCTCGGGTTCTTTCGCTCTTCCCTTGGATCCACCCCAGCTAATGGGCTTGTTAGGGATGAACCAGGTAATGGAACATCTTACGATTTTCGTTTCTGACACCGGACAACTGGTCCACATTGCTCCCCGTGGCGGAGTTCGCGTACAATAACTCTCGGCATTCTCCGCACCACCTACTCACCGTTTTTTTCTAAACTCAGGTTTCCACCTCAGTTCCTGCCAGTTTCGTTTCCGGACTCCACGGTCCCCGCTGTGACTGACCGCTGTAACCGCTCTGCACCAGGCTTGGGTCTCGCTCTGTGAACGCCTCCTCCAACCAGGACACTATGAAGCCATCGCCCGGACCGCGCCGAGCTCCTTTTCCCGTTCTCTTGGACTGGTGATCAGGTATGTGTTCCTCCTCCTCGATCCGTCTGCCGCGGTCCTTCTCGACGGTTGGCCCCGCGGGTTCCTGGGGCCTATGTCATCGATCGCATGGTTTGTTAACCCAGTGGCGGCTCGGCTCCGCCTCCCCTTCTCTCCGGGTTCACCCGTTTTTTTCATGTTTCCTTCCTTAGGCCTGTGACGGCGGACCTTCCCGGACGGTCTCCCCCTCCGCCTCCCCTCTGTTCTCCCGATGGGGTCGAGGAGTACGAGGTGGAGTCCCATTCTCGGTTCTCGTTTTCGGGGTCGGGGATGCAGTATCTGGTTCAGGGTGGCGTGGGTTTTGGGCTGGAGGAGGCTTCCTGGGTGCCTGCCAGGGGGGTCCATGCGCCCCG
>CM070036.1:87707551-87723105 GCA_036250615.1 Ptychadena robeensis | reverse complement strand
ACTTCTAGTGCCATTCATGAAAACATAGATTCCTGGTGGTAGGTCCGCTTTAAATACTAAGCCCAGATGGGCAGTAATATCTGTTCAGTTACGGGTTTACTTTGGACAGGGCCATAACAAATGCATAAAAATCACCAGGATTTCCTTTACATCTTGCACAGCGATCATCTGCTTGCATCTGAAATTTTAATAGAATATCAGGAGTGCATTAGACGCTATGTAAAAAAAAAAGTTGCAATATACAGCTATATTGAGACATAGGAAGCTGTTCGAGCCTGAATCACAGCGTACAGGTAGAACCTTTAGAATAAGTACAGCATACACAGAAGTAATGAATTCTTTTGTGTTTCAAGTGGAAAAAAAGCACGCTTTACACAAAAGGAATGAACGGTAAAAGCATCAGACATAGTCTGAAACTGAGCATTAATAGCATGGTGCAATTGAAAATACTGAAAGTGCAGTGTGTGGCAGATTTAATTTCTCCTTTAACCGTTGAAAGGATTTTTTTAAGAAATACGTTTTTATTGAAAGGTATTAACAAGAGTAACAGTACATAGGAATAAAATAGGGCACGTATAGGGCAAGAGCAAATAACAGTACACAATAACATCAGAGAACAGTAGAATGTGGCGGAAGCAAGCTACTACATGACTGTCGGTGCACAGGGGCGTCGCTTCAAAAATAGATGAGCAGACTGTCACTAATAACTCACACAGTAAAAAAAAAACAATGAGGTACTGTGGTAACAAGAAGTACTAAAGGAAATCAGGCATCTTGCGATGCAAACACAAAAGACAAAAAACAGGGGGCGAAAGTGGGGTTTAGAGATAGAAAAGTGAGAGGAAGGTGGGGCAGGAGAGAGGGGGAAAGCAAGAGGGGGAGGCGCAGAGGGGACAACTTCCCGAAGTGCGGTCCTAACAGGTACACTAAGGAGACAAGGCAGAGGGGCCTCTGGGGGGGGTGGGGAGTACTCAGTAAGCAGTCGCCGAAATACTAGCGTGTCCATGAACAGGAGCCAGGGGGACCATCTATACACATACTTAGCGTGTTGCTGAGTGAGTTGCGAGACCAGGTCCTCCATCCGGCAGATACGGGACAGTTCAGCAAGCCATTCCTCAACGAGGGGGGGTTGGGTCGACTTCCAGTGTCTCAGAAGGACCGCCCTAGCGGCCACCAGGAAAAATCTCAGGAGGCCCTTTTGGAAACGCGTGTCCGGGTAGAGGGAGAGGAGTGCTATTTCTGGAGTGCAGGGGACTTGTGATCTCATGGCTGCGTTATAAAAGGCAAACACCGCTTCCCAGAACCTCAACAGAGTAGTACAGGTCCACCAGATATGGAACAACGAGCCGTGGTCCCGTTGGCAGCGCCAACATACAGGGGAAGTTGCTGGAAACATTCAATGAAGGCGAGCAGGACACCTGTACCATCTGGTGAGGATTTTATAGCTTTTCGCCTGGGCCGCAGAAGCAGTGTTAACTCTGTGCGTATTGCGAAGGAACAAAGAAACTTCCCTATCTAAAAACGGCCTACCCAGGTCAGCTTCCCATGCGGCCAGGAAGTTTTCACCAGCAGCTTGTAAACCGTGGAAATAGCTTTAAGAGGCTTATGTGGCAGGAGACACAGCTGTTCAAACTCGGTCGGAGGTTGTAAAAGCGCACCCCGCTTGTGCAAGGTGGAGTAGAAGTCCCGAAGTTGGAAGTAGGCGAGCCACCGACCCTGGGAGGCAGCACCGGCTGGGTCTATGTCGGTCAAGGGCCGGAGCCCCGAGGCCATCACCGCCTGTGTGATAGGCGATGGGGTCCCGGATGTCCAGTTCAAAAACACCGGAGCATTGCAGCCTGGGGGGAAGGCTGGGTTCCCTAAGATTGGCGTCAGGTGACCCAGAAAGCTGGAGAACTGAGTTCTGTGTAAGAGGTTATCCCAGATGGCCAACAAAGGGGGTAGACAGAAGGGTAGAGACTTCGGAGGGGGTCTGGAGGAGGGTTGAATCCAGGGCACGAGAATGGTAAAACATCGCACAAGTGAGTCTCGAGTTGCACCCAGAGCTTATCAGCTGCCGAGAACCGCCTGTCTAGCATATGCACCAATAAGGAGGCCTGGTAGTAAAGCTCCAGGTCAGGGAGGCCAAGGCCACCGGCTTCTCTAGGCTGTGCCAGAATCGAGTATCACAGTCTAGGGTGTTTCCGTGCCCAGATGTAAGCAGAGATCATGGACTGAAGAGATTTGAAGTAGGAGCGGGGGACAGAAACAGGGGCTGTCTGAAAGAGGTACAGAAACTGTGGAAGGATGTCCATTTTGCAAACTGCCAGCCTCCCGAACCAGAAGTGAAAACGGGACCCATGGGATTGAAGAGCCACCCTTGTAGAGTCTAGCAGGGGTAAATAATTGAGAGCATATAGAGAGGAGAGGTCAGCGGGTATGAGCACACCCAGGTACTTAATGGCTCTGGGTTGCCAGCGGTAGGGGAAAGAGCTTTTGAGGGAGGAGTGAAGTGAGGGAGGGAGCGCTACGTTCAAGGCCTAAGATTTCGAGTAGTTAATTTTGAAGTTGCTTAGGGAGCTAAAACGTTCAAATTCAGTTGATAGAGAAGGGAACACTACTTGGGGGTTCGGGACAAAAACAAAAGATCGTCAGCATAGAGGGCCATCTTGTGATGTTGCGTGGCCAAGGTGATTCCCTGGATATGGGGAGAGAGGGCAACCCTGGTAAGTGCCATTGTTTATGGGAACAGGGGGTGATAGGGTGCCATTGACTCGGATCTGGGCGGAGGGGGCATCATACAGTATTTTGATCTGGTGTATGAATGTGGTCGGGAGACCAATTTGGGCAAGGGCAGCAAAAAAAAATCCCAGCTGAGGCGGTCGAATGCCTTTTTGGCGTCTAGAGAAAGCAGGCAAAGGGGGAGGCTGCGGGCACGTGCGTGGGGGATTAGAGACATGGTCTTGATAGTGTTGTCGCGTGCCTCACGACCCGGCACAAAGCCGGCTTGCTCAGGGTAGACGACTGCAAGAATCAGAGGCGTAAGTCTGTTGGCCAGAAGCTTAGCATAGATTTTCATGTCCACGTTGATGAGGGAGATGGGTCTATAGCTAGGGCAAAGACTGGGGTCCTTGCCGTCCTTAGGGATAAGGGTGATATGTGCCCGTTGGGACTGCGCGGCTAGGCGGCAATCTGAGGACAGGGAGTTAAACAGGAGAGAAAGGGGAGAGCGCAGGAAGGAATTGCTTGTAAAACGCGTTTGAATAACCGTTAGGGCCAGGACTCTTCCCCGCTGGGAAAGAGCAGACAACCGACTGGATTTCTTTGGAAGAGAAAGGCGCCGTTAAGGTGGCAGCTAGGGCTGGATCTATCTGGGGGAGACCAGTATCAGCCATATACGTGGAGAGGGCCAGAGCTCGGGCTTCAGGGGAGAGCGAGGGAGTAGGCAGGTTGTAGAGGTCAGAGTAATATTTGCAGAATGCTTCCGCAATCTGCACACTCCTATGAACTACCCCGGAGACTGTACCTTGGGGATAAAGGTCTGGGCCCTGCGGGCCCTCAGGGAGCGCGCAAGGAACTTACCACATTTGTCTCCATGGTAGTATATAGTGGATCGTAAACAGTCCCTGTGCCTCAAGTAAGCAGAGTCCAGCAAGCGTTGAAGGGCCTGGCGCTTAAGAAGGAGAGACTGGAAAGTTGGAGGGTCTCTCAGAGCTTTATGCTGAGTTTCAAGGGCGGAGATGTCAGCAACCAGGGAACGCATCTTGCTCTCGTGCTGTCTCTTGATGCGCACTCCAAGGGCAATGAGGCGGCCCCTAAGGACACATTTAAGCGCCTCCCACTGTATCGGGGGGATGTCTCATCCTGTAAATGGCCGGTTCTAAATTGAGCAATAGTGGTCAGCAAATCTTGACTGACAGTCTCATCCTTGAGGAGTGTCTCATTGAGGCGCCACATGAACGCCCGAGTAGGAGTATCAGGCAGGAGCAGCGAGAGGTGGACTGGGTAGTGATCAGACAGTAGTTGCGAGCCTATAGATGCCCTGGGAGACAAAGACAGGAGGTGATGGGAGAGCAAGAAAAGATCAATTCTACTCTGCGAGTTGTGAGGAGGAGAGAAGAATGTATAGTCCCTATCTGTTGGGTGTAACACTCGCCATATGTCTACTACCTGATAGGAGTGAAAGGTGCGCTTAAGTTTAGACAGTGCGGACAAAGCTACATGGGACTTGCCAGAAGAGGAGTCTAATGAGGGGTCCAAGACCATGTTGAGATCTCCTCCAAGCACCAGAGCGCCCTCAATGGAGGGTTCAATCACAGTAAACAGATTGAGGAGATATTGAGCGGGGTTTTGGTTGGGTAGATAGAAGTTCACTAGAGTAAATAGCTTGCCAAATATGGTACATTTCAGAAGGAGGAACCTGCCCTCCTCATTGGACTTCTCCAGCAACAATTGGAACGGCACGGATTTGTGTACGCTAAATCGCCACTCCACAGGTCTTCCGGGCAGGGTTGTTACTATAAAATGAGAGCGGGTAGTGTCGGGACGTGAGGGCGGGCACTGCAGAAGCGAGAAAGTGCGTCTCCTGAGTAAAAAAGGACCTGCACCTTCCGCCTATGCATATGGTAGAGAACCTGCCTACGTTTCTTGGGCTCGTTGAGTCCCTTAACATTAAGGGAGCAAAACTCTAGCGAGGTCATGGGGATTGAAAGATGGGTGACATGATGGTATTATCGAGCGTGGGAGGGGAATCCCATGCGCCAGGGGAACGTAAGAGGAGATGTGGGAAGAAGGGAGGGGAAAGAGAGGCGGGGGCTAGAACGCGGGAAACAGAGAAAAGAAAGAGCAACATCCAAAACAGATGAAGGACGTTAAAACAACTCAAGACGGAGAAATATCTCCAACCGAGAGAGAAAGGGAGCCACCGCAGTGGCACCTACTGTCTCAGAGCTATAGGGGGGAACGTGGTGGCACAGGCAGAGGGAAGTCCACACCACCCGAAAACCCCGCCACACATCCGAAGGTAAGTATTGACCAGGGAAAAATAAGACTACCAAACAAATCTAAATGCAAACACAGATACAATCAGATTTATGCCAGGAAATATCATCCCAGGGGAGGTCAGGTCATATTATAGTGTTACAGATCACATGGTGGGCACCAGTAAAGCCCAAGGGGAAAAGGGGAAGCACAAGGGAGGCAACGGAGGGACGCCAGCACAGAAGTGCCGACACGGGGCGACAGCTATAGAGGCGCGCTGCTCCAGCACAGCACTGGGTGGGAACGCACTGCAGCGGAAGGCGGGGGCGCATGTAACAGATGGCCGGGTCTGAGTCACAAAGGTGGGCACACAGACAGTAGTTAGCAGCTATGAGGGATGGTAGTAGTAGGTCGAGGGCACGTCAAGCGTGGTAACAAGTCATCAGCAGGAACAGTCCAAGGGCCTAGGGATTTGAGACGTCAGTGGTCGGTCATGAAGTCCACGGATGTAGTTCTGTGTCAAGGGACATCGACAGTCTGAGGAACTGGGGATGCCTACAGTAGGTCAGGGACATAGCAAATGCAGAGAATCATGGAACGTAAGGAACAGACTACGGGCCAAAGTGTGTGGTTCGTCACCGGCAGGTCAAGAAAAATGAAAAAAATAAATAAAGCAAAAACAAAACAAATATAAATAATAAACAATAAATAACAAGTGCAGAATAACAGCTCACCGACAGGAACAGTCTATGGTTCAACGGGTTTAGCACGTCCGCGGTCCAGCCAGGTAGGGAGCCAGAGTGGTAAACAGACCAATATCAGGAACGGCCCAGGATCCCAAGGATTCATCTCATCAGAGGCCGGACAGCAAGGTAACAAGGGGGAAAAGCAGCTAGTCATCAGGAACAGTCCACAGTCCAAAGGGTTGGCTCAGCAGTGGTCGGTCAGGTGAGTAACAGGTGTGAGAGGCAACTCACCAGCAGGAACAGTCCATAGTCCAAAGTATTTGGTTCAATGGACAGGATCCACTGTAGGAGCTCATCGAGGCGTAACCAGAAGTTGCGACTGAGCAGGGGCACCGGATCTACACCTGTGGGAGGAAGATGGCTCCGTCGTCCAGGGCTGTAGCGGGGGGAGCTCACGAAGCTGAGGGGCGGGAGGGGCAGGCCATGGGTCTAGCTGGATCAGGGGCAGGTCGTGAGTCGAAGTGAAGGATTGTAGGTCAGCAGGCGTCTTCAGAGTGGCTGACTTGCCGTTGCGTTTGGCCCAGATGTGGAAGGGAAAACCCCAGCGGTACATGATGCCGGCTTCCCGCATGTGGAGTGTGAGGGGGCTGAGCGCTCTGCGACGAGCCAGGGTCTGGGGCGACAGGTCCGGGTAAAGGCTGAGGGAGGCGCCATCAAAGTAAATTTGTGATTTATCACGAACCTTGCGTAGAATTTCTGCCTTGATGCGGAAGAGATGGACCCTGCAGAGGACGTCGCGGGGGGTCGTAGCAGTAGGGTTTCTGCGTCCAGGAACTCTGTGCACCCTGTCCATCTCCAGCACGGAGTCCACCGGCTTGTCGAGGGCCATATTGAGGACAGCCTGAACCATGGGGAGTAAGTCATTGCCTGAAGTAGCTTCCGGGAGGCCACGTATGAGTATGTTGTTGCGCCTGTCGCGATCTTCCTGATCATCCATCCGCAGCCAGAGCGCTTGTAGGCTCTGATCATGGTGGCGCACCGCTTGCTGCAATTCCTCAGTGGCTTTATAGAGTATGGCGGTGGTTTCCTCAGTCGAGTCAAGGCACCAGTGAAGATCCCTCAGACCATCTTTGATATCAGCCATGTCTTTACGGTGGGCACAATCCATTTTGTGAAGCATAGATTCTATCTCGCCCTTAGCCGGGAGGTGGGCCAGCAGCTGTTTCAGGAACGCAGGTGAACCGGTCCGGTCAGACTCGTCATCAGAGACAGAGGACCCCCGCTTAGCTGGCGAGTCGCCCGGCATGGTGTCATGGCTAGGGGATGGGGAGGGAGAGCGAGAGGCGCGCTTAGTAGCCGATTTCTTGGTTGAGCGCGGTTGAGACGTCTCAGGGGTTTCCCGATGGAAGTATTCGTCAAGGCCCTTGTGGGCAGAGATGCCGCTCAGGCTGCAGGACGATCGTGGCTGTTGCTTGGAGTTGCAGCCCATAGTTGGGTAGGGAGTGGTGGCGCTCTTGGCTGGGATGGGGAGGCCAAGACAAGTCAGATAATATCGTAAAACAAAACCAGTGTGCAAAGGAGGCACAGTTCAGAGGGGACAGCTGTAGCTGGGGACTCACCGAAGATGCACATGGAGACACAGCGATGAGTGCGAGGGTAGTTGACAGATGGCACACTCAGCAGGCGGCCCAGACAGGCGAGGTCATCTCAGAGAGGTCCCCAAAAGCGCAGAGCAGCCCTCATAGGAAGAGGGAGGAAGCCAGGGCAGGGCCAGACAGGCCGAGGTAGGCCTCTGTTGTAGAGTGGAAGGTCCAAGGGATCTGCCAGGCTTGAGTAAAGGCTGAGAGGGTTCCAGGAGGCCAGTGCCTGCAGAGTAGGCCCAAGCCACAGGCTAGAGTTGTTGTATCCAGCAGGCTGGTCGCGCTTGCCATCACCAGACCACTGGGTAGATCTGCTAAGAAGGCCAACCGGAGTGCAGTGAGGGTCCTCAGTGAGGGTCAGCAATAGCTGGCTAGAGTCCTGTGGGTCCGCAACCGCGGACTAGGCCCAAGCCGCGGGCTAAATTTCGGATGGCTGGCGGACTAGTTGTACTCCTCTTCCCCAGACCAGCGGACAGATCCAGTCACGGGGCCGACCGGGTGGCAGCGGGGGTCGCCAGGTAGGGCCAGGAACTGCGTGGGAGGCTCCAGGTGGTCCGTGATCGCAGACTAGGCCCAAGCCACGGGCTAAATTTCGCATGGCTGGCGGGCTAGTTGTACCTCTCCGCCCCAATCCTGTGGACAAATCAGGTGAGCGGGTCGACCGGATGGTAGCGGGGGTCGCCAGGCAGGGCCAGGAGCCGCCATTGGTCATCAAGGAGGTCCGCGACCGTGGACTAGGCCCAAGCTTCGGGTTCAATTTGCGGGGCAGCGGAGATCGCCGGACCGGAGGGCCGCCGCTGGAAGGGTGGGGTAAAGGGAGGCTTCGGGGGCTACTGGGGGATGAAAGCGGGCAGCGGGTGCAGCTGGATGCGGCGGGATGTTAGGTGGCTTGAAGGAGCTCCTCAGTTCAGCATCCACTTGCCGCCATGCCAGGCCACGCCCCCGTCAAACGTTGAAAGGATTTTAATGTGCCAGTGCTAAAAAAAATCTGCCAGCAAAATTACACCTGCAGCTCTTCAGTTACAGAAATACCTTAGTTTATATTATTTATGGAGAAACACATGATCCCAAATGGAATTGTACTTCATTAAATCACCAATGCAAGCCACTTTTTCCCCTTCTGCCACAGTTTTCCAATAAGAAATAAGATAGGATATAGTTTGGGTGGGGAAATACATTGTTTAGAGTCACGTGCTCCCATCAGCCCATAAGATGTAAGATCAGCCCATAATATGCATAACCCCTGGGATGAGGACCAGCCTGTCAGATGCAGCATTTGAGCAGACAAAAAATAAATCCAGGTAGTCCCAGTTACGTGTTTTTAATTGCTTCGCCCCGTTAGCGGCCGATTGGTCAACGTCCATTTTAGCGATCGCTCACGGATGGGTACAATTTATTTTGAACGCCACCCTACCGCGGCAGATCGTGTCTCCTAGTAAAAAATCGCGTCCCCTAGTGACAAATCGCGCCCTATTCACTGGCGATTTTTTACCGCGTCTATACATTTTTTATGGCCGCAATCACTTGCGATCGGGAAAACGCACCCAATTGTGTGCAAAATCGTGTCTAATCATGTAGAAAATCATGTGCAAATGCGGGGGGAGCCATCGGCCGCGGCGAAGCGATTAAAAATGCATCCAACCGTGGCTGATCGCTCTAGTGGAGACGAGATGGCGCTTTTGTGGTAGACCACCACAAGTGGTTCAATTGCCAAAAGAGTAAAGATGGCACAGAGGGTCCCCATCTAAAGTATCGAACGGGATCGAAGGCGCAGAAATGCTGCGCCTTGATTCTCTGTTCAGTCAATGCTCAAATGCAACGCGATGACGTCATTGTGTGTGCTTGAGGGTTCAGGGGTCACCTGTGTATGGGCTGCTTAAGACTGTCAACCCAGCTTAGTTCAGATAGCAATTACTCTTTAGGCATCTGTTGACTCTATAGACATCAAAAAGCTTGGAATAGAAAACAATTGTTTAAATACTTACACATAAACAGCACATAAGAACAATAGAAAAAGATTCAAGAACTCCAGCTGTTCCTACAATCCAAGTGAGTCGCAGAAAAAGTATTACACCAAGTATGTTTTGCAAACAAGGCAAGTATACTCCAATGAAGGTTCCCATTCGTGTTTCCTAAAAGAAAAATCACATTTATACAATGTGTTTAAGAATATTAAAACACTAAAATCCATTAATCTGGTTACATATCTTTGCTAGAGTACAAAATAAAATATTAGCCTGGGGTTCACCATAGCAAATTTCAAAGCAGATACTGATTAAAATGTGTTGACATTCAAAGTCAGTAAATGCATTTAGCATGCCGTAAAATGTGTTTCTCTGTACTTGCCTGATTTCAATGTAAAAAAAAAATGAAATAACTTCAAATGTCTTTTCTGTGCTCATATCAATATCAGTTTTCTTCAACCCCCAAGTGACATTCATTCTTAGTACAACATCCTTTTCCAGTTATAACAGCTTTTAAACGTGAAGCATAGCATGACACAAGTGTCTTACAGCGATCTACGGGTATCTTAGCCTATTCTTCATTGGCAAAAGCCTCCAGTTCAGTCACATTCTTAGGCTTGCGCACTGCAACTGCTTTCTTCAAGTCCCACCAGAGGTTCTCAATCGGATTTAAGTCTGGTGACTGTGATGGCCACTCCAAAATATTCCAGCCTTTAACCTCCCTAGCACACTGCTGAGGTCCAGATTTCTGTACCAAAAGCACACCATAGACTCTAATGGATTTTTTTTTATGTTGTAGGACTGTAACTTCCCAAAATATGTCCGTACAAGGGTCTAGTAGACATCCTTAATGGAATAATGTTTGAAACACACATTTATTATAAAAAAGTACATAAAAAAAGTATTATTTGAATGATAAAATCTCAAATACCTATTTGGTATGAAAGATTTCAAAACAGTGTGTATTCATATTTATGTTTTGTTTATAATAACATTTTATTACAATTGGGAATGTGTTTTGTTTTTGTTTTACTTTGAATTGTATTGGATACACTTATCACTGTATCCAATACAATGCAATGCAATTACAATACAATGGCACGCTCTGAAAGGGTTAACTTCAAAGAGCACATCTTGAAATGACACTAGGGGTGATTTTCCAGATGTGCTAATTTGCATTTGAATGTCCCGCGCCCCCCCCCCCCCACGTTGTGACGTCATCACATCGGGGGGGGGGGTAGAGGGGAGACATCGACCGGCTTAGAGCATCAGATCCACCAGGACTGCACAGAACAGTGAGTATGTGCTGCCGGGGATCTAAGCTTAGCTGAACGGCTCACTCGTCAACTGCAATACTGACAAGAAAGCGCTGGACGAGATGGGGCCATCAGAAGCACTAGGGGGGTTAATCTGCAACCATGCTCTAGTGGACTTGGAGGTATGCGTGGGATCATTGTCCTGTTGAAAGGTCCAACGTCTTCCAAGCCTCAGGTTTGTGACTTCATAGGCCTTGTTCTTCCTCCTCCAAACATAGTGTTGATCCATGGGCCCAAACAGTTCCAATTTTGTTTCATCAGTCAACAGAACACTATACCAAAACTTTTGTGGTTTGTCCGTCCACATGACTTTTGGCATACTGCAGTCAATTCTTCTTATTCTTTGGAGACAGCAATGTTTGGAGGAGGAAGAACAAGGCCTATGAAGAAGAATAGAACACCTTGCCTACTGTGAAGCATGGCGGGGAGGCAATCATGCTTTGGGGCTGTTTTGCTTCTGCAGGTACAGGGAAGCTTCAGCGTGTGCAAGGTACCATGAATTCTCTTCAGTACCAGGAGATATTGGAAGGAAATGTGATGCAGTCTGTCACAAACCTGAGGCTTGGGAGACGTTGGACCTTTCACAACAGGACAATGATCCCAAGCATATCTCCAAGTCCACTAGAGCATGGTTGCAGATTAAAGGCTGGAACATTTTGGAGTGGCCATCACAGTCACCAGACTTAAATCCGATTGAGAACCTCTGGTGGGACGTGAAGAAAGCAGTTGCAGCGCGCAAGCCTAAGAATGTGACTGAACTGGAGGCTTTTGCCCATGAAGAATGGGCTAAGATACCCGTAGATTGCTGCAAGACACTTGTGTCAAGCTATGCTTCACGTTTAAAAGCTGTTGTAATGGAAAAGGATGTTGTACTAAGAATGAATGTCACTTGGGGGTTGAATAAAACGGATAATGATGTGAGCACAGAAAAGACATTTGTGGTTATTTCATTATTAATGTTATGTTATATTTGTCTGACTTACAAGTGCCTCTTTGATTTAATTGTAAACAAGATGACTAAAATAATCAAAATCAATGTCAAAATGGCCAAAACACTATTTCACTGGGGGTTGAATCATTTTAAAACACAACTGTAAAATATGAATGCTGCATTTAATTTTTATAGAGAAATTAAATACAGTACTTTACTTTCCTTTCTTTTACGATCGTCATACTCTTCATGTTCCTTGACTCCCTGTGGTAAGTTTGTATAATTTGCAAGCTTGTTCAGTAAAGAAGACACCATTGGATTGCTGTCCATTTCTTCCTGGAGAGGTTAATGTATACAAAATTAAAGTTACCAAGGATTAAACAACATGTTATATGTATGTATGCAAGAAAACATACGTTTTGCTATGCCCTTCAAATGGGAGCATTTAGAGTTCATTGAAAAATTAGGGTTTGGATAACATTCTTTATTCTTTTATATTCTGTTGTGTAGTTATGCTATATAGATGCAATATACTCAAACACTGCGTGATATCACACAAACTGCCAATTTCCAGCTATTGATATGAAGCTTCATGGCCATATGCCAGCACTCCTTCTACAATCAAGTTTGAAGAAAAACAAAAGAACTTATCCCCCTCCGACCCCTCCCTCTCTTTGGCTGAATCCTGTATTTCTCCCATATTTACTGTTTTATATAATCCTGCTCAAAATGGCTGCTACAACACCCCTCCCACCGTGAAAGGTATGTGTGAAACAAGATGGCGCTTGGAGAATGGGCTTGGGTTTTTACCAGTGATTCCACAGGATGGAGGAGAATCATTTATTTGGACATAACCAATTAGAAGAGTATGATGCTATGCTCACATGACCCAAAATGAAGTTTATAAATGTCACTGTGTTTTTATACTTTCATAGATCAAGGAGGGTATCTGTGTCATCTCTTTTCCGTTTGTCCATGCATGGCCTATATCGAATAGTTAATTTGGAAGCAATGAGATAAATCCAGAAGGGCTGTTTATTCCCCACCACAAAAGCCTGATAGGACAATTATTAAATTGAAATTACAGTGACCCCTGACTAAATAAGATCATAGCTTAGAGTGTTTTATTGCTGGCTGTCTAACTAAGTTTTTCATAGTCTATCATCAATGAACAGAAACTAAAAAAAGGAGGAGTTCAGCTAAAGAAGGAAGCATTAAACTTCAAGAGCTCTGGATTCCAGTGTCCACTACTTTGAACTAGCATAGTACCCAACACCACCTACAGCACAAAAGGACACAGTCCTAAAAGTGATCACTTCCTCTAAAATAAATAAGCCAAACAAAAACAACAAAAGCTGAAGCTATAGCAGAACAAGGGAAGTATGGCAAAACTCCTCACAGGACCAAGCTTTAACAATCTGGCTGTGTTGCTCAAGCACATTATTTAAAAAACCGGTTAAAGGCTAGATCTACAATGCTAAATAAGAGGGCACCTTATATACAGTATATAGTTTATATTGGCCAAGTTAGCTTTAATGAAGTCTAGATTTGATTAAAACATTTTCTAAACTCTGGTAAAAAGTAACCGCTGAAGAACAATTGCTACAAAAAGATTTGAGACATTTGGAGATGAAACCTCATAACAACACAAAAACTTTAAGCTCTTGCATATTATATACACTGTCAAACCACACTTCAAAAAGGTCCATATCTTTCTGGACTCCTGACATGTTTCATCCGGTGCTGCACTCATGTTTTTGGATTCTAAGTCATGGGGAAAGCAAAAGGATTGTTAAACAGGAAATGGATAAAAAAAATATCAAGAGGAATGCACAATGTCAGAAGTGCACAAACTTATTAAGAAGTGCAAAATGAATGGTTCTGTTGAAATCAAACCACAGCCAGATAGATACACAAAAATTTCAGCCACAACTGCTAGAAAAATTGTTTGGGGTGCAAGGAAAAAAATCACAAACTCCTTCCAGTGAGACACAGGACTATCTGAAAAAAAATGTGGTGTGGCTATTTCAAGAAGTACAATAAGGAGGCACTTGAAGAAAGATGGGCTGCATCACCAGGTTGGCAGAAGAAAGCCATTACTACGCAAACACCACAAAGTATCCTGCCTACAATATGCCAACAGAGACAAGCCTCAAACCTTTTGGCACAAAGTCCTTTGGAGCGATGACACTAAAATTTCACTTTTACATTAAATAAATACTAAATGTTTTATATATGGGAACATTATCAAGCCCCCCATTCAGATTGAGGGTCATTATACACTAGACCTGTTTGAACTGCAGTATCATGAACTATTACTAGTGTGAAATTGTTAGTTATTTGAAATACAATTTATACATTCTATTTGGTTTTCACACAAATCATACAGAAACATTAATTTACATAGAGACACACACTACACTGATGCAGAGATGTGAATCAGTCACATAGACACATAGGTACTTAGTAAATTAATAGTAGTCTGGCATTGCAGGTACAAAGAATCAAAATACGGTTTTTAAATATATAAAAGGTCTTTATTAACAAAATTGGACCAAAATATGAAGCAACAAACAAAATTAAAGGTCTCCCTCTCCCTTCCACTGACTGACCAAAATGAATACACAAAGAAGTCAGGGTGGGGTGCAAACCACCGCCAACCTGGGTCGTTTTCCTCTGAAAATACAGAGGCTGGGGGACTTTAAAGGTCAGTTCAAGTGGAACCAATGTGAGCAGTAGGTACAGTGAATAAAACATTTATTACAATAAAATAAACAAGTAGCTGTTGTCAACATTGGACAGCATAGACATCATAGACATGTTATTGTTACATACAACCATGAGAAACATATAAGTATACAAAAGGCAAGAGCAACTGCTGCACTATCAGACGCTTATGATCCACACAGAGGGCGCCTCCATCTAAGCTCCAGACAGCGCATACACCCTCCGATCCTGAAGGGATCGATATACCCCAACGTGCGTTGCGTTTATTGGATTAACTTCCTCAGGGGGTAGGGTTGGCTGGCAAGATATGCCTATGAGAGTAAGTAGGAATTAGTTGGTATATATAGTATGTGGTCTGAAGTAGTATTTTATATAGAAGGGAATTAGGCGTTCACTCACGGATCACTTGTGGGTCGTCAAGGCGTACAGACAACAAGCAAGGTCAGCTCCGCTCAAGGACGGATTGGTGGAGCGGGGGGCTCCCAACCTCCGGGGACAGACAACGACCACTGTTGTACAGCTAGGTAGGTGTCGGTTATATACATAATAGGTATAATGAGTATAAAGTATAGTGCCAATTAGAGAGTAGGAATAGGGATAAGTGACGTGTTTTGAGGGGTATCCATGCAAGTAGGGCCAAACAAGGACCCAGTTTAGGTGTTTAAATGCTAAGATCAACCAACTAGGCTTAAGGCTAGTGGGTGTGAGGTGGGTGGGTGAAAGGTGATGGGGTTGGGAGGGTGTGAAGTAGGTGAAAAAATAAGGGGAGTGTAAAGCAGCCCATACATGGGCACAGCAAAAATCACATATAAAGTGTCAAATAGTGAGGGAGGTGTGTGCACCGTGTAGAGTGGGAATCGAGGGGATTTTATGCATAAAGTGAATGTGCTTAACTTAGGGAGTCTCACTCTGAGAACAGGGAGAACAGTGTGCCGTTGGGCGCCCACGTGACGGCGGGAGGCTCCTACAAGACGGGCTCCTATGACGACTCACAAATCAACAGCTGACTGAAACCTCGCTCGACGCATACCCACGGGAGACATCTACTGACTGGCTACCTTCTGACCGCTTATCAAATTGTAAGTAATTACTACCTGGCGGTTGCCATTGATATCCCTACCTTTCAGATTTGAACCGACATCAATCCCATGACTTACTTTATTCCCCCAGAATACGGTGTACTCTTCAACTGAATACTCTACACGTAAGTTCCCAGTGTCTGTACTCAGCATGCTTACTCCCTAGTCTCACGCCGCCCACATTTACCTTCACAACCACACTACTGACCTCAGCAAACCTTCACCTAATTTACCCTATTTTTCAAGGGACCC
>CM070036.1:87665843-87680629 GCA_036250615.1 Ptychadena robeensis | reverse complement strand
CACACATAGAGAATGTATGCACGTACCTGGTGTCATGATGTACGCAATTATTGCGGGAAAATATTATTTGAGATGGGCTACATAAATATGTGTAACAACTTGGATAGCATATATATGTTTTGAAGTACCGTTTTAAATTCACTTTACTGCTATTCATGTATATTTTTGTATATGAGTTTGTAAAAATTATGGCTTGTAACATGTGATTCCATTATGTAGACTAGTGATCCGACTACCTCCCTGAGGAAGCCCAGGTGGGCGAAACGCGTCGGAGGACACTTCGGATCATTATTTTCTATGCCTGCTCTACTATCTGGCTAAAAGTATTTGTATCGCCTCTATGAAATGTATTGTACATTAATCGTTTGATATGCATCACCTTCAATATGACTATGTTGAGCTATAATGTGTTTTTTATATATATACTGGTCCTACTATTTATTGATTAAAGACCTTTTATCATATTAACTAATACCTGATACAGTTGATTATTACAGTACCCGTAATGCCAATTTAGCAGTCCCTAATATATGGGACTAAGGTGAGATTTGTTTCACCTTAGGGTTTTTCATAGCGTAACAGTATCGAGTCTCGATAGTCAATTAGGTCACCTTAAGGAGCCCCAGTGTGTTATGCAAGTCATTAGTTGCATACCAAGTCGAGTGGCGATGTTGCAACATGAGTCGGTTGATGTCCTCCCGGGGTATGTCAGGGAAATGTATTTCTTCTACCGCCTAAAAAATTTCGTCACCATCTTGTCAGTGTCAGAGTTGGCCGCCAACCTTTCTAGACTAAACAGATCGGTCAGCGTATGCTGCAACAGAGGAACATCTGGGGGGGATGGCGACAGTCAGTTCAGCAAAATTCACCGCCTCGCAGCGAGCAGGCACAGCTGGGCCCACTGCGAAAGGGAGGAGTGTATATGAATCTGAACGTCATGGTCCAGGACAGCAACCTGGAGCCACCACATGAGACACATGAGCTTGGGAGGGAATAGGATAAAATCCCATATATGCTCTGTGTAAAATTTTATATCGTGTTTCACGCCAGTGTTCACTAGTGATTAGTTTAGTCACCATATGATATCCCCGTAGTAGTTTCTCCGCCAGATCCTCCGTCAAAGTCCTTCTCCCACCTCTTAGAGTAAGCAAAGCTGAACCTAGTATTAGCCGTCAGAAGTAGGGACTGGTAGATAGTGGAAATGGAGGCCGCCTGTTGCTGCACTAGGGTGTCAAACCGGTGGGGCTGAAAAGCGTCAGCGGGAGCAACCCCCATAGAGCGCCAGAAGCTCTTAATCTGGTAGTAGGGAAGGAGGTGGGTTGGAGGTAAACGAAATCGGGCCCGTAGCTGGGAGAACTGCAACGGCTGGAGCCTGGACTTATGAAAAAATTGGGCTTTTTTAGTGAGTCCCCGGGATTCCCATATCTCATACACAGGAGACTCACAACAGTGGGGCATAAGTGGGTTACCCCTGAGCGGGAGCCAAGGGCTCTTGCAGATTTTCTATCCAGCACTGGGGACATCACAGTGTTGAGATCACCCCCCACTATAACCCGATCACCAGGTGCAGCCGCCACCCATCCAGCCAGCTCCTTAAAAAAATTCAGAGGTTGGTGAATTTGGGGCATAAATATTAAAAATGGAGTAGACCGAATCAGAGATCTGTAGATCTGTAGACCGGACACCAAAGCAGTTGTGGTAAAGACTGTGTCTGCTAACTGCACACCCAGTGCACCCGAAGGGGGTAAAGATAATACCTTAAAGTCAAAGGCAGGAAACATTGAAGTATAAGTCAGGCAAGTCCATGACGGGCAGTTAAGCCATAGAAGAACCATCCATCCGTCGATGGGAGATGCCGAGTCAACAATCAGGGAGTGTCGAGATCCGATGGTGGAGCATCAGTCGAGGGATCTGTCGGAAGATCAGCAGATGTAGCACCCGCTGTATCCAGGGGCGGAGAGGTACCCTGAGCAGCAGGGAGTCGGCGAGGGGGCGGCTTGAGTTGGGCAGGGTCCAAGGAGTCGATGAAAGATGAGGCCTTGTCCGGGTCGGCGAAGGAGTGTTGTTCACCGTTAGCTGTTTGGAAACTAAGCAATGCCGGGTAGGCCAGAGCAAAGCGCACCTTCTTCTCATAAAGCCAAGAGCAGACCGGGGAAAAAGGCCTTGCGTTTGCGTGACACTTCAATGGAATAGTCAGCGAAGAGGAGCAGCTTGAACCCTCCCACCGAAAGGTGGTAGGCGCGCAGGATGGCAGATTTTTCTGAACAGTCCAGATATTTGATGATAACTGGGTGCGGGGCCTTATTCTTCAGTTGAAATGGGCACAGGCGATGAGCTCTTTCTATTTTGCAGGGTTCGGGCAGACCCATGGCACCCGGAATGGAGTGGGAGCAGAACTCCACCAACTTGGCAGGGTTAAGGCTTTCTGGGATGCCCAAGACCCGCAGGTTATTTCTACGCGACCTGTTCTCCAGGTCATCTATTTTTAAGGCCATCTCACCAACCTGCTTTCTGAGGAGCGCCACCTCAGATGAGTCGGTCTGCACAGTGTCCTCCACCAGGGAGATCCTGGATTCCAGCTCGTCCGTGCGCTGCCCCTGCTCTGACAGCTCCTGTTTAAATGAGCGGATGGCCTTGGAAACTGCAGAATCGACCACCTGCTGAATCGTGGGTTTCAACAGCCTCACCACCGCCTCAGCGATTTGGAGGTGGAAGGCGTTCTGGGACTCCTAGTCCGAATGTTGGGAGTCGTCCGGATCTGGCGCCGCCGCCATCTTCTTTTGCTTGGAGCAGCGTGTTCGGGCCGCGACGATGAATTGCGCGAGCCTGGGACTTCGGGGAGGCAAGGAAGCGGTCCATACCCGGTCCCTGGAGGTAAGTGCACTCGGGTGGGGCGGCAGAACCCGGCAGTCAGGGTGTAATTAGCCAATTTAGGTCCGGTGTGTGGGAGCTCTCCTCCTCTGCTTCCCCTACATGGAGCGCCGGAACCGGAAGTCCCTATACGTATTTGTTGTATAGCGTATACTTTGATTACTACGGAAGGACAGATGACTCTTTTTATGGACCCCTTTGACAAACCTTACTGACAGACTGGTAGGTAATTACATATCTTATACAATAGATGGACAATATGGGGGCACCCTGAGAACTTTTTGAAAAAACCTACAGTCACTATTTGATCCCATGATATAAAGAGAAGTACCCATGAAGGTTATGGTGAGAAGGGATGAAAGGAATCAAAAAGCCCTCAACTCCAGTAGCCTGAAACAGCTGTATGCAGTTTGGAATAAATGGCTCTGTACCAAAAAGGCTATATTTGCACTGTACACCAGCGGTTTCTGGATGTGCATGTGGCTGATGGGGCGAAAAGGAATAATTTGCATGGCTCCGCCCACTGTCCCAAAAGGAGGGCTTCCACCTAAAGTTTTGGGATTTGTGCTGGATTGGGCCGTGTAAATACCTTCTGTTTTAAGAAGGATCCCATGATATAGATATGCTTGTGGACTGAGCTAGAACCCGGAGACAAACAACCAGCCCCCTGTACAAACCAATCCTTGGACTACATCCTTTTTGACCTTAAAGAAACCACCTTATTGAGGTATGATATGTCATTATTCAAAACTGACGATTTAATGAAGTATCAAAGGAATATAAAGACTCATTGCATAAATATGTATTTTCTATTCTTATCTTACTTATGGACATATTTACATTTAGGAAGTGGTCTTTCCAGTAAGAAGACATTTTGGACAGACCAATTTGCAACGGAGTCCCTATCTCTAGGTAATGATAATATTGAAATTACCCTTCAAACTCAACTATGCACTTTTTAATATTGAGTAACATATGAATGGATTCATGCAAACTCTATATTTAATCATGTTTAATAAGTTATGTGCATTTGCATTTATATTTTAAAAAAATTATAATGCAGAAATCAACTTTTTATCAGAATCCCTTCAATCCACGAATCCATCCTTTCTGACACCAATTCTGAATCATGGACCCCAAAAATATAATCACCTGAAGAAGCCCACGGTATTTATGGGCGAAACACGTTGTATACCACTTCCAATCATTCTCTGTACAATTTTATTGAATCATGTGTTTTTTTCGGTCATATCATATATCACTTGATGTTTGTTTTGTTATGTGCTGTCTGCAACTTCTGAGTACCTTTTGAATATACCATATGTATTATAATGTTTTGCATAAAGAAATCATGTTTTTATAGATGAATACTTCAATGTTTATTGATATGGAGGGTTAGATCATGAATACATCTTGAATGCAACCCCTGTAGAGATATAAAACATCCTTTGGGTGGAGGGTACCAAACTCTTGGCCATTTTCCCTAAACTTTGGTTGGTTTTTAGAAAATAAGCCATCAAATCCCCTTTTTTTATGTTTTCCACCTTTGTCTGCACTCTTTCCCTAACGGTCGACATGGATTTCACGCACCACTCTATGGTTCACGACTCCCTTTCCCGATTGGATGTGTTTCTGGTCACTTAGCCACTACTTCTTCACCTCTCTAGTATTATCCTACCTCTAGTTCTGTCGGACCATGCTCCCATGGCCCTCTGTATCTGATTGGCGGGACACTCCACTCCCACTCTAATCTGGCATTTCCCGTCACATCTACATCAGGACGAGGCGTTTCATTCCCTCCTCCGTAGCTGGTGGTGGGAATATGAACAGGTCAATTCGGCCCACAAAACTGATCCAATCCTCTATTGGGAAACTGCTAAGGCGGTCATCCGAGGCAAAATTATAGCTTACTTCTCTTCCATTAAGCAGACCTTGCAGGCATGTGAGGAGGCCTGTGCAGCCTATATACTTTATCAGACGGACATGAGTGACCATAGGCGCTCCGATCGGGTATGTGCTAAACATGTATGACATATGGCTTGAAAAACACGATAGACATATTCACTCTTTGGGTGAAGCAAGGCTCTAGGTTCGGCAACCAATCCGGCAGACTGACACCCAATCTGGCACGTGGGCAATGAGCACTGTGTCACGTGCCGTGCCTCCGTAGCCCTGGGGGGGGGGGGGGACATAATATCCAAATAAGGGTGTTATACACCAATTACTATGAAACCCTGTACTCCAGTGTTATCCCTGACCTCAACAAGGCCTGGGCTTTCTTGCGACGCCTCCAGCTCCCCAGCCTAGGTGATGAAGACATGGAATTTCTGACATTACGGAGGCCGAGATTACAAGAGTCATAAAATCTGCTGCCCCGGGCCCGGACGGCTTCACTGCTGAACTCTATAAATGCCTCTCCCCAAACTTACACCCTCACTATTGGCTCTGTTTAACCACACCTTGGGAGCAACACAGCTATTCGGACACTGGTAACCTGGCCTACATAAAAGTCCTCCCCAAAAAAAATCTTCAACCCTCTCAATTCAAGTTTGTTTCATCCCATTTCTTATTTAAATCAAGACATGAAAACTCATGGCTGACAGGCTGGCTACCCTGTTGCTGAGCTTGATCTGGCCCCTTTAAGTAGGTTTTGTTAGAGGCATGGCAGCGGTGTATAATATCCGTAAATTGCTGTTGGTCCTGGAACATTACCGACTCTCGAGGGCCTCTCTCCCGCCGGGCACCATTCAAAACGGAGAAGGCCTTCGACAGTGTGGAGTGGAGATGGCTGGAGATGGTGCTTGCTCTTGCCAACCTTGGTGGACGCTTTACCGCCTTCATCAAAACTCTCTACAGTGCCCCTAGGGCCCAAGTGGCAGTGTGCTGTCCTTTCCCTTCCCATTAGGAAGAGGCACTAGACAGGGCTGCCCCCTCTCCCCCCTTTTATTTAACCTGGCCATAGAACCTCTGGCCAGAGCTCTCCTCACTCTACCTGGGTTTTCCGGCATCAAGATTGGAGCCCAGCAAGTTAAAGCCACCCTATTCATATATACTAATCTTCTTAGTACAACCACTGCAGCAGATATCATTGGTATTAGACCTAGAAGAAAGGTTTGTTACCTTTTCAGGTTTGAGGATTAACCGCTCCAAGAGCGAACTTATGTTAATAGATCCCTCAGCCCCTGCATCCCTCAATGACATGGTCAGGTAGGTATAAAGGTAGTCCCCCACCATCTTACCTACCCAGGGGTTACGGTGAGCAAGAACATGCAAGAAATCTACCAGTTGAATTATTCCCCCCGCTAAGATCCTCTTGGAATTGGACTCCTGGCGTGACCTTCCCCTCTCAATGACAGGCCGTTGCCATTTACTCATTGCTAACTATACCACTGCTTTTAAAGCATAAATTAGTAGATTATGGAGCGCCTTTATTACTTTTCTGTGGCGCAATAAGAGGTCCAGAATTTCTTTATGCAAACTATCCAGACCCGTAGCAGAGGTAGGCCTCAACCTGCCCAATACATGTCTCTATAATCTGGCCTGACAAACCCGACATGTCAGGGATTGGCTCAATGTCATGTATACATAGACCCCAGCATGTACTCTCCGAGGACGGTACTCTATTAGCCCTCTCCAAAACACAGGATATTTATGGTATACAACAAATGCATCCCTTCTATTACCTCCAGTTGGCTTCCCACCTAAACCATATATTAGGCAAGAACCCAATCACCCCCCTCCCAAGGACCATTATGAAGGTCTTGGCATTGAGTGATCAAAATATTCAATGTCATGGCTGTACAAGTGAGAGATCAAGAGAGATCCCCCCCCCTAACAACCACTCCAGCCCCCCATGTCAGAGCCTGGGCCTGCTTCTTGCACATATCCACTTATTGACAACCCAGGATATCTTAGAAAGTAGGTGGCTCGCTGTTCGCAAAAATATAATTAGTGAAGCTTGGCGTGAGATGTACTTTAAGATAGTTCACCGAGCCCAGCCGTCTAGCGGCTTTGAAAAGGCGCCTAACCCTAGGCTTCTTGTGCCCCAAATGTGGGACCCCCGAGGGAACCTTAGACCATATGTGGTGGCTGTGCCCAGTCATCCAAGTTTTTTGGCAAACTGCCTTCTCTGCCCTGGCCGCCATAAGTAAACGTAGCCGCACCCCCCAACCCAGTTTAGCCTTTCTACATGTGGAATTGGAAGTCCCCTCAAGAGATATAGTACAGACATGATTAACCAGGTTTGAACATTTATTCCTACTAGCTGCGAAAAAAAAATCTATCCTGGGCTGTTGGATCACTCCCGACCACCTTCGGCCTGACATAGAAAGCCACATGTTTTAATTGATGAATGTAGATAAGCTAGATACACTATCCAGCAAGGAACTACCCACACCCAAATTCTCCTGCACATGGACTTTCGTGATACTAAGTGGTACCTTAAAAAACAAGTTGCGGGGACACTGGGGCCTTTGCAATCCTAACTATTGCTCAACCACTCCTGGCTCAAGTCCTAACGGTCAATCCCCCCCTGGAACCTTGAATAGCACCCGTTGGGAGGTCACCTTGTATTCCTACTTTCCACGTATATAGGTACTTCTAACCTTCCCTTGTACCCTGTATCTTCTTGGATTAATTTCCCCCATCCACATCCCATCCTATATAACAGTTTGACTGTAAGTTTGCATTGTATATTTAATGTCATGATGATGTCCTGTTTCCAGAAACAGATATAAAAAAATAAAATATTGTACCAACATGTTTGTTCACCTTACGATTTACTTTTTGTTCGATAACTTTTGATCAATAGAACAAAATTTTGGTTCTCGATTCTCTGTATGGCCAAATTTACAACCTTTACCAAGATTACCTTAAAGGTGGCCATACACGATTCAATATTTGTGTTTGATCTACAAGAAGTGATCGATTTTACAATCAATCTGTTGACATGAATCGAGAACCTAACAACTGGTTTGATCAATCAAAAAAGTTATCCATTAAAAATAAAAAATTGGTTTTAAGGTGATCAAACATGTTGGTAAATTTTGATCAATCTGTTAAACATCGAATGTATATCGAGCGTGCCATAATGTCATTTGAAAGTTTTTTGTCCAAATGGAAAAATTTGCATTAAGCTACTTAATGCGTAGAGTTTGATTAAGCACGTTTGTTCGTGTTCTGTTCATTTGTTTACCGAATGACCTAAAGTGTTTTTGGCTACACACCTACACCACAGCATTTCCTTTTTGGAAATGGACGTTTGTCAATAGTCACATTTAAAGCAATCTAGGTGGCCCCTGGATTTAGTCTCCCGTCATTTTTAATACTGTGGATTATAGTGCTCAAAATTGCCAGTGGGTTTTTTAAGTATAGACCATTTTATTTACACTTCATATCAAGTCAAACATTTCTAATATACAGTGTATATAAAAAAAAAACAACAACATACCCCCTTGTATTATTAGGTGTGCCAACATCCCCATATTTGATTGAAAAAAAAACACAGAATATGAGAGGGAGATGGAGGCGTTGTACCTACCCTCCACTCACTATCTCAGAAATGGAGAATAAACTCTGGGACTTTAAAGGCACGTTTAGTTGACCACAGTTTTTAGAAATAAAGCAAGGTTTTTATTGATGACAAATTTCCATACAGAATTCTAAAATATTTTTACATGATTCTGGCTGTGGTACAGATTGAGCATGTACAGGTTACTGTCACATAAAATCTAATTACATGATCCATATAAACACATATTTCATATTTTTGATGGACGTCTTCTCAACTTGTTTTGCTAAATTAGCTTCATCAGGAGATCCATCAATATGAGCAGTAACAGTTATCAAGTATCTTAAAATCTCTTCTATATATAGTAATGATCTTCCACTTCCATAAGTGCATGAGATGTACTCACAATCGCTGATCATTAAGTATACTCGGTGACACCCCAGGTGAGATGGGCCAACGATGGTCACCGCCAACCACCCACACGCCAACCGACACAGGAGGCAGAGAAAGCGGGGGTGGATGACAAGGGCAATAAGTGTCCGCGGCCATCCCAACATAACCACCAAAGGCATAGCCGCCTGAAATCAGAATGGAGTCTACATAAGACAAATATGCAAATTGGGCTAGGAGAGAGGTGACATCGCCGGCTTGCTTCAGATCCCCGGGAGAGCAGAATGTGCTGCTGCGGGGATCTGAGTTTAGCTGGACGGCTCCATCTCATCAGCTGCAATACAAGACAAGAAAGTGCAGGATGAGATGGAGCCATCAGAAGCGCTAGGGGGGTTAAAGAACATCTGCAGATAGGCCCCCTGTAGTCTCTTAATAAAAGTTAACAACCTATCCATGTCCATGAGGAGATCATGAGATAAAGCACATTTATAGAGGTGCAGCTATATAATTCAGTGATTTTATATTTCCTATTATCTGTGAAATTAGAGGTAAGGGAGGCAAAAGCGCCCCCACCACTAGTTAAATTCCCCCTGGGAAACCACAGGGGCAAGGGGACTTTAACGGTCACTGATGTGTGTCAAAGTGAAGTTCTAAATGATTTTCAAAACAATATCAACAATTTAATGAAAATGACATAAGGTTTAAAAACAAGGACATTTCAGTGTTGGTCGGTGTTATAATTGTTAACCAACAGGTGTTTGGAATGTAATCGCATAAGGTAAGTATCAAAAGGCATGCAGGTACAGACATGAAATTGTAGCGATCAACATGTCAGGATAAAGGTCCTGAATCACAAGGATTGTGATGACCCCGACGCGCGTTTTGTGTAAAAAAACTTCCTCAAGGGGTGTGTGGTTAACCAAGTCAAATAATAAAAGTCAAAGTAATAAAACACCGAGAGACCAAATGTCAAGACAGATGGCAGCCAATTCCCCTAACAAGGGGTAGCCAAAAGCGGAGAGCAGGAGGCCAAAACCAAAGGCCTGCCAGCAAGCAGGGCCAGACCAGACTTGATGACTTCTAGGATTAGAGGGTAGAATAGTAGCGATAGTGTGAGGTATCAACTTCTTGTTAGGTAGAAGGTAGTCAAATTAAGGTCACAGCCGATACGGTAAGCAAGCAGGTCAGGACCCCCTGTGCTCCATCAATTCTATTTGACAACTTTTATGGATTTTTGTACCTCCCGTTTTTTAGAATATATTGTTCAGTAGTTTAATTCCCTTTTTCCTTTACTTTTAGTAAAATATATTTTCTCCTTTGTCAAGGTTTGGGTAGTAATTTGAAGTACTGGATCAGGGGATTTCGTTTAGATTTTTGTTCTCTGCGATCTTTACCTTATCTTTTTTAGCTAGATTGTATGTAATTACTAAACATACATACCTATTATGTTTCAATTTGCTTGGAGGAGCTTGTCCCTTGAGATTTTTTAGTACATTTTTCATGTACTAATGGTTTGGTTTACCTTTCTGACAATACCCTGAAAAGTAACTATTTAGAGATGTTTTTAAGGTCAAAGCATATTATTTTTACTGTTCCTGTTCAGAATCGAAATCCACCAACTTGCTCAATCCAATCATAAAGAACAATGATCCACCTAAACAGTGCCCAGTGGAAAGAACGTAATTTATTGACTCGTTCTGACAGCAACATAAACAATATTGACCTCAGGGCTGCTGCCAGAAATATCAACTGAGTTTAGACTATAATGTAAGATGTGTAGTGGCCAGGGGTTGTACAGTCAGGGTGAGATCCCCTTTAAGCGCCTGGACCAGCATGCCCCAGGGTTTCCTGAGGACTTAAGAGGAGTCCCCACCTGGTGGGCTGGGCCTTTTGAGGGAAACGAGGAGAGAGAAAGCATCACATCTGCTGCTGTCTCAACTGCGGCCTTGTATGCCTTCCTGAATAGCCCAGCGTGCATGCAGCCGGCAGGCATAATAGCACGCGCAGCTTCCAGCACAGAAACGCACTGCCGTGTCAGCCACCGGAGACCCGCACTACCGTTCCAGTGGGGTGGATGCCCGGATCCCTGTGGGTCCCGCCGGAGTTACTCAACCCAGTCTACTGGTGTGCCTGCGGCCTCAGCCTGCCCTACCTAATCCCGGGTATTCATCCAATCCAGGTCCTACGCTGCCCGTGTCCCTGGCCTGTCGTGGGGTAAGAGCTGCTGGACTGCGTTGTGCTACGAACAAGTGCCTCCACTTTGGACAGTAGTTAAAGACTTTACCATACTTCAGAGAACAATATTGGTGGGAGAGACTCTATGGTTTGGAATACTTTAAAGTATTGTGCCACATCCCTAGTTATGTACAAAGAAAAAAGGAGGGATGGTTTGCTGAAACCACATAGAATCCGAAGGTGGTTCTAACGTGGCTATCAGGCCACCGGGACTTTTAACGGCACAGACAAAATTTTAGATAAAAGCATCATTTTATTATATCAACATGATTTAAAAGACATACAGTTTGGTCAACATAATAAAGGTCCAATAGATTAAAATCAAGCAAGGTCAAAGTCAACTGTCTGAGTCAAAAATATACATTTTTAGTCACAAGAATGTATCACTCCTGGCGGAGACCGCCAATCCGACGCGTTTCCCCCCTATTTTGCAGGGGCTTCCTCAGGGAGGAGTGAAATCTTTTACAAGTGGTCGTCCACTAAGTTAGTCAAGTATTGGTTCTAGGCAGCAAGTAATGATTCACAATGAGAGTGTAAGGTCATCAAGCCTTGATATCTCCAAAAACGGTATGTTTCAGAGCCAGCATTTGGGCTGTGGGTGGAAGGGTCCACGCTGTATGCACAAACTGTGCGGTTTATGGTTATGTGGATGAGCTGGATATTAGCCCCAGTTTGAGGTGTGCGCTTAAGATGTTTGAACGCTTAAAATGCAGCAGATCTGCGACTATGGAGACAGTCACATTGGGGACATTGGGAGCGGTTTAGGTAAATATGATAAACTTGCCCGAGCAGCTCCCAAACCACCCCAGTGGAGCCTCAGCCTTTCTCAACATTTCCACACTACACCCTGATCCAATGCCTGTACCAGGAACCTGTTGGTATACAATGCCTGTACTAGGAGCTAGACATCTTGCACTTCCCCTATTCATAATTGACCTCTGGTAGAAAAATGTGCCAGCATGATAATGAAGACAAGATGCAGAGTTGAAATGTCAGCAAAATCAGCAGATCAGGGTAAGTATTGTTCTGCACAGGTGGAAAGGGGGATGGAAGAGGAGTATAATGGCAACTTCTTTTAAAGTGCATATTTTTAAGAAACCCTCAAACAGCATTCCTTTGGTCAGAGCCTCTGGACCCCAGGTGCCCAACCTGCGGCCCTTTGGGCGTTCTTCATCGGCCCTCTGTGGTCCTCCACTTGCAGACCCCAAAACCTAACTGTTATTGCATAGGAACCCACCTGTCAGAGTGAGAAGAGGAGAATATGTGATAAACTTACCTGATGGCACCTAAGGAAGGCCCTTACCTCTCCTCCTCTAGTGTTAGCAGGGGATTAGCAGACTGGTGAGTGCCTATGCTCCCACAATCCACCAATGAACATTGTATTATATTGTGGCACATAACCTGAGAATAGGAATGGAAATCAAAGGTTATGTGCCACATAGATATCATCGAAGGCTGTATAGTTTTAAAATGTAATGTGCATCCCTTTAGTGATGCTGATATCAACTCAGTTGGCCACCACTGCTCTGGACAAACCTTTTGATACTAGCCCATATAATACAGTGATCCATAAAACATCCACCGATAGATGAGAGTTAGAAAAAAAAGTTCTAAAAAGAGCAAATTAAATAAAAACACAGCAGACAAAGCAGCCAGTGTCAACCACGCTGAAAGAGTTAATACAAAGTTCAGTTACTTCATACTCATAGTGCAGAGTGTTTGTGTAGCCCTTTTCTATCTCACGCTGGGCATTCAATATCATTACATAGCCTGCTGCTAACTCTCCCTCATCTCCACCATAGACAGCGATCACATGTTCTTTAAGCCATAATAAAGAACACACAGAGGCGGGGCCGAGCGGTGACGTAAAAATAACTCAGGTGAATCGAGCGCTCAGATAGTCCTAGGGGACGAACACCCCCTCACCCCCGCCCTATGACACACATGAAGAAGCGGACAGCTTTGTAGTACTTACCCAACAAAGACTCCTCACTGGGACACATCAGCCTGTTGCCGAACCCCCCCTCCTCTGCCGCTGCCCCGCGCTCAGTCCCCGTACCACCATCCTGCTGCTCTACAGGAACCACGGTGAAGTTAGTGGGCATCCTGAGGGCATCCAGCGGGAACGAGTCGTCGTACCAATACCTGTGCTGCACCACAGACGCAATGTCTAGGCGATACAACAACTCGGAAGAGAAGGGTCAGATTGATAGAGGGTGTTTTCTTCCACGCCCCGCTCCACTCTCCGCCCGTTGTTTTAACTACTTAACTCCCGGTTAATGTGACAAGACTCGGATAGACATGTCGAATGGGCGGGGCAAGCATTTAGTCATCGCGCTAGCACATGACAGCCATTGATGCTCTATTCAATAGAGTCTATTGTGACTAATGTTTAAAAGCTGTTCACCTCCTTTAAAAGGTAGGCTTAACACTCCTCAATTCCTCAATGAGGGATAAAACCATGCTTCATCAATTACCAAAGTAGCTTGCTGCAGAGCAAACCATCATACAATTTTATAACGCTAAAAGAGAAAGACAATTTAGTATTTACCACTGGGTAAATGTCACCTCTGTCATGCAGCCCTTTTTGGGGTATCAAGTATTGTAATAAACTTTTTTGTTCATTTTAACCTTTATAACTTCTAGCATAGCTAGAAATGACTGGGCCCCAGTAGCAATATATTTGTTCTGAGATATTTTCCTGCCCTTACAACTGGGCAGATGAGCAGATAGCCCTAGTTTTCTGGAGTTACAGGGTTAATCTCACGCACGGTCAATCGTCTGAAACATCGTGTCACAAAGGGTGCCCGCCATTAGTTTGAATGGGGAATCGGCTCAAACAGTCACAATTGGCCTAGGCACCCTTTGTGTGCCAGCGCTGTCTGTCGGGCCCAGCAGACAGCATCTAGCCCGCTGTGAGAACAGTCAGCCTAGCATAAAGGGAGAGGGAAGGGAGCTGCTAGCACCCCCCTCCCTCAGAAGCAGGCAGAAAGCTGACTCCTCGGTCCAGAGGGATTGCTGAGGAGATACCCATATTGGTATCAGACCAAACTTAGAATTACGGACATGTCCGTAATGACTTAGATTGATTTGGCTGCCGAATTAAGCAGGGTACAGACGGCTCGATATTCGAGCTGTCCGATGTACCCTGCAGCAGCGTGATGACATGATCACGCTGCTGTCAGATATCGGAGGAGCCGGGGAGAGCAGAACTGTCTCTTCCCGGCTTCTCCTCAGCCGAGCTTTGCCTGGAAGTGCCGTCCGCGGTCTTTAGGCAAAGCATCGGACATCGGCCATATTAATGGTCATGTCTGATAAGGCTGTTTTCAAGTGGGATTGATTTGTCCCACTCAAAAACAGCGATGGGGGCATATTATATGGGTCAGATAGATGGCTGTGAGCGCGCACGGCGCTCGAAACGGCCATCGATTTGACCCATATCTCCATGTCTGTACCCTGCTTTAGGCTTTTAAGCTTAAAGCGGACCTACCACGTTGTAGGTCACTTTGCACTATCAGCATCAGGCCGCCAATAGATAGGGCAATCACTGTCCAAAAAGAAAAATAAATAAATCTTACAGCAGGAAAGACAGTTTTTCCGAGGTAGCACAACCCATGCTGTGACGTTGCGCCACGGCGCCGAGGTCGCTTGTTAGAGCTGAGACTGCTGGGAAACCATCAGCTCTGAGTGGGGTCCCATAATGCACTTCTTCTGCCTGTCTCTATCACAGCGATTCACAGCCCTGTGTCTTGTGTGCTGTGTGCTCTCCCCCTCCCCTCTC
>CM070036.1:87611718-87621738 GCA_036250615.1 Ptychadena robeensis | reverse complement strand
GTAGGCCCAAACCAAGCTTCTCCCATAATCCTTAGGGAAGGGTGAGACAATCTACCGTTGTCAATATTCTCACCATGACTTGAGTGGGTATTCTGCCTTATTGGGCCTAAGGTCTGATACAGGGATATGTTGGTCATTCTGTCTGTTAAAAAAATCAGAACTGCAAAAGAATGAAAGGAGAAATAAGTTAAGCATGTTAAAAGTGGTCATTTGAATATTTAGTCAACGAAGTTCTAATAATCCAGGAATATTCTTCTACTATGGCTGCTATTATTAAGGGAAGGTTGACCTGTGCCAAAAAAAATGAAACACAGTAAAGGTCGTTCCTTAATACAACATGGTAACTATTTCTAACTATGGTTTCTAATCACTCCCCTCATACCATCTGGGAGACACATAAATGTGTTCTGAGAGGCATATTCATGGCGCACTCTTCCCGCAGGAAGAAAGCCGCTCAAGCCAAATTAGACCGTTTACTAGCCCGAATCTCCCAGTTGGAACGATCCCACAAAGCGACATTGGCAGCTACCACTCTAGATGAGCTGATAGCCCTGAGAACCCAGTTGAAAGAAGAATTAAATGTCCGCTCCAGGAGAGCCTATGTATTGTCCCAGAAACTGTTCTATGAACATGGAAATAAAAGCGGTAAATTCCTGGCCAGAGCACTTAAAATTAAACAATCACGCCACACCATTCATCACATTACAGACAAAAAAGGGCAAATCCATTCCACTTCAGACCAAGTCGCTAGACAATTTGCAAAGTTCTACGATGAACTTTATAATCTCCCTAAAAACCAGGCCCTCGACAGACCCACAAAAATTAGGGAATTTCTGTGAAAATTCTCCCCTACGCCTATCTCCCCACAACAAGCCTCCGATCTGGGCCTCCCGATCAGCGAGGAAGAGTTTATGGAGGCACTTGGATCTCTGAAAGCAGGCAAAGCGCCGGGCCCGGATGGGTTTCCGGCGCAATACTATAAACTCTTTGCCGACACCCTCTCTCCGCACTTCCTGAGGAACTTCAACTCTATACATACTACAGACCTATCACATTCTACGGTGATGGAAGCCCACATCACCGTTATTCCCAAGGCGGGGAAGGACCCTTCCCAATGTGCTAAATATAGGCCCATTTCCCTGCTAAATGTCGACTTAAAATTTTTTGCAAAGATTCTAGCCTCCAGGTTGAACCCACTGTTACCTTCAGCAGTTCACAAGGACCAAGTTGGCTTTGTACCTGGCCGCGAAGCCAGGGACAACACGACTTAGGTCCTTAATATCCTTGACTGGACGAGTACAACTAAGGATAAGTGTTTTTTCCTATCAACAGACGCGGAAAAAGCATTTGATAGATTGGATTGGGGTTATATGATCAAGGTATTGGAACATATGGGAATCCCACAGGCAATGATAGACAGAATATCACCATACCTAAGCACCAACAAATACAATTCCAGAAGGACTTTCCGTTTCAGTGGGCCGCCACTCACATAAAGTATTTGGGTATCTCTCATCCCAACAATCCGAAGTAGATTTTCAATCTCAATTTCCCACCTCTTCTCAAGGACATCAAAGCCAATCTGGCAAAATGGCATAGACCTACATTTTCGTGGTTCGGCAGGATGGCCATTATTAAAATGAACATAACGCCCAGGTTCCTTTACCTCTTTCAAACATTGCCCATCTCTGTCCCCAAACAATTTTTCGCTTCCCTACACACCCTATTGAGACAATTTCTTTGGGGACACAAGAGACCTAGGCTGGCTTACAATTCCCTAATCACCCCCAAGTCTAAGGGAGGTACAGCTCTTCCCGACCCAGAGACATACTACAAAGCATGTCATGTCGCTAGACTATTGGACTGGGGCCTTCACGCCGAGTCCAAAGCCTGGATCGACTTAGAAAACGATCTGTCGGAAGTGCCCCTGGTACACCTTCCGTGGATTCCCATGACACCGAAAATCGCGAGAACCACTCTCCCACCGCTGACCGCAGCCACCATGCAGGCATACCAAGAGGCCCAAAAATCCTGCAAACTGACTACATTCCCCAGCTCCTTGACGCCGCTGGTTTATAATCCATCCTTCCCACCAGGGAGCTCATTGCCTAAAGGGAGGAACGGTGACCCCCCTGACTTATATCGAGCCTATAATTTTTTCAGGAATGACGCTTTCAAGGTTAGAACTGACCTACAGGATGAGGGCATTTGTCTTCCTATGTGGCTTTATCTCCAAGCGAGACATTACCTAAACACAAGAGAAAATAAGCAGCTTATTTGTAGAGATCCCACATTCCTGGAAACTATTTGGGCTAAAGGAACACCGATAAGACACTCCATTTCTCTAATCTACGACCATTTGATTGATGCTACGACAGTCACTACTTTAACACACAGACGGGCATGGGACACAGATCTGGGAGGGCAGTTTACAGACAAGGAATGGAGTACCATCAACATACTTACCAGCAAAGGTTCCTTAAACGTACAGATCCAGGAAAATAATTATAAACTCCGCACCAGATGGTACAGAGTACCTCATCTTCTGCGCCACATATTTCCTGGTTCCGATGGCAAATGCTGGAGATGTAACCTGGAGGAAGGTACATACCTGCATATTTGGTGGGAATGTGGCCTGATTTCCCCATTCTGGACCATGGTAGCGGAGGTCATAGAGGAGATCACGGGACACAAGTTAACCCTTGCACCCGCATGCTTTCTCCTCCACCACACCAATATACCAATGAGGGCATACAGAGGTTCGTTAATTTTTCACATGATAAACGCAGCAAAATTACTCATACCCATGATGTGGAAGGACCCCCACACTCCTTCAAAAAGGGACTGGTTCACTCAGTTGAATCGCATAGCTGAAATGGAGAAGTTGATCCACACTGCCCATTACACCCTCACTCGATTTCATGCAGTCTGGACACCGTGGGTCGAAAGAACAACACCCCCCTCCCCCACTTAGGGAGTATATCTTTATCCCCCATGATTGTACATCACGCCTGAGTTTCTCTTAGTTCTGTGACGTGTTCACCCAACAGCCCGTCTGGCAGGGCTGGAGATAACCGTAACTACCTACACTCCATGGTTTATAGTACCAGACAAATTTGTTATCTCTACGGTATTCAACCACTGATATACATCAGGGCCTTCCCTCCCTTTGACCTGAACTCTATTATATGCATATGCAGCCTATAAGGGGAGGAGATGGGAGGTCCGCCATTTTTTGTTGATCTTTCTCAATCTATTCCCCCCTAACTATTTCCCACTTTTTCTTTGTTACCCCTGTTATGTTATATTTAGAATGTTATGCTAATACTTCGGGTTGCAAGCGTCTTCTCAAGCTAATTTTCTCAACGCTATGTGTAACCTGAATCAATGCTGTTGATCTATGTTGAATCCATATTGTTACACCTGTTCATAATGCTTTATTTCATGTATATCTTTACAAATGGATGTTCCCTTTTCATCTCGAAACAAAATTTTGGTATTACTTATATTCTTTTTCAATAAAGCTTGTTTGGAAAAAATAAATAAATAAATGAGTGGCCCACTACCATAGATTTGAAATGTAGAAGAAAATACTCAGGGGTGAACGGGATTTCCTTACCTAATATGTGAGTCATAAATTTGTGGACCCCCTGCCAGAAAGATGCGATGTGCGGGCATGACCAGAAAATATGCAAGAGGGTTCCCGCTTGGAGGCCACATCTCCAGCAAAGTGAAGAAGCCGTGGCGAAGAATTTTTGCAGACGAACCGGCGTGCGATACCAAGAGGTGAGTATTTTTTAATTAGTTTCTTGTTGGCGTGCATTTAATGTACTCTTATGGGCCAAAAGCCATATCTCCGCCCATTGCTTCGACCTGATGGGTATATTAGGTCCCGAATCCAGTTCGCCTCAATAGCGGCTACTCTGGGGTGGGAAGACGGTTCCAACATCTTGTAAAATAAGGAGATGAGATGCCTTGACGGGCCCTTGCCGGAGCAGATCGATTCGAGCTCTGTCAATGGTCTCAGGAAGTTCTCCCGATTAGGGTGACGTGCTAGCCAATGCCTCAACTGAAGGTATGACCACCAGGGTATAGAGCCAGTCAAGGACAAGCTCTTGAGGTTAGAGTTTTGAACAAAGTCACAGTCGAGGAAAAAGTCTCTGATTATCAGTCATAAGGGGTTTCTAGCTAAGGAGCTTCCACAGTTTCTGGAATTCCCATAGGTTACCCGGGGGGAATTCCACATTGCCACAAACCGGAGTCATCGGGCCTAGGACCGAGGAAAGAGCAGGTTTGGCTCGCAGTGAGCGGAAGACACGGAAAGTAGTCTCCACCAGTGGGTGTGATCTGTAGGTCCTGGGGGGGGGGGGGGGGGGGGGGGGGGGGACGCACCGGATAACCAGATGAGGTTCGCCAGGGGAACTGCCAATCCACCATTTTCAATGCATACCCATGATTTCCCATCAGCGTGAAGGCACCAATCCTTCAATCTATTCAAGTGAGTCGTCTGGTGATACCTCTTCAAATCAGGGATTCCCCGACCCCCAAGGGACCGGGATCTTTGAAGTAGGGACCAGCTGAGACGTGGTCTCTTCTGACCCTAAACAAACCTCGACCAGAACTTGTCTATAGTGGCGAAGTATGAGGGGGTTAGCTTAATAGGTACTGCTTGCATCACATAAAGTAGACGCGGTAGTATGATCACCTTGACCACCGCAATTCTACCCATCCATGAAAAGGAGATTGACCGCCAAGATTGAAGATCCTTTTGAATGGAAGCTATCAACGGTTTAAAGTTTAGGTCAAATAGCTGACTAAGGTCTCTAGGCAGCAGAACTCCCAGGTATTTCAGGTGGGAGTTATGCCATCCGAATGGGAGCCTACTTTGAAGGCCATGGACCACCTCCGTGGTCAACGAGACATTTAAGGCAATGGACTTGGAGGGGTTGATTTTGAAAAATGACAAGTCCTGAAATTCCTCAAACAGATTGAATAATTCAGTTAAAGTTAAAGAGCCAAACGGGTCAGTTATGAAAAAGAGCAGGTCGTCTGCAAAGGCCGCTACTTTAAGCTCCATTCCATGTACAGTCAGACCTCGTATCATCCTGCTTCTCAATATCGTACAGATCAGGGGTTCAAGAGAAAGGATAAAGATGGTAGATGAGAGGGGACAGCACAGCAAGTGTCGAGTACCATTGGTGATTGCGATCGGGTCTGATAAGACCCCGTTCACCTTCACCTGCGCGGAAGGGGTTGAGTATATGGCTTTAATCCAGGACATCATGCGCTCCGGCAGACCAATAAAGCGCAAAACCGTCAGCATGAAGTCCCATGCCAGACGATCAAATGCCTTCTCAGCGTCCGGGGATAGCAGCATGAAAGATGACGTTGACCTGTGAGCCTCCCAAATCGCATCAATGGCTAATGTAGTGTTATCCCTAGCTTCCCTACCCGGGACGAATCCCACTTGGGTGGGGGAAACCAGGGAGGACAGATGTGGGAGCAACCTATTTGAGAGGATCTTAGTAAAAATTTTGAGGTCCACATTAAGAAGCGAGATTGGTCGGTAACTAGCGCAGTTGGAGGGGTCCTTGTCAGCTTTTGGGATAACAGTAATCTCTGCCATAAGCGATTGAGGGGGAAGACCTTGCTCCGGCGTCATTGTGTGGTGTACCCGACCGGGACATTTCCCGGGTTTCATGTGTTTGAGGGCCATGTGGAATTCAGCATCAGAGATGGGGGACCGCAACTCCTCACAAACCGAGTCTGTAGTGCGCTACATAGTCCTACAGTTTACAGGAGCGGAATGGGTCAGGGGCCAAATTTCCCCCCTCAGTACGGATATTATACAGCGAGGAGTAAAAGTCTTGGAAACACTGGCCAATCTCAGGAGATGAGCTAACAACCTTACCACCCTTAGTTTTCATTTTTAGTATAGCCGCTCTAGCTTTTCTGACTTTGGTCGCCCTAGCCGTCAGTTTACTGCACTTATCTCCTTCCTCATAATATGTCCCAGTACGCAGGGTGTGCGACCTTCGAATTTTAAAGTTGATGGCGTTGAGGAGTTCTTTCCTAGCCACCACCAAGTCAGTTAGGGTACGTTCGCACAGCGACAATTTGTGCTGGGTTTCCAGGAGGGCAATGCGAGTTGTGAGTTGTTGGACCTGTTCCCACTGATCTCTACGGAGGGTCGCGGCCAAGGTCAGCAGCTTACCCCTGAGAACACACTTAGCCTCCCAGACTACCGAGGAGGAAGTATCGCCCACGGCCCAAGTAATCTCGCAAATGAGACTCAATCTCCTTCTCCCTGGCGTTATCCGCCAGCAAAGCTGAATTTAACTTACACTGGAATTGGCTTTTTTCTTTATATCGTAATTTAAAGGTAATTTCGACCGGAGCATGATCAGAAATAGATATACTCCCAATGTGGCTGGAAACGAGTCTCGGTAGATCTCGCTGCGTGATAAAAATATAGTCCAGTCTGGAATATTTGGAGTGTACCGAGGAGAAGAAGGAAAAGTCTCTAGTATCAGGGAACAAAGTCCTCCAAACATCACAAAGATTAAGGCCAATCAGTTTTTGTTTTATGAATTTAAGCGTGCAACATGGGATCGAGGACCTTTTATCGGAATTATCTAAAATCGGGTTCAAGGTCAGGTTAAAATCCCCTCCCAGGATCAGGATACCTTCCGCAAAGTCCAACAAGGCCTTAGTGACTGTTTGCATAAACGCTGCGTGTTTCCTATTAGGGAAGTAAACCGTGGCCAGGGTGAGAGGTATGTCATGAATCATGCCCTTGAGGAATAAAAAGCGGCCTTCGGGGTCTTTAATCTTGTCTTTAAGGATAAAAGGGACATCTTTATGTAGGAGGATGGAGACTCCCTTTGCCTTGTTAGTTTGGGAAGGGGCATGATACCCTAATGGGTAGGCTCGAGAACGGAGGACCGGTATGTTGTTTACTTTAAAATGGGTCTCCTGGAGCATGGCAATGGAGGGTCTCAGTTTCTTAAGTTCCCGCAGGAGTTGGGAAAGCTTCTGGGGGCTGTTGAGGCCTTTCACATTAAAGGTCAGCACCTTGAACAAGTCCTCCATGGTCAGAAATTAGGGGATAAAAAACTAGGGACAACAGTCAACCCAAAACAAATCCCGCAAGGGGCAATGCTGGGGGAGAGGGGGGGGGGGGACTCGGGAGAAGAAGGAGGGAAGATTCGACCTCCTCAGGAAAGAAATGCAACAGCAATACAAAGCACAAGTGTAGCAACTACACTGAGCGCACTTATCTATTATGATAAAGAATGGGTATTGTAGGAGGCGGACCTCAACCTACACAGAGGGCCCGTAGGGGGTTAGGGTCCAAATCAAGCAATATAATATAACAATATGAAGGTGGAGGAACGCCTCACTTTTGGGGGTGGTTGGTCTCTGGAAGAACACTAGATAAACAAATTCAGTAAGAAAACAGTAGACCAGTGGCCTGGCAAGCAAGTAGACCATGGGAAAGCGGTAAATAATGGCTTAGACTTAAATTAGAGGCTGACTCAAACTAAATCCACCATGTATTTCTGGTATAGAGGCAAAGCCTCAAGAAATATAGCTATGCAAAAAAGAACATTTGACCTGTCAGAAATATGTATGAATATGAACATAGGTAGGAGCATGTAAAAAGGGGGGCAATGTGATCGATAACATAGAAATACTGTAGTAAACTTACATTCAAACCAGAGGCATCATAAGGAGGAAAAGAAACAAAGCAGATCATAGAGATTGCGTGGGGTAAAGGTGTCCCTCCGGTGACCAGAACGTGAGGGGGGCTCTCGGCGTGCGCTCTCGCTTTGGCATAGACGATTTGGAGGTACCAGGCCTATCATCCATCAGCCTGCATAGCGGTTGGACGCGCGGGTCTATGCAGACCTCGTCTTCAGGTGGAGGATCGTCCGGAGGATGGAGGATATTGGCGTACCAGTCCGGGACCGGGATATGTGGCAAATCTAACGCTTCAAAGAAGGCAGACAGATCCTCGGGGGTGCGGAGTGTGATAGTGGAGCCGCGATGCATTAGATACAGGCAAAATGGGAAGCGCCAACCATATCTAAGGTCACGTTTACGAAGAGCCTCCAGGATTGGGCGTAGGCTCTACGCTGTTGAAGAGTTTCTGGGGAAAGGTCAGGAAATAATGCCACTTCAGCATTCCGAAACATCACACGGTCTGCCCCTGACCGCCTGCATGATGCTATCTTTCAAAGGGAAGCTGTGAAAGCAACAGATGACATCCCTGGGTATCTCATCTCGAATGTTGCAAGTTTTCAGGGCCCTATGCGCACAAATGAAATCAATAGGGGAGTCCAAAGGGCGCTCTAGGATCCCATTGAAAAGTTCCATAAGGGTTGCTTGGAGTTGATCCGGGGTAAACGATTCAGGAAGACCCCTAACTCTTATATTGGACCGCCTGCCTCTATTCTCTTGGTCCTCAATGCGTCTATGCATCTGGATCATCAGCTTAGTGGTGAAGCGTTGGTGTCGTTGCACAGAGAAGATAGCGACATCTCTCACCTGGCCTGCGGCTTCCGCGGTTGATACTCTGCGGTTAACGTCTTGGATATATAGATTGTAGCGTCGCTTTTATGTCCGAGGCAAGGGAGATGAGATCTTCTTTGGTGGATGGGCGGATAAGCGATTTTTTTGAGTAGACCTCAGGATCAGACCTCAAGGAGGCTCTCTCATCCGCACTGAGTCTCGTTCTGGAGAAGCCCCTGCAGATTGGGGTTGTTGTGACGTGTGTGGGGACCTTGCCATATCTGCTTTTGAGCGGAAAATATCCGGGATTTGTTTGCCCGACGAGGTGGCATTGTGTTGAGAAGAGTCCTGGGGGGTAGTTGTTTTCTAAGTTTGCCCATTGCGATGAAGCCTTGACAGGTTACTGATGTGGAATCAATTCAAGTCAGCAACAAAAGCGGTTAAGGCGCCATAGGTCTAGGCCTTCAGCTTATAGTGAAATGAAGAAAGATCTGCTGTGGAGCCGTTGGGGTATAGTGGCAAGCAGCGATGCATATCGTACTCTATATTAGGACCCACACCGCCAGACGTAGCATTCAGTACCAGAGAAGCACAGAGTCTGTTAATCGTTGGTGAATATAGTGGAAGGGGCCTTAGAGCTCTGTCCGAAAGTCACTATTATCTGTGTGGCAGGCCCCTAGTTACCTGGGTTGGTGGAACAGTATGTCGACCCCAGGGGCAACAGAATGACATCCAGGGATGGTAATCAGCATATACGCACTACCCACAGATCCAGCTGGTGGGGCGCAGAGGTAGAAAGCGAAATCCTGCAGGAGCTCAGCAGCCACAGCAATAGACTGTGGAAGGCTTATTGATCTGTGGCAGACTGCTGACTGCTGAGTATGGGGAAATCTGGCATATGGGTGTCTCTGTGGGCCAAATTCACCAGCCTACTCCCCAATGAAAGTCCCTGGTGATCTGGGGGGCTGTGTGTGGAGCCAGCAGGTTATTGCGCCGGATGGCGATAATTCGCGCCACCAGCAGGGCCGAGCTAGGCAAAAGCCGCGAGTTAAATTTTGGGCCTTCCCCCAATGATGCGTTTCGGCGCCTCCAAAAATTCTGCCCGGGATCCCGGGTTGATCAGGGGGTCCCGCTGGGGTTCTCAGAAGGTCCGCAGTGTGGCAAGGGAAGGTGGTAGGCCTCGTACTGGGCCGCGGTAGGCCTACGCCTCGGGCTAGATTTTGGCGCCGCCCGTAAGATGGCACCGCAGCGTGATCCAGGGTTACAGGACTCACCCAGCTGTCTTGCGGCCCGCGAAGGCACTAAGCCACTAAGGCGGCGCCGATCGGCATCCATCAAATCAGTCAACCCTTCTGACACGCCCCACAAGTGCCGCACGCTGGACGTTGGATGAGCAGAAGGAGCACGCGGAGAAGTTTCTTAAGTATCAGAACAAGCGTGGAGGATGGGTCCTTCTGCAGGATATTAAGGTGGGATGAAGGAGGACATTCCTTCTGAAGTGATTAG
>CM070036.1:87573777-87587632 GCA_036250615.1 Ptychadena robeensis | reverse complement strand
CTATAGCTGTGTAATCACTGCTAAAGGTTGTGCGCAACTACCCATCATCTTTCTTAGCTGTATATCATGATTACCTGCCCTAACTCATTCATTCACTGTTTCGTATCACAAGTCAAGTGTAGGCCGAGAACTAGTTAACCCGTACTTATCCATAGAAGCATGAACTGAACGATTGAAGACATTTCTATTGATCAATTTCTTCAAAACCTTTTCACCTTTTCTTATTTCTACTTTGATCTTTTTGAACAAATTCTTAATCTCAAAAACTAAACAAACTTGAATAATAATACATATTAACACAATAACAAACAAAATAATAATGGGGTTTAACAAAATGTTCTGTGTGGTCTTAGTAATAGATGTTTTTGACCATACCGATACAGATTTACAAAATTTTCCCCACCAAGAAGATCCTCACATCATGAACCATGTTCAATTTCTTTTAACTCTCATTGAATGCACAACACCTACTAGGCAACAGGAGGGATAAATGCCTAATTGAAGATCTAGATGAACTGCATTGCGGGCACATGGATCAGACCAACAGTCATTCGTATTTTTAAAGGTAAAAATTCTTTATTGTGTCGGACTAGTATACAAATATTATGCTGAGCAATGAGTATATCCAAAGGTCGAACACCCGTAAATCGGGTGGTCCAAATGGAGGTACTCTTACAGACAACTTTAAAAACACAGTTGGCAGTACAAAAATTGTTTAAAATTATCCGGTAGCAGCTAAGGGTATGACACAAAAGCCTCCTGGATCTCCGATGCATTTTGCCCACTTGGGCTTCTTCAGGGAGATATATAGAGAAGAGGGAATCTAAACATACATACATTGTATAGGTTAGAAATCAACACAACTTGAATAAGGGAATACATATAGGTGGTGGGCTTCAAAGATATAAATAAGTTAAATTAAATTAAATCAATGGCCTAGATCCAGCAGTGGAGTGCTACTCTAGGCCAGTAGGTATATATACATACATAATATAACCAATACATATACACATATATACACATACATATAGATAGAGCATATTGCAGATTTTTAGGTATACTGTATAAAAAACTCCAAAAAGAGATATCTTACTTTGGTATGTCAGAGCATTTGCATGCTGTCCGGATAGGCGTCAGTGCAGGTCTGCCAGTCAATTCAAGGGGGGGGGCAGTTCGGCCCCAGGAATGGTCCCCACTTAGGAAAGAGGTGTTCACCCAGCTGTGCTTCACCCCTCACGACCCAAGGATGGAAAAGGGTCCCCAGGGTATGGGGGATCTAGAAGGAGGGTATCGATGAGAAGGGGAAAACCCACGCTAGCCCTAGTGAAGGGTAGGACCCCATCCCCCCTCCCCTCTCCTGAATATCTGGATTTTCATCCAAGACATACAGGGACCTACCGTGTTGGATTGTAGGGTATGAAGCCTGGGATGGATTGTGGCCAGTCGGGAGTAAGAGGATGAAGCAGTGGATCCAAGCTGGAAAAGCAACCAACATGGGAGGCCTAGAGATGGTAAAGATAAGGTCAGAAACAAGAGGGAATAAAGGCTCCCGAGTGATGGAGGAATAGGATAACTAAATAAAAGGCTATCTTACCAATGTAGGTAGCAGGAACCCGCTACAACCTAAGGGTCAACCACCGTCCTTGGACTGTTGGATCCCCCTAGCACAGCGACCCCCCTTATAGTCCCACACAAGGGCCTACACCTGTGAAGAGGGAGGGGGAGGGCGGGGAGGGGTGGAGGCAGGCAACGGCTGTAGCCAGTTGTTAGCTCAAGATGTACAATTACCCTTAGAACTCGTCCCTCCCATCTTAACTATGGGGCCATTGTAGTCCTTTGTGGGCACCTGGTGATCCTGCCATTCAGCTCGCACAAACGGCGCTTCCCTGAACAGGGATCGCGTCGCGTCTCGATGATGTACTTCCGGTCCGGCCTGAGACCGGAAGTGATGATGGAAAAAGCTTGTGATGATTGGCGGATGGTAAGGCCAATTGAGGAAGGACCCGGAAGCTTGTAATGATTGGCGGATGGTAAGGCCAATTGAGGAAGGACCCAGACCGGAAGAACGTCACAGGCAGCCGCGTCGGTGAGACGCATATGCGTGTCACCGGCGCTATCACCGCCCCCTGTCACTTTTAGGATCTGTTGCCAAGCAACCTGACCCACAGACCCAACAATGTTGCCCAAACGTGCACACACTGTCAGCACATACGCAGCACAGGCTGCGGATGTGAGGAGAGCAGCCATTACATATCTAGACAAAATCCATCTATGTCCCGGGGCCTGCGTAAATGCGCCTCCTGTGGTCAATGTAAATGGATCCAGGAGGGTAGTAGGACCTATCTCCCAGATGGATCATCATTTAAAATACATTCCTTGGTCACATGTAGAACACCCGCAGTTGTATGTCTGATGGTGTGCAACTGCGGTGTGTTCTACGAAGGTAAGGCTAAACGTGAGTTTAGGTTTCGGATATGTGACCATGCTGGCTATATGAGAAACGGTATTTTGACCAAGCCGATGGCCAGACATGTGGCCTTTCAACATCATAATGATACATCTGGTATCTACTTCCAAGTTTTGACTCATATACCGACAAATGAGTGAGAAGGGGACATAGATACAGTTCTGTTACAACGAGAGCAGAAATGGATTTTTGACCTGGGGGCCACTATCCACCCTGGCCTTAATGACACTGTCTCCTTCAAGCCATTCCTACCTAAGGATTAGACTCACGTAAATAGAAGGTTATACGGGGGCGTGGCTTGGCAGGCAGAGGAGTAGGAGCGCCATCTCTGAGCTCCGTGAATCCTCCCGGATCTACGCGAGGCCCCCGGTTTGGTCTACCGCGCGCTCTCCGGGTCCGACAGGAGCAGTGCAAGGGGCTCAAATTCCTTCCAGACAACCTCCGGAGGCCACTAACGTCCACTGGGACTGTCCGGTCCCATCAGGTACCTGGGAATCCGCGTCAGACCGCATTCCAGATAACGAGGCCCCAAAATGTAGACCTGATCTGGGCCAGTCAGGGGTCCCAAGTACTCTCATTACACCCTTCAGAGGCGGGCATCATACCCCGGGTTGATCGGGTGCTCCCAGGAACCCTCGTATCCACACCAGCGTGCAAGGTGATTGGCAAGGCCCCAAAATTTAGGCAGTGGTTGCGGCCTACCCCGCTTGCAGTACCTCTTACTGCCCTGGCCCATCTGAGGTAGGAACACTATATCCCTCAGCACCTGGACTGTATTTCCCATCTCTTTTCACAGCCTGACAGCCCACTATTGTGGAGGTTTGAGAAGTTCGCAACCAGGCTCACATTCCACCCTGATCTGAGGCCTACAGCCCTACCTCCCCTCCTTACTGCACACCTCCATCAGCTATCCGATTGCAAGTAATTGTCAGCGCCTCTTCACCCCACGCTCTCTGGATATATTTAATTTGACACCTCTTAAAGTCGCGGTTCCCCCATATCTTTCGGACTGGCACTCCAGATACAAGTTTTGATTATGGAAGTGTGAACACGCTCTTCGGGGGGGGGGGGGGGGGGGGGGGGTTCCGTGACAGGGGAGTTCAGTACGACATTGTCTAGCGTTATCTCAACTCACACCCAGACTGTATACATGTCGAAAAGTGACAAGTCCTCAAAGAAAGGTTCTCAGCGGTCATCCGCAGACCTTCAGTCATTCTATCCACAGCAGGATAAAAAAGCTAAAACCACAGATAAAAACAAAATGGCATCGACCCGCCAAGGTACAGCGGCAGCCCAAAAATCTCGAGAAAGCAAATCACAATCCAATGCTCCTCCAGCATCGCCGCCATGTGACTCCTCACTCATTCATTCCCCATCCTTCTCTCCCCCCAATTCGCCTTCCATCTCGGAAGGGTCAGTGTCAGAAGGTCACATTCTACCGCAGGAATTGCAAGCCCTGCTCAAATTTATACCATCTAAAGGTGACCTGGAGGCGCTGGGTGCCAGAATAGAAGGAGCTCTAAGAAAAGAATTGGACGAGGTTAATCACACTGTCACCGCCATCGATGCACGCGTCACTACCTTGGAAACCTCGTCGTCCACTGTTGAAGCTCGTTTGTCCAACCTGGAGTTCAATCAACAAATACTCCAAAAGAACTACTTTGGGCTATTCCTTAAATCAGAGGATAACGAGAATAGGAACAGGAGAAACAACGTCAGGATCCGCGGGATCCCAGAGGCTACGGGAAATGCAGATCTAAAAGCAACTGTGACCGCCATACTTACCACTGTTCTTCGTCGTCCACTGGACACTAATATCGTGATGGACAGGGTCCATAGGGTACAGGCCCCACGTTCGGCACCTAACGCCCCACCTAGAGATGTCCTTTGTCATATCCACCTTTACACACTTAAAGACGACCTCATGCGCAAAGCTTGGACCCATGGTCCGGTAGATTTTGACGGGGCTCGACTCCAAATACTTCCGGATGGTTTAAGGTATACCCTTCAGATGAGGCGCTGTCTTCGGCCTTTACTTGACCTTATTCGTTCCAAAGATGCCACCTATGCCTGGGGTCATCCCTTTCATCTACGGATTCGGAAAAGTGGAAACACATTCCATCTACATAGACACATTCAACTCCCAGAGCTATTCGAATTTCTCAGCACTGACCACATTGAAGTGCCGGACTGGCTGACGGCCCATATGGATGACTCCACACCCGCAGGACTACCGCAACGACCACGATTCCGAAGCCGTTCGAGGCCCCCACAAAGAAGATCGCCACCGAGAAACACTACCCCAAGTTCTCACGAACTCTAGTGTCTTTTCCAGGTATGATAAAAATGCCCTTGGGCCTGGATTAGTTTGTATGGTCTGTAGCTATTTGTAGCAATACACGTCTTGGACATTTATCCACTGATAGACTGCATCTGCCTTGATCCTCGTCTTATCAGCGCAGCTTCGGTTTAGTGATGCTATGCGCTGATAACACCTATGTTACTAACCATTTCGCATTATTCTAACGTCAAGGTCTCTTGGCGTTATGGGTGTTGACAAATAGTGTTACTCTAGTGCCAGAATTGGGGTATAGGGCGGACTGCGCTAGAGCAGTCTTAGTTTGTCCTCTGCGAGTATTGAGAGATGTGGGGCAAGTCCAGCTCGGCCACGACAACATAGAGGCCTGTTATATATATTGATGACTGTTGCTGCTACCGAGTCGGTCTTCATTCATGGCCATCCTTTTTACTGCGGCCTCTGTCCCGTGAGGACACGCGGTGACTAGGGCCTCATATCCTCTATTGCCAATGCATATAATAGGTTAAGAACTAGTTCAGCCCTGCTTTAAGATGTTATTTGTCATAGATAGAATAATATTGCATTATAATTATGACATGGCCAGAATCGTGCTCGAAGCATATCAAACTCATTACACACTACACAATGGTCTTGTTACAATTAAGACAGGTGTTTCTGTTACATGGAGACTGCACTATAGTCTTGGTATGGACAGACTCGTGTTCTTGCCATCTCATCTTCAGTACGGGTTGTAAAAAGGCTTTGTTCTGATTTGCATGCTACAAACTGATTTTACTATGTTCTAGGAATACTTGGGTTACTGCTATAAGGAGTTTTTATTGTAACCTCGACAAGGTCTGATCTGTATTCTTCACTTGTCAATATTACAACTAGTTACAAATTGTTTTAGTCCAGATCTAGACGCTAATACTCGCTGCCTTGATGGGCTAATGTTATCATTCTGAGTTGGACAGTTTTGAATCCTTTACATGTTATTCCTTTTTACATGTTAAAAAATAGCTTTGTCATACACTAGGCCTATATTTGTTTCTGCTATAAAGAGTCTACACTATAACCTTGAGTTAGTTAGGCTAGAGTTCATACCCCACTACTACAGCCCTAATGCTAGCCATACACATGCCGATAAGCGGCCGATTTTTAATCTGACCGACAGGCGTGCGCACTCGCGCCGTCGGTCAGGTTAAAAATCGGCCGCTAATCGGCATGTGCCCACATGGGGCGACAGATCCCTGTCGCCCCACTTCTCGGCCGGCCAGAGAACGGACATATCCGATCTTCTCTGGCCGATGGGAGCCGATGAAAGCAGATGCCATAAGCTGCAATGAAGCGGCGTCTTCATTGCAGCTTATGGCTGGCACACAAAGGGTGCCCGGCCGATTGAAGGGGCCCCATAATGCAACGGGAGGCTAACGTGATGACGTCATCACGTTAGCCTCCCGGAAAGATATCGGGACTAGTCTGCTACACACATCGGCGTGTGTATGGCAGGCTTTAGTTTCAATCCCAGCAGTCTACACGCGCTCTTGACCTCAAGCTAATCCTCCATGCTTTCACACATAAACACTTTCATTGCTTCGCCACCTATTTGGTATCCCTCTATCCCTTTGGCCTACATTGCCATCTGACATATTATACTTGTCACCTTCACCATTGTATACCCCCTTTCCCTCTCATGTGAGTTGATACTTCAGGGTTCTCTGAAGACATTTCTTTTCCTCCTCCAGCTTCCATTGCCTATCCTCCCTCACACTGGGTCAACATCTGAACCCCCACCCCCCTTACAGGGTTTTGGGGGGCCTTAGTGGGAGATCCTCCGGCTCCGTTTCCCTTGTGGTCTGCGGCACACGAACCACTCAGTGCTACCACCGATGTCCAGTACCTCTGTTAGACAGGGGCACAACTGCCCGGTTTACCGAACATGTGGTCACCACTGTACTTAGCTTTTTTTCACTTGTTATAAATAAGGGGAAGACCCCTCGTTAGAGATTTAACATTGGTGGCCAATAACAACCAATAACGACTGACAACCAGTGCAGGTCCATGCTATCCAAGACCATCTTATACTGACAAACTGTAACTCCCTTTTGTATTTTTTTGTAACCCTCCTTTTGTAACCCTCAAGTTATGAGGGTTTATGCAGACACAAGGATATTTTCTGTCTGACGGAGGTTTGATGGACGTGGTTGTGTTGCACCTGGGACCACTGTGGAAAGCGGGTGCTGAGTAGTCTCCCCCCCCCCCCGCGTCTGGGGTGGGCACCTTCCCCCAAATCTACCTGGGGGGCCTCCCCCCGCACAGACCCCCCACGCTCTACGGGGGGTCAACTAGGGGATGAGGTCACTTTTTAGGGTCACCGATGGATACTTAGTGACCATCGGTGCACCCACCACTGATGCTGCGTTCAGTGGATGTGAGGTGCCCGCCCCCGCTAGCAGCTCCCCTGATCAAGTCTGGTCAATCAGCCGGTACACCCTCCCCCACAGGGGAGGCCCACTCAGACCGGCTGCATGGACTCAGCTGTCCGTGATCCAGCTGATTAGGGGATATTGCTTAGGGAGCTATTTAGGCATGGTCTGGGGCTGGACCATCACCCATTCATGCCTGGCGAGAGGCTCCTCGAGCTGACAGGTATGTTCAGAGAGATTGAGGGCTGCTGGGTGGACGCCTTGGAGATTGTCACATGGCCCTGTTCTTTTCCTCCTCCAGCTTCCATTGCCTATCCTCCCTCATGCTGGGTCAACATCTGAACCCCCACCCCCCTTACAGGGTTTTGGGGGGCCTTAGTGGGAGATCCTCCTGCTCCGTTTCCCTTGTGGTCTGTGGCACACCAACCACTCAGTGCTACCACCGATGTCCAGTACCTCTGTTAGACAGGGGCACAACTGCCCGGTTTACCGAACATGTGAGTACTATGTGACCTTACAATCTTGTCTCTATATTGATACTGTGTATTCTGACGTGTGTATGTAACATACCTTTAACATGCATTTTTGATCTGCATTTTTAATACTTACCATAAAACGGTTGTCTTGTCGGGCAGTTAAGCCTTTTGCAAGCTGCAGCGACCGCATATGAAAGAGTAGTGAAAGAGTAGTGAGCCTGGTGTTTCTTAACAAAATAATTGAGCCTGATTTTGAAAAGTCTAGATGATTAATGACTAAAGATTGACTTGCCTATACGGTATTTGCACTAATGAAACGATATTTGACTATTATATGTCTAGTTTCTTCTTAGTGACCCACTCTCCCTGAGGAGCCCCATGAGAGGGGCGAAACACGTGTCGGAGCTTAAGTGGACTCACTAACAACAATCTCTGTACTGTACATTCGGTGATTGTATCATATATGTAATTTTATAAGTGTATATCTGCATGTTATTTATAAAGTATAACGAATTTTACCGTCATAGTTATCATTTGATTGACAACGATTGTACCGTTTTTTAAACTGACAATTTGGTAACGATTGTACCGCTTTTCAAACTGACAATTTGATTGACAATGATTGTACTGTTTTTCAAACTGACAATTTAAGCTCTAGGTTGACCACAATAAAGACTCCCTAAGGGCAATTTTTTGACTCTGTGAGTGCCTTAAAACCTTTTAGTTCGGTCCCCCAGGACCTTTAACCTGGGTTTAGGGTTATTTGTATGAATGAATTTAAGGGTGGCACGTTCTCTACGATATCATTAAGACTGGTCACCACTGTACTTAGCTTTTTTTTCACTTCTCTGAAGACATATCTGGGCTCCCCTGGGCTCGGTTTCCCCCCTGCCTGCCTTCCAGTGCTCCCACATAGGCTACTCCAATCCATTGTGATTTTGGAGTTTAACCTTCCTAGCGCACCGCCCGTATCGCGCCGTTTACTGACAACAGCTGCGTGAGAGAGAAAGCCGGCGCTCCTCCATTAACATGGAGGTCTATGGCCTCGGGGCGGTGCCGCCAACCCGGAAATGCTGCAGCGATGTAGACAATCGCTGCAGTTTTCTGGGGAGGCATAGGGTCTCCCCGCCGCCAGCTTCCCGTGCGGTTGAGAGGACCCTGTTCACCGAATGAACAGGGTTCGTCTCAACCACTAGGGAGGTTAAAGCACACTGCTTTAGAACATTTTGCCTCTATTTATACTCATTCTCTTTCGCTCTCTCTCCTCCCTTTTTTTTTTTTCTCTTCTCTTTCTTTTGATCCTCAGCCCTAGTACTTTCCCCCTCCCCCCTCCATGACCCACTCCACCCAGCAGATCTGCAGAATGTCACAAAACATGGCAAATGCACTGAAGTTAACCTCCTACAATGTCCGAGGTCTTTCTGTCCCTGAAAAGAGATCAAGATTGCTTAACAATCTCAAAAAGATGAACTCTCACATAGTATTTTTGCAAGAAACCCACTTCCAGCTCTCAAAGATCCCTAAACTCCTATTATACCACAGTGTACCATTCCCCTTCACCCATCGCTAGAGCTAAAGGGGTCAGTGTTCTTATTTCTAAGAGCGTCCCATGGTCTCTGATTGACGAATGCAACGACCCCAATGGACGATATATTTTTCTGAAGGGTTTGATTGGCTCAGAGAGGGTCACACTCGCCAATGTCTACTTCCCCAACGTTGACCAAGTGACCTTCCTTCAAAAGGTGCTGAATACACTCTCCTCTTTCCAAGAGGGCACTCTTATACTAGGTGGAGACCTTAATGTTGCCTTGAACCCTCTGTTGGATGTCTCAAGGGGTACTTCACACATCTCTTACACCAAGTTGAGGCGCCTTAAAAAAGATTTACACAGTCACCATTTGGTGGACAGTTGGAGATGTGTCCATCCTACCACCAAAGATTATTCCTATTACTCCCAAGTCCACCAAGTGTACTCCAGACTTGACTACTTCCTTGTTGCTCATAGGGACCTACCCAAGATCCGTGGGGCCTCTATAGATAACATCACACTTTCCGATCATGCTCCAATTAACCTCTGGCTGGACCTTGTTGACATTCCGGTTAAATCTCCAACTTGGCGTTTAAATGAGACCCTGCTCTCCCCCAGACATGCCAGAATGTGATCAAAGACATCAGTCAGTTTTTTCAGCTCAACAGTCCAACGGATACATCACCCCTCTGCAACTGGGAAGCACATAAAATAAACGGCTCAAGGAGGAAAAAAAAACTTTCATCACAGGTTGACTCATTGTTGCTAGAAATTCAGAAGATTGAGGAATCTCATAAACAAACTTTGGCGGCATCGCTGGACGCTAAGCTACAAGCTAAAGCCCTTCGGGCACGAAAAGTCATGTCATACATTTCCCAAATCAAAGACAACAGAGGGCTCACAGAAACGAAATCTTTGGATATAGCCAATGAATTTCGCTCCTATTACACGTCGCTCTACAACCTTCCGGTTTCCAATAACAACTCAGGGATGCCCACTCTGGACTTGGACGCAAGCACAGAGATGGAGTCCCCGTTCTCATTGGAAGAATTGGAACTGGCAATACATTCAACTAAAAGCAGCAAAGCTCCAGGACCAGATGGTATGACAATTTTGTACTACAAACCTTTCAAAGACCTTTTTATCTCCTCATCTTTTGCTTCCCTTAAATTCCATTCGGGATGGTCACCAGTTCCCCCTTGATTCACTTAGAGCCCATATTTCACTTATCCCAAAAGAGGATAAAGATCCCACTGCTTGTGGCAGCTACAGGCCGATTGCCCTCCTTAATACAGATCTCAAGCTCTTCTCTAAAATGGTTGCAAACAGGCTAATTAAATTCATTCCGAACCTCATTCACCCAGACCAGGTGGGTTTTGTACCCAATAGGGAAGCAAGGGATAATACCACTAGAGTATTGAACATAATCCATTCTGCCTCCTCCCTGACCATCCTCTTATCGCTTGATGCCGAAAAGGCATTCGATAGGGTCTCATGGAACTTGATGGAGTCCACCCTACGACATGTTGGCCTGGGTCCATGCATGCTCTCATGGATACTAGCTTTATATAAAAACCCTTCTGCAGCAGTTAAGTTTAATGAAATCAGGTCAGAATTCTTTTCATTATCGAATGGTACACGCCAAGGTTGCCCTCTATCTCCACTTATCTTTATCCTTACCTTGGAACCATTTCTGTGCTCCATTAGGAAAAACCCTAACATACAGGGTGTGACCAAAAAATCTGGCCAACATAAATTGGCCGCATATGCGGACGACCTTTTACTGTTCCTAACAAATCCCCACATATCCATCCCAAACCTCTTAGCATCCTTACATGAATACAGCCAGTTCTCCAATTTCAAAATCAATATTATGAAATCGGAGGCACTCCCTCTTAATCTCACTCCTTCACATTTAGCCAAATTAGCGCCTTCATTCCCTTTTCACTGGGCACAATCCAAGATTAAATACCTGGGAGTCTACATCAGCCCTGACACCCGCCTATTATTACCACTCAACCTCACACCACTCCTGGCCAAATTTAAGACAGACTTGAGGAAATGGAGAGACGTTACCCTCTCGTGGTTCGGGAGATGCGCCGCCATTAAGATGATGGTGCTTCCCCAACTACTCTATACTATGCAGGCTCTTCCTATTAAAATTCCCCCCTCATTTTTCTCCCAACTTCGTTCAGCTTTGGGAAATTCATCTGGGGAGACAGAGCTGCCAGGATTAGCTTTTCCACACTCTGCTACCCTAAAGAGAAGGGTGGCATCTGGCTCCCGGACATTCTCAAATATTACAAAGCCATACATCTGACGAGACTTATTGACTGGTGTTGTCATGCACCACACAAGCAATGGGTCGGTATGGAGCAGGAGGACTCACCATGGGACCTTCGGGGTCTACCCTGGCTGAATAATCATCTCCCACTTTCCGTCTCAACCCACCCAACGATCGGTAACAAGATCGCTATCTCCAGAAAGATCCTTGGAAATAGCAGGCTTTCCCCGTCGCCATCCCCGATGCTCCCGATCCTGAATAACCCAGCCTTTTTGCCAGGTGTCTTTTTGCCTGTGCTCTGTGGTGCCATTGGGCCCGGGGCATGGCCCAGGGCACGGCCCTGGCGTCACCGAAAGTCGGCGGCCTCCCGCACAGCATCGGCGACCTGTTGAGACATGGAAACAACGGCCACCCCCACGGACCTGTGGATGGAAGGTGAGGCCCCACCTGCAGCAGGCCTGGCCCCCGCGTCTTGTCCCCTAGGCCTAGGGCAGCCCTGAGCAGTGGACCTGGGAGCGGGGCCCTGCTCACTGAAAGGGGGCGCAGAAGGGAGTGATCCCTGTGCAGCGGCCCAGGATTATCCCAGGAGGAAGGAAAATCCTCCTGCGAAAACTCATCTGGGGGGGGGGCGGGGCCAGAGGGGAGTCCAAGCCGTAGGAAGCTACAGACCCCCTGCGGCAGCAAGAGGCAGGGAGGGGGACATCCTGTGCTGGGAGTCTAGGCTCGCACTGGGGGGGGAGGCAGGGTCTTGGAGGTGGGTGGAGCAGCTGGGGAGCCATGTCACGCCGGTGCAAGCCGGTCTGAGGAGGCCACAAACGGAGCCCCGCGCCGCTGGTTCCACCCACTGGATGGCACCGAGCCCCCCATAACTGAGCCTGGTGCCAGCGTGTCTATGGGGCCGGCCGATGGCTGAGGGCCTCTGGTGCGACCCCTGCTGGTCCGGACGGAGGCTCCCTGCCCAACGCTGCGTAGCTTCTGTGGGCAGTGGGCAGTGGATTGCAGCTCACTCTGCGGATACGGCCTGCTGGCAGAGATGGGCTGAGGTGCTCAGGCGGACGACGGCGGGTGCGCGCCGGCCGCCCGGAGGGAGGGTCGTGTCGAGCAAGAGCTAGGCCCAGACCCATTCATCACCCTTGGCGACGGCCTGGACGCGATGTTGCTGGATCAAAAGCCTTGTTCTTCCTCCTCCAAACATAGCATTGATCCATGGGCCCAAACAGTTCTAACTTTGTTTCATCAGTCCACAGAACACTATCCCAAAACTTTTGTGGTTTGTCCACATGACATTTGGCATACTGCAGTCGACTCTTCTTTTTTTTTGGAGACAGCAAGGGGGTGCGCCTGGGAGTTCTGGCATGAAAGAAATCAGTTGCAGCGCGCAAGCCTAAGAATGTAACTGAACTGGAGGCTTTTGCCCATGAAGAATGGGCTAAGATACCCGGAGATCGCTGCAAGACACTTGTGTCAAGCTATGCTTCACGTTTAAAAGCTGTTATAACAAGTGATGGCCCGAACTGTTCGCTGGTTCGCCCATGTTCGCGAACATATGGCGAGTTTGGTTCACCCCCTATCTTTTAACATTGCAGAAACTTTGACCCCTGTGAGTCACAGTCAGCAGACATAATCCAGCCAATGAGCACCCCCACCTCACAGACCCTCACACCCCCTAAAACATAATAAGTACAGGACGCCATTACACATTCTGCTGAAGAAGGAGAGAGTTAGGACAGAGAGCTGCTACTGCTGCTATAGGGAAACCATTAGCTAGGGCAGTGTTCTGTGTAATCTACAGTCTTCACTGAATATCCCATCCATCCATCCATGGGGAATATCCATCTCCTCCAGTGTCCTCCACACTGACCATCACCACCAGTGTCCTCCAGACTGACCATCACCACCAGTGTCCTCCATACTGACCATCACCACCAGTATCCTCCACACTGACCATCACCACCAGTGTCCTCCATACTGACCATCACCACCAGTGTCCTCCACACTGACCATCACCACCAGTGTCCGCCATACTGACCATCTCCACCAGTGTCCTCCACACTGTCCATCTCCACCAGTGTCCGCCATACTTAAAGATTCTGAAAATGTAATACCTATAGGGTGATACATTTATATGAATATTTATTTAATACTATTCTATTGTAAGAGATCCGCACCCTATAGAAATAAATTGTATAGACAAAATTGTTTCCCTGCTCCAAAGCATCAGCCGTTAGGTTGGTGAGACAGAGCCAAAGGAGAACAGATGGGTACCCCCAACCCAAAGGGTGTTTTGGATCTATAAAGGTATATATGTTACAATTGATTAATACTGCCCTGATAATAATGTGTATACCAGATTAAAAAAGCATGATTTTATTAGA
>CM070036.1:87497344-87511520 GCA_036250615.1 Ptychadena robeensis | reverse complement strand
TGTTGTCGATTATCCCTGAAGAAGCCTGTCATAGGCGAAACGCGTCGGAAACGCATCAATTGACGTATTTTATGTATACTGTGTATGCATTTTTTTTGTGTCTGGTGTATCTCTTATCTGCAGTTGTGCGTTTTTTTTACAAGAAAAATATTTTCTCATTATGAATGTGTATACAGCTCTATTATCACAGCGTGCCTTTGAAGCCCAGGTTGAGTGGCGAGAGCCACAGCTTGCTCTGCTGCGGTGTGCTGTTTGTCCCACAAGCAGATCAGCTTCAGCACGGCCTATTGGCGCTTCCCCACAGCAGTCCTACACTGCTTCCAGCTAGTGAGTGACAGTGTACTGGTGTTTGAGGTGCAAGTGGAGAAGGAGGTGGTGGAGGAGGAGAAGTGGAGGTTGGAGCCAGTAGCATAGCTGCTGCCAGAGACCCTGATGGACGTAGGGCCCGCAATCCTGGGCGCGGGTAGCACCCGTGACATCCCAGGGTACGACTCACTCCTGGCCTCCACAACATTCACCCAGTGTGCTGCGAGGGAGATATAGCATCTCTGGCCACCAACACTTGTCCATGTGTCCATGGTGAGGTGGACCTTCCCAGTAATTGCGTTGGTCAGGGGACAGGTGATGTTTTGGGACACATGCTGGTGCAAAGCTGGAACGGCACACTGGGAAAAATAATGGTGGCTGAGGACTGCGTACCTAGAGACGGCAGCTGACATCAAGCTGCGGAAGGCCTCAGTCTCCACAAGCCTAAATGGACCAGCAGTTTTGGAATGTGCACATTTAGGGCTATGGTCTAAGAGTGGGTCGGTGGGAATTTGCGCTTGTGCTCAAATGCCTCTTTTATTAGCATTTGGGCGCTGCAACAGAGATAATGTCATAACTGAAGCCAGAGGGAAGCATAGGCGGAGGGCATTTTGACCCAGGGGAGCTGTCCTGGAACGTCAGGAGGAGGTAAGTAGGCGGAGCTTGCTTTGCAGGGAAGAAATCTCAAGAGCTGATTTAACCCGAGCAGACAGGAAGTGCTTCCTCTTTGCTCCGGGATTGTTAGCCTGCATGCATCGCTGGAAGGGTGAGTACTGTTTGTTATTTTAGCTTTGTCTCTCACCTCCCCCAGCGATGTCTGCACCATTGGAGCTGCTGATACAGCAGCTCAGGGACCAGGCAGCATTGAAGGGTGATGACTGGGTCCGCTCCCAGCTCGCACCCGCCACCCCCTCCGCCATCCGCCACTCCGCCACCATCGGCCCCCACCCGACCTTCCCGACTTCGCCGGCGCCCGCCGGAGCGCCTCAGCCCCTCCCCCCAACCAGGCCGCAGCCCGCTTCAACCGGCCACAGACCGGATCCCCGCCATGCCCATCACTGCTGGGGCCACAGCCACCGCCCGGGGGCCCATCCCCGCAGACCCCGCAGCCAGAGGAGCTCAGGTGGGCCTGCACCCCCCCTCCTCCTGCATCCAGCTCCAGGCAATCCACCAGGCCCAGCCACCGCACGCTCTCCTCCCGCCCCTCCCCCATCCAGATCCTTCACAGCCGGGGGGCCCACTGCGACCCGAAGGTCCGTGAGGGTTGCGGTGCTCTCCATGTCTTCGCAGGTGGGGGATGCTGTCGCTGCAGCGGACGGGCTACGAAGGTCCCAAGGACAGACTGCTGCCGGACGGGGTGCCAGGAATGCAGGGTCCTCCTCTACAGCAGATGCCGTCTGGGTGCCGAGCCAGGGGATGCCGAGGATTCATCTGGTGAGCGGTCACACATTGATGTTTATGATTGTGGGGATGCTGTGCTGGGGTCACGGATGGATCGATTACCACGGGGTGGTGGGGGGTCCGATTTGTTGGGGTCCCTAAGGTCCTTTTTGATGCAGTGGGAGCAAGGGCTGGGGGATGCTGTGGGGGGCCCTGAGGATGCTTGGATTGTGTCCTACACCCGCCGCTCAGGCCATTCAGTTGCAGATGACAAAGGGGTGTCGCGTGAAGATGCAGGGTCCGGGGCGCCCGCTGCAACGGCTTCTGGGGGGGCCGGGTCCAATCTGGACAGCCCATTGCGGGTTTCTGATACCGCTAAAGGGGTGGCATATACCTGCTTTGCCTCCCCCTTGGGGGCCCATGTGAAACTGGAGGTCAAATAGAAAATATGGAGGAATGAATTCGTCGATATTTTTACTTTGTTACCTATGGAACGGTATGCGATAGAGCATTATGAGAAAGGAAAGGAGCATCGAAAGGAGGAAGACGAGGATCGACGGCGATATCGCCTGATCCCTAGGAGTTTTTTGAACTGGTTGGATGCGTTCCTGATTTTTTCTAGCGTAGTTTGTGAAAAAGCACCAACTGAAGGGGGGGGGGGTGCTGGTCAGCTATCTGGAAGGCATTTTGGAGGCGTACAGAACGCATGGGGGAACTGCTTGGTTGAGGTACGACGAGCAGTTCTGCCAGCGTCTGTCCGTCCGCCCTGGGGCTGGCTGGGAGCACAAGGATATTAATTTGTGGCTTGGGGTGGGTTACGGTAGTATCGGGACCTCCACCGAGGGTGCTGCGGCGGGGTCTGCCCAACCCTTTTCAGGAGGGGCCGGCGGGGCCTCCAGTGGCTCCCCGGCCCAGTCAAAAAAGGGTGTTTGCTGGCAGTTCAATGAGGGTTCCTGCAAGTGGGGAGCCACATGCAAATTCCGTCACGAATGCTCCGGGTATGGAGGTTCTAATCACCCCCTCAACCGTTGTTTTAAGAGAGGCAACTCAAGCGGTCAGAGGGGGACAGACGGTAAGTAAGTATCCAGACCGGGCGGCCGCATTGTTTACGGTTTTAGGGCTGGTTTTATCATCCCTTATGCTGGCGAGAAGGGGCGGCTGCACTGTACTAATTTGAAGTCTGCGCGGGAACGGCCGGACCTGGTGGCCACTAAATTGGGTAAGGAACTTTCATTGGGTAGGATGGGGGGCCCCTTCCCCTCCCCGCCCAGTCCGGATTTGCTGGTATCCCCCTTGGGCCTGGTCCCAAAATGGGAGCCAGGAAAATTTCGCATGATTCACCACCTGTCTTTCCCGCATGGCGCCTCTGTCAATGATGGTATTGATGTTGAGTTGGTGGCGGTATCCTATACCTCCTTCGACGCGGCGGTGGATGTAGTTCGCTGGGCTGGCAGGGGCGCCTTGCTGGGTAAGGTGGATGTGGAATCGGCATTCCGGCGATTGCCTGTGCACCCCAAAAGTCAGTGGCTGCTGGGTTGCCAGTTTCAAGGCCAGTGGTATATTGATCGCTGCCTGCCGATGGGGTGCTCGATCCCATGTGCCTACTTTGAGCGTTTCAGCTCGTTTCTGGAGTGGGTGGTGCGGCAGGAAGCCAGTCTGGATTCCGTTGTACACTACTTGGATGACTCTCTGTGCGTTGGCGCCGGGGAGGGGCAACAGCTGATGGATACGGTAGGGTCTGTCTTTGGGGGATTCGGCGTTCCACTCGCACCGGACAAAACAGAAGGTCCGTCGACGTGTCTGAAGTTTCTGGGCATTATTATCGACACGGTGCGGATGGAATGCAGATTACCCCAGGACAAATTGGATGATTTGAGGCAGTTGCTAGCAATTTTTTTGGGTAGGGACAAGGTGACTTTGAGGGAGGCGCAGTCCTTGCTGGGCAAGCTGAATTTGGCAGGATATTTTGCAGGCGCTTGGCCGGTTTGACCAGCGGGGCCCGCCTTCCTCACCACTTCATCCGCATCTAATCTCTGGCCAAGCAAGACTTCCGGGTCTGGGATCGCTTCCTGCAGGTTTACAACGGCAAGTCGTTGTGGCTCTCAGAGCCGGTCTCTAACGAGGAACTACAGTTGTTCACGGATGCGGCCGGCTCTGTGGGTTTTGGGGCTTATTTTCGGGGAGCATGGTGCCAGGGCAGGTGGCCCACAGGGTGGCAGGCCACGGGCCTAACCAAAAACTTGTCATTCCTCGAATTCTTCCCAGTGGTGGTGGGGGTCACAGTGTGGGGTCCTGAGTTGGCCAATTGCTGGGTGGTTTTCCACTCGGACAACACAGCTGTCGTGTAGGCGATAAATTCTTTATCAGCCAGCTCTTTTCCGGTGGTCAACTTGGTCAGGCGTTTTGTCCTTACCTGCCTATCATTCAACATCAAATTCAGGGCGATGCACATTCCTGGGGTGTTAAATTATATTGCTGACGCCCTCTCTCTTTTTCAGATGGCTAGGTTTCGGCAACTGGCGCCGGAGGCTCAGAGGGATCCGGTGCCTGTACCAGCGGCGGTCTTGAATCTTGGGTTGGGCGATTGGCTCACTGGGTAGAGGGGGCCCTGGCTCCAGCTACATGGCAGGCCTACCGCAACGTTTGGGAGCAATGGTTCCAACTGGAAACATCGGTTGGACGCGGATCGGCGAGATTTGCTCTTCCTTTTTGTCTGTAGGCTTTTTGAGCAAGGGGCTTCAAATGCCAAAGTGGGACAGACCATGTCTGCTTTGGCTTACCTGTTCAAACTGCGAAGATGGCCCGATCTTACCAAGGATTTCCTATTGTCTCAGGTCCTAAAGGGTTATTAAAAAAGGGAGGGTCACCAGGGACACTAGACGTCCCGTCACGTTTGCCATGATGGAGGGCATGTTTGGGGCCCTGCCGGGGGTCTGTACTGATCTGTACGAAAGGCAGCTCTTTGGCCTGGATTTTCCCTGTCATTTTTCGGGGCTTTCCGGATCTGTGAGCTCGTCAGCCCTGGGAAATCGAGGGCTGGGGGGCTGCTGATGCAACATGTGGGTTTACAGGATCGGTTGTTAAGCATTAAGTTTTATTTCTCGAAAATGGATCCAGCAGGGAAGGGTTTGAAGGTTCAGTTATCTGGGATTAGTGGTTGTTCTTTCTGCCCTCTGTTCTGTTTTTCGTTATTCATGAAGGAGAGACCAGCCGTTGTTGTGCCACACGGATGAAACCTTTCTATACTGTTTCCAGTTTATAGCGGTCTTTAAGAAAGTTATGGCCTTGCTGGGCCTTGACTCTAGTCAATTTGGCTCCCATTCTTTCCGTATTGGGGCCGCCACTGAGGCGGCTCACTGCGGCTTTGATGGGGATGCAATAAAGCGCATCGTCGGTGGGAATCGGACAGATTTCGATCCTACGTGCGTCCCCATCTGGTCTCTCCTCGGTTCTAGTTGGTTTATTTACTAGTTCTTTGTATATGTTCAGTGTGGGTTGTCACGTTCCCCCCCCCCCCTTTAGACATGAGGTGTACCGTCTGGATTCTCGGTCATTCTTACATTTACTGGGCGGAGCGTAGATCCTTGGATCGTACGCGCGGCAAATGACTCGGTGACCTCAGTGAGAACGTCGACCTGCATTGGTTTGGTTTCCCTGGCATGCGGTGGCGTCAGATTTTCAAGACTTTCTCTGAATTGGTAGCCATTAGATCACCCCCGGACATTCTCATTGTGCACGCTGGTGGGAACGACCTGGGACAATGCCCGCAGCTTGAGCTAATACAGGCTGTACAGGCTTTCTTCTTTAAGATCTGGGAGTGTGCCCCTAGCCCCATTTCTGTCACTCTCTGGGGTGAAAAGTTGGAAGTACCCATCGAGCCGGTATTGGAGGGCTGGTGGCCGGTACAGTAAAAAGAAGGGTGAATGGGTGGCACTGTCGCAGCTTTCAAGTATTAATAATATGTTATAATATTTTGGTTAAAAGTTAATTTATTTAAATATATTCATATTTTTGGCTGTGGCCGATTTTGTAATTTTCCACAACTCTTTATATAAAGTTATTTTTCCAAAGATAAATACCGCCTTTGTCATTTATTTTAGGTAAGAAATGTTGTTGATGGTTGGAGGGTAAGGGTATCAGGTATTACTGGGTCATGCTGGCTCAGTTGCAGGAAACAGGGCATCCAGGCCAGCACTTTTGACAGAGGATTGGCAAGCAGTGAGCAAAACATATGAGGAGGAGGCAGCAGTTTGACAGGCAGACTGTGGACCCAAGTGTTCAGCCCTTTTATTAGCTTGTTTCTATGACATGTGTGGATCATGCTGGTGGTGGTGAGGTTTCGTGTGTTGACACTCCGGCTGATTTTGGTACTGCACAGGTTGCAAACTACCACTCTTTTGTCATCCACACATTTTTAAACAAAACACCACACTTCTGAACTCCTTCCACTTGGCAAGGCAGATTTCCGCAGAGTGGTGCTCAGTGTCACGGTTGCACGCCTGTTTGGTGTAGGCCCACTTCTCCCTTTTGCCTCTCTTGATGGCAGCAGGCACAGTTTCCTTGCACTCAGGGCCTCGTGAGTGCACCTTTAGCACCCTAACCGCTTCCCTGTCCCTTCTTGCTCACCCTCCTAATTTTAAACAAGTGTTTTTTTATGTGAAAATGCAGTAGAAAGATACATTAAATAAATTAAATTAATTAATTTCTTACAGCCTTCTATTTTTCTTTGAAATTACTATGGATGACTAAGACACAACAGGCCCCAATGTGACCCACTGAAATGCAGGTGCAATTAGGAACAGTTTTTTTTAAATAGATGTGCAAATCCACCAGAAATGGAACCGAATTTATAACAGTCAAGTGGAAGAGCGCCACTGAATTTTTGGCAACCCTGCAATTTTTCTTGAAAATTTCATATGGATGACTAAAGCCCCCATACACCTTTAGATCACTTCATACAATTTCCTTTAGATCTACCAACTATGTAGTGCCGGGCTCTCCCTGATAGATTCATACTGATTAGAAGGTTTAGAAAGGTCCTCACATTACATGGTTTTGGTAGAAGAAAATTTGTTTGTACAGAACATGTACATGTTTCCTCCTGGCTTGTACCTGGCTTCTCCCTGTGACTCCAGAAGTGAAATACTGGCCTCCAGCATTACACCCTGGAGAAGGTCCAGAACACTCAGCCATTGGTCCAGCAGCTCGTGAACAGCGCATTTTGTAACGTATATCCCCATGCCTGAACCCCATCCTTGCCTCTGGGTGATGGTAAAAGCGTGTAATATTCCTAAATAAAACTGTAAATAGCCCCTACCTGCTGCCATGGACCTTGGAATTTTTGGGCTGCAAGCGGAACCTGGTAATCCAGCAGAGGACATCCACCTTAAAGAACCTGGCACATACTACACTTAAGCGCCGCTACAGGACCATTTAAAAATAAATAAATGTGCAAATGCACCAGTATTGGAACTGAATTTCTAACAGTCAATTGGAAGAGCGCCACAGATTTTTTGGCAACACTGCTATTTTTCTTGGAAACTACTATGGATGACAAAACAGGCCCAAATGTGACCCACAGGCGCAATTAAGAATATTTTTTTTTATAAATGTGCATATGCACCAGGAATGGAACTGAATGTCTGAAATTTGGAAGAGCACCACTGAATTTTTGGCAACACTGCTATTTTTCTTGGAATTAGGAACAGTTTTTTTTTTATAAATGTGCAAATGCACCAGAAATGGAACTGAATTTCTAACAGTCAATTGACTTCCACTGATGGATTAATCCCTGTTAAAACACAGTGTATGTCCCCAAAAAGCAGAACAGTGAATGTCCCCAAAAGGGCAGTGGCACTTTAAGGGGGCAAATGACTGTTACTGATAGATTAATCCCTGTTAAAGCACAGTGTATGTGCCCAAAAAGCAGAACATGTACCCAAAATAACACAAGTGTATATGTCCCCAAAAGTGCAGTGGCACTTTAAGGGGGCAAATGACTGTTACTGATGGATCAATTCCTGTAAAAGCATAGTGTATGTCCCCAAAAAGCACAACAGTGGATGTCCCCAAAAGAGCACAACAGTGCATATGTCCCCAAAAGTGTAGTGGCGCTTTTAGTGAGCAAATGACTGTCACTGATGGATCAATCCCTGTTAAAGCACAGTGTATGTCTCCAAAAAGCACAACAGTGGATGTCCTCAAAAGAGCATGTGTCTAAGGTCTTCAGTCCTTAAAAGGACTTTGGGGTCTGTAAAAGTAAGAGCTAGAGCCAGTAAAGAAGAGCAGATCTTGCTTTCAGTGCCTTTCCGGTGCCTGTCTCTAACCGCATGTGAGCCCGAGTGGGAGGGGCCAGGTGCTATATACCACCTGGCCATGTGTTCCTCCCATCCAATGACTGTAATGCCAGCAGCTAACATGGCTGCTGGCATTACAGTGAGGGCAGCAATAAGCCCATTTATTGGAGGTCTCGAGCACTATGCAGGAATACATGCGGTATCCGTATGAGCATCCGAGCACCGAGCATGCCGATGCTCTCAAGAATAACGATCACTCATCACTACATGTGACCATTCATTTTGAAGGAATGAACATATTGCGAATATCGAATCAAATATTAGTAGAATTATTTGCGAAATATCGCAGATTCGAATATTGCCTATGCCGCTCATCACTAAATGTGACCTCTATTCAAGTATATAATGATAGAACAACATGGGCTTTAAAGGCACTCTAGAATAATTAAAAGGTCTTTATTCAAACAACATATCAGGACCATGTTTTAAAAAAGGCATTAAATTACTGGTTAATACATTGCAGCAATACATAGCATCACAGACAAAAAAATGGCGCAATGAGTGATAGCGTGCTTGCCCATCTTCGACGCGTTTCGCCTTTACTAGGCTTCATCAGGAATAGACGAACAGCACTGGAAATATCAAAAAATACGTATGAAAATCAATCAATCGTTTAACCGCAGATAGATGGCTCCCTTGCAACACCTTTTGATCCAACATACCTAGATGTCCCTCTATAGAGGGTCCAGGAGTAAACTTCCACTCCTGGTGCCAAGTGGGAAGGGACCGTTGGAGGACCAGAGGGCCCAATTCACCGGGCGTCCCCACCCAGGAGCGACCCCACCAAGCCAGAGCCAGTCCCAACCGCAAAAACTGTGCTCCACTGCCACGAACAGAGCCTGGAGGTATGTAGACCCCCCTAAAAGATATATATATCTCAGTTAACCAGTCATCTACAGGTGTGGGGAGGTAGTATTTAGAAAAGCAATTCTCACCAATCCCCTGTATGGGCTGTTTGAGATGGTATGGTTATTCAATCACTTTGGTCAGTAAATGGGATGCAAAATCCTTAAGTTTCAGTCATAGGGGGGATTCTGGACTTTTGGTCCAACATGATGTTAAAAGTAAAGTGTCTATTAAAATATCATACAAGCCAGTGCATATGAATGGTGAGGAAGTTCGAGTACTTACTATTAAAGATGTTCACTGAGTGGATCAGTCCTGGCCAGAGCCTGCCAAAGAATGAGGCTCAAGTTTGAGGGATATTTAGCCTCCATTCATCGTGGGGGAAGTGAAATCAGCTGGGTGCTGCTCATCCACCCCTCCCATTGGTGGATGTGCCTCAATGGCATCAGCAGACACCCAGTGACAACGTCCCCCACGTGGGCGCCATGCATCCTCAAAGGCCGGGAACCACCTCCTCCCCGCCATCCATCCCTTAATCCCCCGTCATGCGCCTGCGCATTGGGTGAGAGAGAGGGAAGGTGAGGGGCAATGCCCCCAGCCAGGGGCGCATCCTCCCTGAGTTGCAGGTTGGGCGCCGGCCTCACCACTCCTCCCCTCCGACTGTCACTCGGAGGAGGAAGGGGCGGCCACGCCCCCCGCGTCACATGAGTTCCCCGATGTAAGGGGAGACGCCCATATGGAGCAATGTTCAGGCAGTCGGGAGGGGAGGGAGGGGAGGGAGGCCCTCCCGGTCCCAACGGCTTCTGGATTGGGGGTACACTCACCATCCCACGGGGGGTGCGCCCAAAAAGGGGCCCCCCGGCGGCCTCCAGGACCCCCCCAACAGCACTCAGCCCCCACATACCTAGACGGGATCAGTGTGCGCAGGGACTCAAACACTGCAATAAATGAAAGATGATACCACAGGTTAAAGCGTACAGTAGCATGACAGCTCAGTTTTTACAAAAAAAAGGTACAAAATACAATGTTGCAACATCATAGACATATACATGTATTACAGTCATACATTTTTACCAAATTAATTTACACTCTATATAGCAGACATTTGGTGATGATATTCGTGCGGTAGATGAGTACCGCCAGGGAATATTATAAATCCAAATGAACGTGTTTTGATGGATTGATACCTATGGAACATTACTATCCGGCGATATCAAGGAGTATAGTCGTCGCAGGGCTCACTGTATGGGGCCGGTTCTACATCAGTCTCCCATCAGAGAGTCCTGCTCTTACTCCTCCCATCCATTGAAGACCTGTCATTCTAGACAGGTCATTACTGGTCTGTCAAATGTGGGCTTGGGGTGTGGCACAGATACATATGTAGAATTTTGGGGAGAGGTTTCAACATTCCTGGCTTTGGCCATCTTTCTACTAAATGTGACCTCCATCACAATGATCCCATTTAATGGTAAAGATGGGTGAAGCAAAGCAAATGTAACCCCATGTGATGTGGTATGGCAGACCATATAATCCTCCTATTTTTCCAGTTTTAAATGATCAGACATCCAATATGTAAAAGGTAGGGTTTATATCTGTTTCTACATAAACATTTGTTTATTCTTAACATATACAACAAGCAATTCTAAATGTTGAAAAAAATAAACTAAATAATTAGTGAAATAGTATGAATTAAATTTATTGTGAATATTACAGAACTAACTTTTTAGGTAGGTACAATGAAATATTAAATCTTACACAACAATTATGTGGCACACACCTATCATACAAATTACCACAATTTACAAGTTTATAGTAAATCGAAAAAGTAACAAAAACTAAAATGAAAGTTTTGTCAGGAAGCTCTGATGTAACGAACTTATTTAATTGTTTTTTTTTCTTTCTCATAATCATCTCAGGAATGTGGTAAACCCTTTAGCTGATCTATTTTGTAAGAGTCTTAGGTTCCACAGTATGACTCACAAGTCTGACTACAATGAATAGGTAAGTTACTTCAACCCTAAAATAATGAACTTTTAAAATTTTCCTAATTATGATTATAAAAGTTAGATCTGGATGGCTTTCATTTCTAATAATAAATTATTGCAGTTGAGTTATTAAGTTCATTGGGCATCTCCATAGAATTCATATATGAACATAGAAATCAATTGAGGTCTTTAATGATACAAGATTTTTTTGCGAGATCTTGTTTGATGTATTGCTATTTGATTCAAAGCTAGAAATGATATTCTATAATATTATGACAAGTGTTTCTTAGAAGAACATTCTTAGATGTGAAGATGGGTATGACACTTATTCTAATTATAAATATACAATAATTGATGAACAATAAATGCTATATTCAATAGTTAATTAAGATTCAAGATCATATTGAGATAAAAATAGCAAAGTGGTTTATTATTGTAGCCCTAAGTGTGACTGCTATCAGCAAGTAGCTTATATGCCTATTAAACAACTAAGCAATTATTTTTAAATTCTACTTTCACTTCCACAATATCCTTTAAGTATTTAGGAACAGAATGAGCTAGAAGTTGTCAGTCAGTAGCTGAAGTGTCATAGTAGAGATTGTGAGGGGCTTTTCATTGTATAGTGCAATTAAGGGTTTTCTAGGGGGGTGGGGGTTGGTAGGGGGGAGTTGAGGTTTGTTGCATATTTAACAGAGCAAAGGTATAAAGGAAGTTAATCATTAGAATTAGAATACCATTTAAGGTGTTGTTCTTAGCCAAACAGAGTATACAATATGCTCAGGACCTTCCATGAATATGTTTTTTTTTAACAGTATAGTATACGGATTGTTGTGTACTTGATGTTTGTTCAATCCTCAAACATAAACATTCATAAAATTACTTCAAATGTATAATATTAATTATTCATTTCATGATATTAATTATAGTATACAAAATGCATATAACATTACCATATACCATTTTCTTCACCATGAAGCTTATATTTATATTTTATATCACTTAAGCCCATACAAATGGGAAAAATCACAAATGAAACACAAATATAGAAACAGTTTTACCCATCAAATGAATTGTATTTTGTAAGTGTAAGCTCCAGCAACCACACCAATGACTAGATAATTAATGTGTTTATATTCTAGCAAACCAACTTGTATAAGAATACTTTCCACCTAGGCTTTTTGTTAATAAATTACATTTTAAAAAAATCCTACTGCAGGTCAATAAAGGTTATACTCTTTTGAAATTGCACCTAAGCATCCATATGATCCAAAGAATGACGAGTTCATTGGTGTGGCTCAACGAAAAGTAACAAATTGGGTCTAAACAGGCAAGGAGGTTTTGAAATAAGATATCAATTAGAAGTCTTGTGTCAGATTTAAAAGGATTAGGATTACAAAGTGTGGATAAAAATAGATGTTAACATGCCATAATAGCACATATTTAATTGACCTTACTTACTGTAAATGTATCACTTTTCACATAACCAAAAAGATATATGTGTATACTAATTTCAGGGCTTTCCAAATTGCTTTTCCAGGTTGTCCTTTGAACAAAATATGCCAGTGTTTATGACTTTTGTTAAACTGTAACACAATATGCAGTAAACTTCTTATTACACCAATCATGTTACAATTACACCATAACATTTATTGAATCTTATCAGAAAAGAATATCTACTAATGATATGTTCAAAGGTTATATTTTATTATATGGTTTACCATAAGTATACTTATTTACACAACATGTTTTTATCATCTGTTGTAGGTAAAGATAAAGTAAGAGCTTGATGAGTTTAACCTCCCTGGCTTTATGATCAAAGCCAGTATGGGCGCTGTTTGATCTTGGGGGCTATTACAGTTGAGGCCAAAATTATTAGCCTCCCTTATTAAACTAGACAAAATTTTCTCTATGAAAATGACAATGTATTTGTTATTTTAGAAAACAAAAACACCATAAAAATACAATGTTCACAAATGTTGCATATTCTCCCTCAAAATGCCAACATAATTATCTTTTTTCATGATGCCATGCACCCAAAAAGATTCTCCCTGTGTCTGAGGCTGTAAAGCAGCCCCACAGCATGATGCTCCCACCACCATGTTTAACTGTGGGATCTGTGGTGTTACTAGGGTTGAAGCCCTCTCCCTTTGTTCCCCGATCATAAGCATCCATGTTTTCAAACAGTTCCAGTTTAGTCTAATCAGGCCAAAGCTCAGGCTTAAAAAACAAATTACCTTTCAAATATTCACGGGTAAACCTGTCCAGCTGTGATGTGCCGCTATTTGAGGAATGGGTTTTTATGGGATGATAGCTCTGAAGTCCACCATAATGAATAGCCCTCACAACTGTGTTTCTTGAAACATCACCTCTGGAAGAGGCCAGGTCAGCAACAATCATGGCAGATCTCCTTGCTGACATCTCTAACTATTTTCCTCTACAGAGTTCTTAAAATCTTACGCTGATGTTGACATTTTGAGGTAGAATATGCAGAAATCTGCTTGTAGATGAGGCTTAGGTCATAATTGGGTCTTTCAACAACCCAATTACCCAAAGCATACATCGAAATTAGTCCAGCAGTTCCTCAAGGATACCTGGACCCACACAGAGACCATACTTCAATCCTATAAAAAAATCTGTGGCAGGTGCTCAAAGTGAATGTCCATACTCCAACCATGCAATTTGGACCAGTTAGAAAAATTTCCAATGGAAGAATTCTCTGATGTCCCCAGGGGTGCCAGATGTCTGCGCAGAAAAAAATATTTCCAGAAATTTGTATTGTACAGTTCTGCAAAATCTATTTCATGCATATTCAAAATCAATCTCTAGCTTATTTATTGTATTGTTTTTATTGCAATGGGTATCACAATTTAAAATTACCTGCCTTTTTATTCTGCTCTGTTCTGTATAAATGTTACTTAAACATGTCTACCCACAATTTTGGGCAACTAGCTAAAATTAAAATTTTAAGTGGGAAATTACATTTGGGGAGTCAAGTACTACTGGTGATGTACAATTCTACTTACTGAATGACTGGAAATACTAGCATAGAAGCAAAAGAGTACAGACAGGAAGAATTCACATGAGGGGGGGGGGGGGGGGGGGGGGGGGGGGGGCGACTGTTACTTCAATCCTGCTGGGTCATCCACTTTAAGACATAAGTGCTGTAGTTGTAAGGGATAGGAAAACATTTAATGAAATGGCAATAGGAAAACATTTAATGAAATGGCAGTCATGGCTGTACTGCTTAAAGCGGAAGTAAACTAAAAAAAAAATCCCCCACATACATTACACAGACATATTACA
>CM070036.1:87477183-87492993 GCA_036250615.1 Ptychadena robeensis | reverse complement strand
GGGGGGGGAAGGAAAGGGGGGGACCTGAGATGTGTGACAGAGCTTAAGAGTCTGTGAGCGCTAAGTGTAGTGTATTGTACAAAAGTGTGATGCATAGGTGTCTGTGTGCTGGGGAGCTAAGACGTGTCTCCCCTGGTTACCCACGGTGAATGAAAATACCCTGTTAGTGATGAAGGAGTGGGGGTTGTAAGTGCTCGGGACAGTGTGTGTAAAAATAAAATGGCCCTGGATATTAAAAGTGATTCCTATTGTCTACAGGTAATAAAGGGTGTAAAAAAGGAGGGTCCCAAAAGGGACATAAAAGTACAGTCAACGTTTGCCAGGATGGAGGGAAGTTTGGGGGACCTGCGGGGTCTGTAATGATCTGTACGAAAGGCAGATCTGGCTGGATTTTTCCCTGTAATTTTTCGGGGCGTTCCGGTCTGTGAGTCGTCGTCACCCCGGTGAAAAATCGAGGGTCTGGGGGGCTTTCGTGTGCAACAGTTTGGTTACCAGGATCGCGTGTTAAGCATTAAGTTTTATTCTCGAGATATGATCCATCAGGAGAAGGGTTGGGTTGAAGGTTCGTTATGTGGGATTTTGTGGTTGTTCCTTTTTTTCGTGCCCCTGTTCTGTTTTGACGTATTCATGAAGGAGAACCAGGCCGTTGTTGGTGCCAACGATGAAACCTTGTCGATCACTGTTTTCATCTTATGCGGGTCTTTAAGAAATGTTATGGCCTTGCTGGGCTTGACTCTAGTCATTTGGCTCCCATTCTTTCCGTATGGGTCCGGCCACATGAGGACGGCTGCAATTCTGCGGCCTTTGATGGGTGCATAAGCGTCGCGGTGGATCGGACAGATTTCGATCCTACGTGCGTCCCCATCTCTGTCTCTCCGTTCCTCGGTTCTAGTTGTCGGTTTATTTACTAGTTCTTTGTATATGTTCGTGTGGGTTGTCCACGTTCCCCCCCCCCCCTTTAGACTGATGTTACGTCTGATTCTCGGTGCATCTCTTACATTTACTGGGTTCGGGATCGTGATCCGGGATGTACGCGGCGGCAACTGACTCGTGCTCCATGAGAACGTCGACCTGCATTGGTTTGTTTCCCTTTTTCCCACCCTGCAATGCGGTGGCGTCAGATTTTTCAGACCTTTGTCTCTGAATGTGGTAGCCATTAGATTCACGCACCCGGACTTCTCATTGTTCAACGCTGTTGGAACTACCTGGCATGCCCGCAGCTTGGTCTAATACAGGCCTGATACATGCTTTCCCTTCTTTAAGATCTGGGAGTTGTGACCCCTAGCCCATTTCCTGTCACTCTATGGGGTGAAAAGTTGGAAGTCCCTCGGACCGGTATTGAGGGCTGGTGGCCGGTACCAGTAAAAAGAGGGTTAAATGGTGGCACTGTCGCAGCTTTCAATATTAATACTATGTTATAAATATTTGGTTAAAAGTTAAGTTCTTTAAATATATGTCTCATTTTTGCTGTGGCCGTTTTGAATTTTACCACAACTCTTATATAAAGTTATTTTTTTCCAAATATAAATACGCCTTTCTTTAATTTTCGGTAGACATTTGTTGATGGTTTGGAGGGTAACTGGGTAATCGGAGGTACTGGGTCTGCTGCTGCAGTTGCAGGAAACAGGCATCCGGGCCCAGCAACTTTTTGCGAGGATTGGCCTCGAGTGAGCGAAAAATTATTAGGAGAGGGCAAAGACAGTTTGACAGGCAGACTGTGGACCCGCGTGTTCACAGCCCTTTGATTGCTTGTTTCTATGACATTGTGTATCAATGCGGTGGTGGTGAGGTTTCTTTGTGTTGACACTCCGGCTGATTTTTGGTACTGCACAGGTTGGCAAAGCTACCTCTTTTTGTCGATTCCCCACTTTTTAAGGCAAAACCCGACTTATCTGAACTCCTTCCACTTGAGCAGGGCAGATTTCCGCAGTGGTGCTCATTGTCACGGTTGCCCGCCTGTCTTGGTAGTAGGCCCCTGTCTCCCTTTTGCCCGTCTTGCATGGCAGCAGGCACGTTTCCTTGCACTCGAGGGGCATCGTAGATTGCACCCTTAGCCCCTAACCGCTTCCCTGTCCCTTCTTGCTCACCCTCCTAATTTAAACAGTGTTTTTTATGTGAACATGCAGTATAAATATACATAAATAATAAAAATTATTAATTTCTTACAGCCGTCTATTTTTCTTTCTTGAAATTCCTATGGATGACTAAGACCAACATGCCCCATTGCACCCAGCTGAAACTGCAGTTTCAATTTAGGGAACAGTTTTTTTTAATAAGATGTGCAATCCACCGAAATGGAACCGAATTAATAACAGTCAAGTGGAAGAGCGCCACTGAATTTTGTGGCAACCCTGCATTTTTCTTGAAAATTTTCATATGGATTATAAGCCGCCCCCATCACCTTTAGATCCACTCTCAGACCAATTCCTTTAGCTCTACCACTATGTAGTGGCCGGGCTCTCCTGATATATTCATCTGATTAGAAACGGGTTTAGAGGTCCGCACATTACTGGTTTTCGTCGGTATAAGAAATTGTTTGTACACATTTACATGTTGCCTCCTGGCTTGTACCTGGCTTCTTCCTCCCTGTCGACCTCCAGACGGCAAATACTGGCCTCCGCTTACAACCCTGGAGAAGGATCCAGAACCTCAGCCATTTGGTCCGCAGCTCGTGAACAAAGCGCATTTTGTAACTAATATCCCCAGGCCTGACCCATCCCCTCTGGTGATGGTAAAAGCGGTAATATTCCTAAATAAAACCTGTAAAATAGCCCCCTCCTGCTGCCATGGACTTGGAATTTTTGGGCTGCAAGGCGGAACCTGGTAATCCAGCATAGGACATCCACCTTAAGAACCTGGCACATACTACACTTAATGCGCCGCTACAGGACCATGTAAATAAATAAACTGTGCAAGTGCCCAGTATTGAACTGATTTCAACAGTCCAATGGGAAAAGAGCCGCCACAGATTTTTTTGGCAACACTGCTATTTTTCCTTGGAACTACTATGGGATGACAAAACAGCCCAAATGTTACCCACAAGGCGCAATTAAGAATATTCTTTTTTTATAATGATGCATATGCACCATGATAGGAACATTTATGTCTGAAATTGTGGGCAAGCACCACTGATTTTTGGCAACACTGCTATTTATTTCTTGTATTCGGACAGTTGTTTTTTATAACTTGTGGCAAAGCACGCGAAATGGGAACTGCCATTTCTAACAGTCAATTGACTTCCCACTGATATGTTAATCCCTGTTAAAACCAGTGTATGATCCCCAAAAAAGCAGAACAGTGAATTCCCCCAAAGGCCTGGGGATGGTGGTGGGGCGCACATTATTGGCAATTGACTGTTCTGGGGTCGTATAGTGGCCCTGTTAAAGCAACAGTGTATGTCCAAACAGAACTGTACTCCAAACTAACACAATATGTATTGTCCCCCACAAGCTGAGTGGCACTTTAAAGGGGGCAAATCGACTGTTACTTGATGGTCAACTTTCCCCTGTAAAATCATAAGTGTCTGTCCCCAAAGCACAACATGGATGTCGCCCAAGAGCACAACAGTGCATAGGTCCCCAAAGGGTAGTTGCGCTTTTATTGAGCAATGACTGTTCACTTATGGATCATCCTGTTAAAGCCAAGTGTAGTCCTCCAAAAGCCACAACAAGTGGAATGTCCTCAAAGACATTGTCTAAGGTCTTAGAAGTCCTTAAAAGGACTCTTGGGGGTCTGTACAGTACGAGCTAGAGCCCAGTAGAAGAGCATCTCTATTGCTTCAGTGCCTTTCCTGGGCCTGTCCTCTAACCCCATGTTAGCCCGATGGGAGGGCCGGTGCTTCGACCCCTTGCCATGGTTCCTCCTCCCATCCATGATGTCTGATGCCAGCAGCTAACATGGCTGCTTGCATTAACAGTTCTGGGCAGCAATTCAGCCCTTATTGGAGTGTTGGGTGAGGTCTTCGAGCACTAATGCCGGATAGACATGCGGGTATCCCGTATGAGCCATCCGACACCACGAGCCTGCCGAGTGCTCTCAGAATAACATCACTCACACTACATGTGACCATTCATTTTGAAGGGAATAACATATTCGAATATGAGAATCAAATTAGGTAGAATTATTTGCACATATCGCAGATAGAGTTCAATTTGCCTATGCCGCTCATCACTAAAATGTGACCTCTATTCAATATATAATGATTAGAACAACTGGGGCTTCTAAAGGCCCTCTCGCAATAATTAACAGGTTTTTATATTCAACAACTATCAGGACCAGTTTTAAAAAAAGGCATTAATAACTGGTTATACAATTGCAGCAATACCTAGCATCACAGACCAAAAATGGCGCAATGAGTGTAGCGTCTTGCCCCATCTCGCCCGTTCGCCTTACTAGCTTCCATTCAGATAGACGAACTCACTGGAATATCAAAAATACGTATGAAAATCATCATCGTTTAGAACCGCAATAGCTGGCCCCTTGCAACACCGCGCTTTTGATCCACCATCCAGATGTCCCTGCGTATAAGGTTCCAGGATTAACTTCCACTCCTTGTGCCAGTGGAAGGGACTCGTTGTAGGACCAGAGGCCCATTCACCTGCGATCCCACCCGGCAGCGACCGCCACCCAAGGCCAAGCCAGCCTCCCACCGCAAAAACATGTTCTCCATGTGCCACGAGCGAGAGCCCGGAGGTATGTAAGACCCCACAAAGTATATATCCTCTTACCATCATCCTACAGGTGTGGGGAGGTAATCTTTATAAAAACATTCTCACCTAATCCCCTGTAATGGGCTGTTTTGCGATGGTGTGTTATATCACTCACTTTGGTCATTAATGGGATGCAAAATCCTAGTTTCAGTCATTATGGGGGATTTCTGGACTTTTGTCCACATGATGTGAACAGTAACTGTTCTATAAGAATATCATAGCAAGCCAGTGCATTGAATGGTGATTGAGTTCCGAGTACTTACTCATCAAGATTTCACTGAGTTGCTGTCCTGGCCAGAGCCTGCACAGATGAGCTCAGTTTAGTGCTGAAAATGTTCGCCTCCATTCATCGTGGGGGAGTGAATCAGCTGGGTGATGCTCATCACCCATCCAACCCATTAGAGTGGTGTGCCCATGGCATCACGACACCCTGAACCGCTCCCCCACGTGCGGGCCATTCCCCTCAAATGCCGTGAACCACCTCCTACTCCCCCAATCCCTTACCCTTAGATGCCCATCCCCCTCATGCGCAGCGCGCATGGGTGAGAGAGAGGGAAGGTGAGGGCAATGCCCCCAGCCAGGGCGCATCCTCCTGATGCTTTGGGGCGCCGCCTCACCACCCTCCCCTCCGACTGTCCTCGGATATTGAGGACGGGAGGCCACGCCCCCTCGTCACATGCTTCCCTATGTGGGGACTCCCAAATGGAGCAATGTTCAGGCAGTCGGGCTAGGGGGGGGGAGGGAGGGAGGCCCTCCCGGTCCCAACTGCTTCTGTAGTTGGTGTACACTCACCATCCCACGGGGGGTGCTCCCAAAAAGGGGCCCCCCGGCGGTCCTCCATGGACCCCCCCACGCACGTCAGGCCCCCACATACCTAGACGGAGATCAGTGTCGCAGGGGAACACTCAAACACTGCATAAATTAAAGATGATCCCACGTTTAAAGCGTACATTAGCAGACAGCTCAGTTTTACCAAAAAAGGTACAAATATAATGTTGCAACAGCATCGACATATACTTATTACAGATCATACATTTACCAAAGAATTTACACTCTATATAGCACTTTGGTGATGATATCGCCGCTGTAGATGAGGTACCCCGCCAGGGGAATATTAATAAATCCAAATGAACGCTGTTTTGATGGATTTGATCCCTATGGACAACATTACTATCCATGACTATATCATTAGGATGTCGTCGCCAGGCCACGTAGGGGGCCGGTTCTACATCATTCTCTCCCATCAGAGGTCATGCTCTTACGTCCTCCCATCCCATTGAGACTGTCATCTATACAGTTCATTACTGGGTCTGTCAATGTGGGCTTTGGGTGTGGCACAGATCCATATGTGAATTTTGGGGAGAGGTTTCCATTCCGGGCTGTGGCCATCTTTCTACTAAATTGTGACCGTCCATCAACACTGATCCCATTTATGGTACAGAGGGGTTGAAAGCAAAGCAATGTACCACATTGTGATCGTGGTATGGCAGACCATTAATCCAAATCTCCTATTTTTCAGTTTTAAATGATCTAGCACATCCAATAGTAAAAGGTAGGGTTTTTATCTGTTTCTACATAAACGTTTGTTTTATTCTAACATATACAACAGCATTCTAAATGTTTGAAAAAGAACTACATAAGTAGTGAATAGTATGAATTAAAATTTTTGTGACTATTACAGAACTAACTTTTGTTAGGTAGGTACATGAATATCATCGTACACAACAATTATGTGCACACACCTATCATACACATTACCGACAATTTAACAAGTTTATAGTAAATCGAGAAAGTCAAACTAAAAATTGAGTTGTGTCAGGAGCTCTGTGTAACAACTTATATTTAATTGTTTTTTTTTTCTTTCTCCATAATCATCTCAGAATGTGTAACCCTTATAGTAGCTGATCTATTATGTGTCAAAGTCCTTACGGTTCGCACATTAATGCACCACAAGTCTGACTAATGAATAGGTAAGTTACTTCAACCCTAAAATATGACTTTTAACATTTCCTAATTACTGAGTATAAAAAAGTTGATCTGGATTGCTTTCATTTCTATAATAAATTATTGGCAGTTTGTAGTTATTAATTCATTGGCTCTACATAGACTTCATATAGAACATAGAAATCATTGAGGTCGTTAATGATACAGCTTTTGTTGGCGAGATCTGTTTGATGTTTGCTATTTTGATTCAAGCTAGCAATGATATTCTATAATATTATGACCGTGTTCATTAGAAGAACATTCTTAGAGAGAAGAGGGTATGACACCTTATTTCTAATTAAAATCTACATAATTGATGAACAATAAATGCTATATTAATATTTTAATTAAGATTCAAGATCATATTGAGATAAAAAGCAAAGTGGTTTCATGTGATTGTAAGCCCTAAGTGTGACTGCTATCAGCGTAGCTTATATGCCCTATTAAACCCTAATAGCAATTATTTTTTAAATTACTTACTTTCACTTCCACAATAATCCTTTGTATTTAGGAAACATAAATGCGCTAGAGTTGTCAGTCAGTAGCTGAGATTCATAGTAGAGATTGTGAGGGGCTTTTCTTTGTTAGTGGCTTAAGGTTTTCTAGTGGGGGGGGTTGGTATGGAGGGAGTTGAAGCGTTTTGTTGCTTTACACGAGCAAAGGTATAAATGAATTAATCATTAGAATTAGATACCATTTAAGGTGTTTTCTTAGCCAAACATAAGTATACATAGCCAGCACCTTCCATGAATATATTTTTTTTTACAGTTAATAGTATACGGATTGTTGTGTACTTGATTGTTTTTCAGATCCCCGCAAACTAAACATTCATAAAATGTACTTCTCAATGTATATTTAGTTCATTCTTTCATGAGTATTAGAGTTATGTATACCAGAATGCATATACCATTACCATAGCCATTTTCTCTTCACCATGAAGCTTATATTGTTATTGTTATATCAACTTAAGCCCATACAATGGAAAATCAACCAATGACACACAAATATAGAAAAGTTTTACCCATCAATGAACTTGTATTTTGTAAGTGTAAGCTCCAGCAACCACACCAACCAAATGCACGAATAATTAATGGGTGTAGATGCATAACAAAACCGTGTATAAGAATACTTTCCCACTAGGATGTGTTTTTGAAGAAAATTTACTTTTAAAAAAACCTACTGCAGGTCAATGAAGGGTATTCTTTGAAATTGCACCTAAGCAATCCTATGATCCCAAATAAGAGTCATTGGTGTGGCTCTCACGAAAGTACAATATGGGGTCGAACAGGCAAGGAGGTTTTGAAATAAGATATCAACAATTAGAATCTTGTGATCAGAGTTTAAAGATTTAGGATACAAAGTGTGATAAAATAGATGTTAACATGCCATAATCCACATGATTTAATTGACCCTACTTACTGTACATGTTCACTTTTTCACATCACCAAAAAGATATATTGTATACTAGTTCATGGCTTCCCAAATTGCTTTTCCAGGTTGTCCTTTGGAACAAAATATGGCCAGTCTTTTATGCTTTTGTTAAACTAGTAACACATAGGCCAGTAAACTTCTTATTAAGTACAAACCAATCATGTTACAATTACACCATAATCATTTAATAATTGAATCTATAATCAGAAAGAATATCTACTATGATATGTGGTCCAGGTTATTTTTACTACTATGGTTTACCATAAAGTATACGTATTTACACAACAGGTTTTTATCATCTGTGGCTTAGGTTAAAGTATGAGTTAAAGCTTGATTGATTTAACCTCCTGCTTTATGATCGAGCCAGTATGGTCGCTGTTTGATTCTTGGGGCTATTAACCAGTTGCGGCCAAAATTATTAGTCCATTATTAAACTCTACCAACCATTTTCTCATATGAAATGGACAATGTATTTGTTATTTTAGAAAACAAAAACCCCATAAAAATACAATGTTTCAGCAATAGCCGGTTTCGCATATTCCTCTTCTCCCCTCAAAGTGACCAACAGTAAATTATCTTTTTCTCTGAATCCATGCCCCCAAAAGATTCGCCCTGTGTCTGAGGTGAAAGCAAAGCCCGCACAGCATGATGCCTCCCACCACCGAGTTACCTGTGGATCTGTGGTGGTTACTAGGGTTGAGCCCTCTCGTCTCCCTTTGTGTCCCCGATCATAGCATCCATGTTTTCAAACAGACCTCTCACAGTTTCTAACAGCCCACTCTCAGGCTTAAAACAATACCTTTCAAATATTCATCACGGGTAACCCCTCCGTCTGTGATGTGCCGCTATTTGAGGAATGGTTTTTTTTATGGCTGATATCTCTGAGTCCACCATTGAATAGCCCTCACACTGTGGTTTTTCTTGAAAACATCACCTCTGGAGAGGCCAAGTCAGCAACAATCAACGATGGACAGATCTCCTGCTGACTCTCTAACTATTTTTCCTCTACATATTCTTAAAATCTTACGCTGAATGTGAACATTTTGATGTGAATATGCGAAATCCTGCTTGTAGTGAGGCTTAGGATCCTATTGGGCTCCTTTCACACGAACCAATTAACCCAAAGCATACATCGAAATGAGTCCAGCGTTTCCTCAAGATACCTGGACCCACACAGAACCTATACTTTCATCTATAAAAATCTGTGCAGGTGCTCAAAGTGCATGTCCATGACTCCAACCATGCATTTGTACCATTAGAAAAATTCCAGTGGAAGAAATTCTCTGATTCCCCAGGGTGCAGATGTCTGCGCAAAAAAAAATTTCCAGAATTTGTATTGTACCGTTCTGCAAAATCTTTTCATGCATATTCAAATCACTCTCTATGCTTGATTTATTGTATGTTTTTATATTGCATTGTATCAACAATTTAAATTACCTGCCTTTTTATTCGTCTTCTTGTTCGGTCATATGTTCCTTAAACCTGTCTACCCCCACATTTTTGTGGCACTCGCTAAAATAAACTTTTAAGTGGAACTTACCTTTGGGGAGTCAATACTGACTGGTGATGTATCAATTCTACTTACGAAATGACTGGAAATACGAAGCGTAGAACAAAAGATTACAGACGGAAGAAATTCACATGAGGCTGTTTGGGGGGGGTGGGGGCGCGACTGTTCCTTCACTCCTTGCTAAGGGTCTCCACTTTCAGAACTAAGTTCTGTAGTTGTAAGGGATAGGTAAAACCTTTTAATGAAATTGCAATAGAAACATTTAATTGAAATGGCAAGTCATATGCTGTACTGTCCTTAAGCGTAGTAAACTCAAAAAAAAAATCCCCCAATACATTACAACAGACATATACGAACACTGTCAGCAGTATACATCTGTGAAAACTGCTACCCAGAGAAAAAAAGGTTACTTACAATCTTCACTCTTCCTCATTCCCTAGGCCACCATCCTAGTAACTGGCGCCTGAAACCACTTCCTTCCGCCTTCCGCCCATCTGTTGGACATTACTAGGTGCCCCTCCTCTGCAACTATTTACCAATCCCAAGGGTTTGGTATGGGAAGGACAGTTTCTCGGTCCTTCCAGAGATCTAGGTCTTGGCAGTTTGCCTAATGAGTAAAGCTGAATGGAGGACACAGTGTCTGATACAGAGAGATTGAACTGAAGTTGTGGTGAGGGGTGCAAGGGATTGGGGGGGTGACCTGGATTTTGGGGGCACACGCAGGTAGGCTGATGTTATAAAATATCTTATTCCCTCCCTCTGCTGCCGTCCCAGCAATGTCTCCACTACACTTCCCTCCACAATCACCTCACAGATGACACTTCCTGTCCTGAGAAGTCTCATTCATGTTCTCCATTCCAGATCCCAGCATGTCTCCTCGACCTTCCTCCACAATCCGCCTCCAGTGACACTTCCATGCCTGGGATGGTTCTCTTCATCCCAGATCATGGTATATGGAGGATGAGGACTACCATTAATGGGTTACTGTGTGTTATAATCACATATCTTATTGCCCTCCTCTGCTGGCCAGTCCCACAAGTGTCTCCATCTACACTTCCCCCACAATCTACCTCCGATACCCTCCGAGAGAGGGGAGGTGGAGGGAGGGATGGAGCACACATCACAACGCTGTGATGGGACGTCATCAGAGGCAAGCCGATGCATTCTGGGGCCCCCTAGAACGCTGATGTTTCCCGCAGTCCTAGCTCTCGCTCCTAAGCACGCGACCCGTCGGCGCAACGCACAGCTGGGATTTAGCTAACCCGAGCTCCCGCGTCGTAAAAACTACTTTCCTGCTTTAAAAGATTTTTCTTTTTTTTTCTTTTGGACAGTGATTCTCCTTCTAATGGCAGCCTGATGCTGATACGTGCAAGTGACCTAAACAGATGTGGTAGTCTCCCGCTTCATTCTATGAGCAGTACAACTGTTAATGCTGGGTAAGATTGTGGATCCATGGCCATCCATGCCCCCACTAATCCTGCTTAAGCACCACTGCTTCGTTGTTTTCTCTATACTCTTCGATTCAAAATGTTGTCGAGCTATTTGTTCTTCATATGTGTAATCAACATGATGCAAGTTTATTTCGAAACACCAACATTGTACCGCTGAAAAAAAATGCTTTAAACGAATTTTTCAATTATCATAATTGTATGCATAAGCATTTTGTTAATGGATCAAATCCTGAATCGTAGTTAAGCTTATTTATGCAAATTCTTTGATAATGCCACATGATTATTTAAATATCTTCTCTATATACCCGAATGTGTGTAATGTTCAGTGTAACAGCAGTGTACAGAGCCTCGAAAATAAGATGATGATCATAATTCCTGCCATTTGTACCTTTAGCTATGTGACAAGGTAGTCACAGCAAGAGAGATCTCTGATGACAACTGTATAATACTATGGGGGAGAAATGCTGTGGGGGTGCGCGCACTTGTCCCCTCTTCCAGAGATAGAACTTATGCTGTATGTGCAGTGATCATTCCACAAAATTGAGCATCTGATACTCTCCAATTCTGTGTTCTTTTTTTCCGAAAAAATAAATTTGTTCTTAAGTCAACTATATATAAATATATTTGTCTGTCACACTGTCCTTAGCAGTTTCGTTGCAATGGCCTATGGATATTACAGCAGCTTTGGGAACCTCAGCCTGTTTTACAGTTAGAGCTTGTACCCCACTAGTGATACTGGCTCGCCAGCCCAGCAAGTGGGGACAACCTATTGAATTAATGGAAGGCGTGGCCATGCAGCGTGGCTGCTACCTACTCAAGTGGGGACCCACTTAGGAGAACCATCGGCTATTTATAATTTTATTCCTGGGCTGCAATTCATTTGGGACATAATTCATATACATATAGTTGGATATGGTCCATATAATAGATCTGTCCCCTCTTAGTCGCAGCCTTTTTTACTCATTGAAGAAGCTTTCAAATTAATTATTGGGCGTATTCTGTGAACCTTTTGGTCCCCTTTTGCCCAATAGTCTTGTGTGGATAGACCCATGTGGATGCTCGAAGGGCTACTTGCAATTTACAGTTTAGTACTCCAACTTGATTTACAGTATGCTACAGATTAATATGTCCCGTCACTAAAACTAAGGAGCTGACTTTACTTTCTCACCTCAGAGTATGGCTTCATGGTTACAAGTCTTTGAAGATCACATATAATGGCCATAGATTACCTACCGTATATATAGATTCACAATCACAGTAGTTTATTCCATTTATCTGTCATACTTGCTGTATGTGTTTTGTTTATACTCCATATTCCAAGCTTCACCTTATCTGTTTGTGAATCTGGAAGGCATGTACTAATCCCGGGTTGCCAATCTCGGCCCTTTGGGCTGTTGTTCCCGGCCCTCCTTGGTCCCTCCACAATGGCCAACCAAACTCACTGTTAATACATAGGGCATAGCAACCCCCTGTGGAGTGGTCACAAGTTGACCCCGCTTTCCTTATCAACTGGGCGGTCCTACATCGGAAAATTGGCAATGTTGATGCAGTGCAACTAGGTCTACAATTGGGATTTCTACCGCAATGGCCCCTGTCCGTTGCTGTGGAGTGTGCTCCCAATGTTTTTTGTAAAAAGATACCGTGATTGATTTACCACTTACCACCTTCCTTGGTCAGCCTTGGCATCGCGTCCCTCTTTTTCATGGTTGGTAATGGATCCAAGTATGCAATACATGACTCAGCCATACAGCATGAATGTCAAATAATAACAAAAACTCATGGAAATAAAATTTGATTAAAGGTGTCTGCACCACATTACGTGTTTCAGTCACCTTGATGTATCCTGGCCCCCGTATTGTTCATTTCTACAAGTTTCGTCTTAAATTAACTAATTACACATGTATATTATAGTTTGGATATTTATCGAGTAGATATTCATGCACTTTTTTAGTGAAGTTTTACAACTTTACTATATAATTTCAGTGTCTCCTTAATCACCTGTTTCGTTACATTGGCAAATTCTCCCCACATGTGGAATCTGACATTTTTTAAATTTTCTTTCGCTTTTTGTGTCTAGGGACTACTGTTCCCCTCATTACTTACAGTTGGAGGTCAGGATCCCATACAAGAATCACGGTCGCCTAATGGCGTGATGGATAAACTTTAAGTGGTCACAACATAAATTAGAGGCTTGTTTAGAAAGAATTTCCCCAAATCACACACAATAGAGATTTTAGGACAACAAGTGTCGAAAGCTTAATTATTTTTTATCCGATATTTTAAAGCATGGCTATCCTGGAAATGCAACATTAAAATGCTTTAATAATATGACCCTATAACATATTGCTTCACCATTTTTTCCAGTGTATGCCTTGTGTATACTGTGTTATCAGTACTTGGTTTGTTCAGACATTAGTCGATACATTTTATTAGCTTAATAAATAATAATACTTACAACATAGGTTGGAACATTTTAATTTATCAAAATGGGAAATTAGGAATTGGTAATATCATATATAAAAGGTCCCAACCTATTACCCTAAGAAACAGTTTTTGACTATATTAAGTAGTATATGTATTATGTCTACTAAAGTTTAACTGTTCCTCTTACTTTTCGCATTCGCATCTTTGCAGATTGTCTATCCAAATTAATTTTCTTTTTAATGTAGAAAATGTCAAGACAAGATTCTTTGAAGTTGTATATTTGTTGCTTGTTTCAAATTCTTAAATAAATCGATGATTAGCAATAAGAACGCAGCTTTTCGTCGCTCAACGATTCAGCATATTTAATTGTGTTCTTTGCATCTTTGTTTACTATTTTCCCTTTTAACTCATCTGACTATCTGAAGGAACATAACTAGTGTACATAAGCAGACGTTATGTACTTTTAACGTTGCTGTTGATGGCGTTATTGCTGAGCAAGCTAGTTTGATCTTCATTTCAAATACTTAGCATGTCCACATTAGGATTGGTTTTCTACCTATTTTCTGGTCATATCTACTTCATCATCTGATTTTCACATCAGTAAGACTGTGGCACACAGTCTAACAACTGCAAATCTTACCCATTAAGCCAGACAACCTGCAGGACCTGATTTATAATTATTATGAGATAATGCTCTGGAGTTCAAGAGTTATGAAGAAAAAATAACTATTTCAAAGGATTAAGACGCCACAAGATCATATATTGCCTGTGTCTTCCATTCAATTACTATTCTTGTTAATACGCCCCATGTGCATCGTATTAAAAAGCGAGAAATCTACCATTGATTACAGTAGACTACAGTTATTAAGGGAGGGCCGGTGGGCTGTGTCTTCCACTTCCAATAAATGGAATTATCAAACAGAGCAACATGCCACATATTTCCCCCTTTTCAAAACAGAATTAGACTTTGAATTTTAGGCATATTATGTGATTCACCCACAATTTTTAAACATGTATACAAGTTTTTGAGTGTTCTACATGTATCTAAAGCTTTCAAATATCGGACATGAAATACGCGGTGATACCGAGATTCACTATACACTTTAAAGTCACATACAATAATAAAATAATCAGATTTCAAATGACCATCATAGATACTTCACATCAGGATAAGCGGCTCTCTTACGCGTTTCGCTAACATTTAAGCGTCCTCAGAGATCCCTCCCGCCATTACTAAATCTGTAAACATGATTAGAGTCTTCACTCATCCTTCATATATGGTCCTTATACACAAGTTACATTACCGTGTCCCTCACAATCGGCTGGTCACGATACAGTGCTTGTTTTGACAACCCAGGTAGGATGGGCACCCAGTTTGCCACCGCCAGGCCACCGCCCCCCACCACCGACACAGGGATTGCCCGGAAGCGGGGGCACGAATAGGGGCCAAAGGCGTCCCGGCCCTCCATAACAAACCGCCCAGACATGACCCGCCTGCAATCGAATATGGAGTCCCACATAGAACCCAACAAAAATATTATACCACCAAGATGATGTGGTCAAGGATAATAAAGATTGGTGTCTAGAGGGGGTATGGGCAATTAGAGTGTGATAGTGTGTGTCTATGTGTATAAGTGTGCCACGTGTATGGGAGGATGGGAGTGAGCGAAATTGGAATAGAGACTGGAAAGGGTGGGGGGGTAGGGGGTAGAAAGAACAGGGACAGGAAGAACTGACAGAAGGGAAGAAATACATGACCAAAAAGACAAGGGAAGAAAGACAGGAGGTAGGGGGTGGTTAAGATAGACAAGAAGGGCGGTGGGGGAAGGAAGGCGGGGTGACCTGGAGATGTGTGAAACATGCTTAGAGTCCTGTGAGCGCTAAGTGTAGTGTATTGTACCAAGTGTATGCATGGTGTCTGTGTGCTGGGGGAGCTAGACGTGTCTCCCCTTGTTACACCCGGTGAATGAATACCCTTTGTGATGAAGGAGTGGGGGTTTTAAGTGTAAGTGCTCGGGACGGTGTGTAAAGTTATTACCACCCCATAGACCCGAGAGCCAGTGCCCTACCCAAAAACCAAAAGCCACTCTTCCCTTGGTCCCAGTAGCCTCCATGCTCGCCAACAAGGCTTACCCATGCCTCAGGCTTGTTGTGTGACGCCGCAACACCCGCCCCCATATATCCCCACCATCTGCCATGGACACTGGTAGCCTGCTCCCCAGCCTCCGATCATTCAGAGCAGGGGGCCGCGTCCCCCGTCTCATTGCGATGCACTGACGCTGTAGCACTTGGCTGCCAACGT
>CM070036.1:87462088-87476332 GCA_036250615.1 Ptychadena robeensis | reverse complement strand
GGGGTTGTGGTGGGGGTAGGGGTGTCTCTCCGGCGTCTCCCCATGCCGATCTCCACTCTCTTTACTCTGCTGCCGTCAAGTGCTTACCTCCGCCGGCTTCAAAATCATCTCCTGGGGCAAGCTGTAGTACGTGCTGGCGCGGTCCCGTAAAGCTGCGCGTGCACGTGCGCGCCTCATATCCTGCTACTTCCGGTTACCTCCCCCCGGGAAGGGACTTCAATCCTCCCCACATTCATCCTCCAGGTCATAGCAGAAAGTCTGGCAAAGCCAGCAACAACAAAGCAAGCAACACTAATCTTCAGGTTTTTAGCAGGCTTTTATGTTTAAATATTAGTCCATGCTTTCCTCCACTTTCCTCCACTAACACACCAGTTCTAGCATAAGAAAAAAAAAGAATTCCACATGTGTGGTAATAATATAGTATTTAGGCCGCTATGTAGAGTATCCTTTTAAGTACCTTTGTTGCTCAGAACCCTTGATCTATGGGATACCAAACTTTATTTCTGGTATCCAAGGGTTTTTGGAGGAAGTGCTGGAAGGATGGTGGTGCGTGGTGAGACTGCACATTACTGGTTTAAAATACATATTTTTAAAAAATACATATTTAAAAAGCACAGAATGGACTAAAAAGGAGACAAAGATTTCCAAAACTTTAAATTTCATACAGTTATTAAACTATTTCTATCCTAAAACGATAGTTAGTGATCGTATTAGGTGTCAACCTCTATAAAGACAGCCTTTTTTCAGCTCTATTCTATATGGTGATGAAAATTTTGCCTCTTATAATAATTTATCTGTTAGCTAAATTTAGTAAGCTGTAAATCTCTTCAATCCCAGAGATATCACTAGTTTGAGAAGACAAGGGGGACTTAGCCCGTAGGGTTGTAGAAAAGAATTTGCACAGACACTTATCGAGGGCTGAAAATGCTTTACTAGAGCTAACAAAGCTTCTTTAATTTTATTATCTCATGTACAGCCCCTTTGCTAATATCTTGCATACTTTAGTTCACTGGCTTCTATTGAAATCCCTAATTTGGTAACAACCTTTTAGGCTTGTTTTTAGCAAATAGCCAGTGAATGCTGAAAATTTAAGTTGACCATTTATTAGCAAAAAAAAATGAAACAACAACAACAAAACAAATCATCTCTTTCCCTCTAAACCTCTACCAATCTTCATCATGCCTGCTCCCTCAGCATCAATTCCCCTGTCACTCTGCGAGTCCTGCTTCTCCCTCAATTCATTACAAAATATTATTCAATGATAAATATTTTCATTTTAATTTGTGGTCCTGAGTGTATTGATGTATTGTGAATGATTCTTGTATGAAATGTATGGATATATCATTTAAAAAAGTATGAAAAATACTATATTTTTAGACCTAATAATGCCCCTGCCCGATAGAATATGGAACTTTGCAGATTTATGCTATAAACCTATGTTTTGTTAGAAAGACTCACCTATGAACCCTTTTTTTATTGCTGCAATCTGTTTAACAAAAGGTTATCAAACTGTACAAATGACTGGCACATGGTACTCTTATAAACTCCTTCACACAAGTGGAAGAACATTTGATTAAGTTTCCAGAGCCATTGTGAAGAGCAATAAAAATAGCAGCCTTTTAAACTGCACTGATGCTGATAAGGCATTAATAATTATAAGAACTCCTATACTGAAAGTTTGCTGACACCTCTTCCTGCTTTTGTTGGTGCTTTTTTTCAGTGCCAAAGGTTTACTATAAAAAACCATCTGCTCACGTTGAGAGTCATCATTGAACATCAGGCAGCCCATTTGTGCTTTTTCAACTGCTGTAAGAAGAAAACGATATTCACTTCATCATGGTGAAGCTTGTGCTACCGAACCCTGGATTGGAAAACAGAATACAAACCTATGAGGAGCTTGAAATCCTAGAACAAAAAGAGGCAGGCGAAAGACCACAATGGGATAACAAAGCACAATATATGCTTACCTGTATAGGTTTTTGTGTAGGACTTGGTAATGTATGGAGATTTCCCTATCTTTGTCAAAGCCATGGAGGAGGTATGTGCTTTGGAATTTATTTACTTAGTTTTCACTACAATGTTACTCTTGCTAGATTTTATATAAAATGACATAAACTGTAAAACCACTCTATACAGCTGTGTATATGTCTTGACAAAATTGTATTTTTTCTTAAGCATATTTTTAGTATGAAAAGGATTTGTGTTTTATTACTTGGGGGATTTCTGTGAAATTAAATGTCAAATTGGGAAGAGAAATGAAAATGGGAGTATTGTGGGTGGTTTGAGTATAGTGAGTCAGCCCAGGGTTGTGATAGAAACTTCTTTTTAACTATTCTGTGTTTTTGTGCTAAAAAATGCTTTTCATTTTAACAGAAAACTAGAATATAAAAATATAAAAAATAATAATAAATATAATATATAATCTCTATATAAATATATAAATTAATATTCTCGAAATCAACCTCTTACAACAGATTTACACCTTAGGGGGTAAACACTGAATTTTCTTGATTAGCAAAATGGGTTATTGTCTTGCAGCATCCATATTTACAAAACTATCTCTGTTATATATAATTAACTTAAATGAACTTAAATTCTATTATAATAATAACAATAAGACTTCTGAAACCAGTCACTACAATCACTACATAGGGAGCTGAGGGAGGGACAAGCAGGAAGTCAAAGGTGGAGGAACTATCTACAAACAGTAAATAGAGTGCATGTAATGTGTATGTGTGTGTGTGCTTGGCTTTATGGTAATGATTCATGCCTCTGCATGAATGTAGAGTATGTGTCTATGTGAATGATAAATGTTTCTGCATGATTTGTGTGTGTATATAGGATACACATCTCACGATTGGTGTGAAAACTGAATTAAGTTATAGTGAAATAAAGTTTGAGGACCATTTGACAAACACGGCTAGTGTGAAATGGCCCTCCATCTGAAACTGTGTAGTTTGAATGGGGAGGGGGGCCTTGATAATGTTTCTATATAAAAAAAAAACACTCAGTTAAGATATTATGAAGCATGTGATGTGCTATGTGAAGCATCACACACACTGTTTTGATTGACTGAGCTTGATGATCAATCTCTTTGAGATAAAAGCAATTATAAGGAGGAAATAAAGAAAAAATACATGCATTCTACTGTTTATTAACCTAGAAACAAGACATATAGCACTAGCTACTACTGGTGTGCTTAAAGATGGCCTTGTATCCTCCTGCCTGATGATAATCACCTGTCTGTCTGTGCCCACCTTCACTTCTCCATAAATTGACTTGCTTAACCAAAAAGGTATTTTGTTGGAAAACAATGAAAAAAAATGTTTTACTGTTGGATGCCCTTGTCCAAATAAATGCTCTAAACATAAAACATTTTTTACTTTGTGCCTTTCATCTCTCAACCTCCACAGTGGGGCAACATTAGAATATACAGATTGGGGACTTAAAATATATAAGTGGTTTGGCTAGCTAAGTCAAATAAACAAGTTAACAACTTGTTAATTTATCTACCAGACTCACACCTTTCCACTTTTTGGCCACATTTGTATGGCCAATGGCCATTGAATATTCTTTTTGGACATGCTCAACCCATGTTGCCCAATACACGTAAAAAGGAAAGGTTCATTACCATCCACTTTACGCATGTTGACATGTTTTGGCAACTCTTATAGCTTAACCTCACATTACCATTGTCAATATAGAAACCAACTACTCCAGACCCAGAAACCCCAGAGAGACTTAAAGTAGCAGTGGCTATGGAACTTCAAAGGGATCTCCATGCAAGGTTAGGGTCAGAATGTGGAAACACACCTATGATACTTACAAGATTACAACAATATTTCACATATATATTTCAGATCAGCTGTAACTTTCAAGTCATAAAAAGGAGTACCATATAGTAGCATGTTACAGCAAAGAAGGCAGGGCTGGACCATGCAGTACTCATTTTATATTCCTCCAACAAAGTCAAAAGGCCGGTGCCAGGTGGCAAGTGTGTCTATACACTAACAGTATCCATTTATTGGAGCAGAGACGAGTCTGTGTCACCAATTTTTTTATATTGCAATTCTTAACGCAGAATTCATGCTGTCTGAGTAGCCTCAATTTACCCAACTATTTACATATAGGAGGAGTCACAATATAAATTCATGGGAACAGACTGCGCTAACAACAGCAATAGCTTAGAGTTGATGTTTTTTTTAAACATCAGCTGGTATTTACAAATACATTCTGCATTTCAGAAAAATAATTACTTATCTCTCCCTCTCAAATGTAAATAGTTGTTCATGTGTAAGGCCATGTTTCCATTGCGTCAAAATCCCTCCGTTTGACGTACGTCAAACAGAGGGATGTTGACGTATTCCATTGATTTCAATGTGCAGGTTTACACATACGTTGCTTTCATACTTTGGTCTCCGTTGCGCTAAAATCAACGTAGCTTACTACGTTGAAATTAGCGCAACGGAGACCAAAGTAGGATGTGTACGCCGGCGCACCCATTGCATTGCATTGAGTGTACCAGCGGACTGTATTCCCCTTTAAAAACATCACTTCCTGTTTCGTGCAACCATCACTTCCTGTTTCAGTGACTGCACTCGGGATTCAGAGAAGCCACGTGGAGAGAGCTTGTAAGTTGTTCTGGTGGTCCGTTGTGGGGACTGGGGAGGTGGATGGGCATGCTGGTCTGGGGTCTGAGGTGGATGTCACACTGGATGAGGTACTGGGAGATACTGGTCTGGGGTCTGAGGTGGATGTCACACTGGATGAGGTGCTGGGGCATACTGGTCTAGGGGTCTGAGGTGGATGTCACACTGGATGAGGTACTGGGGCATACTGGTCTGGGGTCTGAGGTGGATGTCACACTGGATGAGGTACTGGGGCATACTGGTCTGACAGATGGTCTGACTGTTCAAAAAGAAAAGAGGGAGAAAGAGAAAAGTGAATGAAAGCTCAGAACAGAAGTAATGAGGCAATGAAGGTTGTGTGGTGCTTAGGAAAGTATGTGTGTGAGTGTGTGCGCAGTGATGTGTATGATAAGGGCCAGGTGGGATAAACATCTGAAATAGTGAATGTGGGTGATTCAAATCAGGGAGAGAACAGAGAAAAGAAAGATATGGAGCAGAAAGTACAGATACTAAAGCCATATAAGTATAGAACACCCGAACATAGTGAAAGTCAATCTTAAGTGAAAATGTGAAGGAAAGGTAAGGGGCACAGGGAGTAGTGTGCTTGAAGAGTTTGGGCTTACCTTGAGGTTACAGTCCTAGTTGGTATGGTAATCCCCTGTATCCAATCTCAGTCAGAGTCCTGCATCAGTCTAGGGATGTTAAATGGTCAGGTCAGCCACAGAATATGCAGGGGGTTATTCCTCCTACATCACCAGTGCCCTGTATCCTTTGCCTTCACCATATATATATAAATACATTGTGTGTTGAAATCTCACCAGTTCACTGTTGGGAAAGATCGTCCAGTCAGGTCCAGTCCTTTGTTTAAATGAAGCCAGGCGGATAAAATACCGCCAGCTTATTGTTTATATGCCCCCCGCCGCGGGCGCCCGGGTCACGCACGCCATACGGCATACACGTGACCCTATTGGGCGTCCGCGTACAGGCGCGCATCCTGTGTCTCCCTGGCAGCGCCGTATGATGTCAGCGCTTTGCCAGAGCCCTCTCTCCTCCCTCCGAATGGGTGCGAGGGCGGGGCCCAGGCGATGGTCCGGCGGCGGCTCCCGCCCCCCGGTCCGCCCACCATATTATCCCAGCACGGTGGGCGGGCCCCCACGCCGAGGCGCCACCCACTTGGGCGGCCACCCCGGCATCGGAGCCCGCCCCCGAACTGGACGGCGAGCATCCTACAGGGGAGAGGGAGTCCCCACCCGGCCACTCACCAGGGCAACCCAATCATCGCCCCCAAATCAGCGCCATAATAGGCACTGTCACTCGATCCCCCACATACCCGGACCCCCCTCCCAAAAACATTGCCCCAAGCAGACCTGGGGTGGGGGCGGGGCCCGGCAGACGACTCCCCATACAGTACTCTCCCAGTGGGCGGGCCCCACACCGAGGCACCACCCACTTAGGATTGCACGGGAAGCATCACCCCAGGAGGGGGAACCCCTACCCAGCCGGGCCGCCGATGTCCCAAACCCCCACCCCAGGTCACATCCACCAACCCCACACATAGTGGGACACGGCAGGGAGGGACAAGGGGGGGAGGAAAGGGGGGGAAGAGGAAATGGGAGAGGAGTGGAAGGGGCCCCTTACCCTAGGGTAGATGGTGGGGAGAATAAACTGGGAACATGGGGAGAGAGCAAGCCCCTCACCCATGTCTCAGTTCCCCCAATGACAAGATGTTGGTCACTGGGTCTGGCGCGCCTGCAGCCCCCATAATGCACCACACATCCACATCTGCCCAGACAGAATCCTGTAATATTTGGGTTAAGAGGGGTTACCCTATTGTATAGGTCCCAACATAGTTTGCACGGTCTCATCTTTGGTGATCTATAGAACAAAAGGAGAAAAAAAGACATTTAAATAAAGTAAAATAATTTGATCTGTGACTTTTCAACTATCGTAACAATGTTCTATGCCGGTAAACCATAGGTCTCACTAAGATATGTATAGGAAAATTCTAAAGAAAGTATTTATTCCATGACTCTTTTAGTCTCATGGACTTGGAAGTCAAGGCAATCCAAATGTACATGAAAAGTAAGTACCCCAGCCACACTGGCTGGAAATACCTGCTACATGTGGGAGACATAGTCTCTCACATGTAATTTCATAGTATAATCTCTCCTGAATTGTTTTATTTAGTTTCCTGCTATTCTCCGCTCAGTCTTTAAGGAAGCACTTAAAATTCAGTGCTTCATTAAGCCCTGGAGGTTTACAGGTGGATTCTCCCGAACAGGTATAGAGAGAGATTTCGCCACGACTCCAATTTGGCCACTATCTTGGCCAGCAGAGGTGTGTAGTTGAGTTGCTAAAGTGCTGACTGGGTTTTGCCTATTTTAATGCCAAGATACGTTATATAGTGAGGCGCTGTCTTAAATAGAGTGGAGTCCAACCAGGCTCTCCGGGCTATCTTGGTTAGGAGAAGTAATTCGCTTTTAGTGGCATTGATTTTAAAGCCTGCTTGCGCCCCAAAGTCCGTGATGATTTTAATGTAGAGGGGGATGTCATGTACTGGGTTAGATGAAAACAATAATATATCATCGGCGAAGAATGCATCGCGCAACGAATGTTTCCCAATAGGGATGCCCATTGCATCCGAGCAGGTTTCTATTGGTCTAACCAGAGGGTCTATAATCAAATTAAAGAGAAGAGGGGATAGGGGGGCAACTCTGTCTTGTGCCCTTTTAATGCCTGAAAGGTTTGGATAGGAAGCCTGGTGTTGTGAGATTCGTGCCGCAGGGGAGAGTACATGTTAATACCTAGAAGAGCCATTTGACATTCACATTATGAAAAGCTTTTTCCGCATCAATAGCCAACAATGTTACATCTGATTGAGGATGCATTCTTGCAAATTCAAGAGTTTGGAGGGTTTTACGAATGTTGACGACTGAACTTCTCCCCTGGACTAACACCACCTGGGTGGGATGGATGAGCTCTGGCAAGATTCTTGCCAGCCTGTTGGCCACAATTTTGGACAGGATTTTGGCATCCAAGTTGATAAGTGATATCAGGCGGTATGAGCCCGGATCCAGGGGATCCTTACCCTTCTTTGGTATGAGTTTTATGTAGGCCTCATTGGCAGTTGGGAAGTACACTCCCTCCTTCCAAAGGTGCGTGTATAGGTTGTAAAGAGGGTCCAGTAGATCTGTCATGAGAAATTTATAAAATTCTGGGGTGAAGCCATCTGGGCCTGGTGCTTTGTTGTCTGAAAGACCTTTTATGGTAGCCTCTATGTCTGTAACAGTGATCGGGGCATTGAGGTCTTGTAGTTGAGAGTCCGACAATTGGGGTAGGGGAAGGCTGTCAAGCTATTTGGTCTGGGCCGCGTCGTCTGTGGCATCCGCTTTGTAAAGGGAGGTGTAATAGTCAGCAAGTATGTTAGTTATGGCTCTAGGATCAGTTTCAGTCAAGTTAGCGGGGGTGCGGAGCGTGGGGATGTGGGTGCGCGGCTGGAATGCCCTGACTAAGTTAGCCAGAAGCGTGCCAGCTTTATGTCCCTATCTATGGTAGTGTGCGTCCCACATGTTGTGGGAGAGTTTTTCCTTGTCCTCAAACTTCTGGTCAAAGGCCTTTTTCACCTCCTGCAAATTGGTCATGTTAGTAGGTGTTGGTGCATCTCCCTCTGAGCCTCCCTGAGTTTTTTAAAGGCCAGATGATATTGTGATGCATGTTTGCGCTTAGCAGACAGGTAGGAGATGGCTATCCCTCGTAAGTGAGCCTTGGCCGCCTCCTAAAACAATATTGGGGTGTGAAGGTGTGGTAGGTATTAGCAGTATAATCTTTGAGGGCCATGGCCAAATGGAACTCCGGGTCGGAGATTAATTGTTTCGGGAAGTCTCCCCCTATTATCTTATGTGGTGTAACGTCCTGTGCAAGTCGCCTCGTCAAGTCTGTGAAATACATTTTGGAAGGGGAGTTTGGAGCATAAACATTATGAATGGATAGGCCATGCCATTGACATGGATGGTCAGGGAGACTAGTCGACCCTCCTGGTCTGTAGATTGCGAGTGCAGTGTGTATTGTACATTTATGTTAATAAGAATCATTACCCCTCCCTTCCTGCCATTCGCAGGAGAAGCAAAGACCTCCCCCACCCACATTTTTTTCATGCGTTGCGTGTCTCCAGAACCCAGATGTGTTTCCTGTAAGAGGGCTACTCCAGTCTTTAGTTTTTTAAGGTGTTTCAGGACCTTATTACGTTTAGTTTGGGCCCGGAGACCCTTCACGCTCCACGATATTATTTTAATCGACATGAAGTATAATCAAAGTGGTAAGTGACAGGAGGCGTAAACATTTTGTGGTCTCCACTCCGTGTCGGAGGCACGGGTACTGAGGGTCACCAACCCTGCCTCTGCACCGAAGCAGAGGGCCAGGGAGTACTATGGCACAGGTGTCAATATCATCACTGAAATCTAGACCGAATGCAGAGCGGTCAACAGAAAAACAAATAAGTAAACAAAACTGGGGAAAACTGATGTCAACTCTAAGGACATCATGGATCAAACATAAACAGTGTAACAAATAGGCTGTTGAAGCCATGCTGTAAGTGGAGCTTCCTTTTTTCCGCATGGTAGGCAGTAAAGGAAAGGCTCCCTTACCCCCAGCTAGAGACACACAGTGTAGTATCAAAATGCATAACTTATAGGCAATACTAAATTCTCCTAAATGGCAGCCGCCAGTAAGCATTTAAACAACGTTAATGTGCACAATATACTCAAGTGAAGACGAAGAGTTCCATGGCAACCTCGATGAAGACTGGTCAGCGGTATCTAGAGATTTGAGTGTCTCTTTTGGGATGTCTTGATGTCGAGAAGTAAGCGGTCGTAGGCATTGGGGAAGTGGGGATGGCGTGTTCGACGAAATAGCTCTGATCTTCCTTGGAGGGGTCGGTGCTTCCAGGGCGGGGGCCTGCTGTTGATCGTCGGGGTCTGTGATTTGTGTAACAAAAGTCTCAGCGTCTATGGGGTCTGCGAAGGAGTAGCTGTGGCTGGAAAGGCCAAAGTAAACCTTATGGCTTTTTGGGACAACATGGAGCAGATTTTACTGAACTGCCGGCGTTTCCTGGACACCTCCGCCGAATAATCTGCAAAAACAAGTAACTTTTGCCCCTCCAACTGCAGGTTTTTCTGTGACCTGTAAGCCTGGAATAGTTGTATTTTTTCCGCCTAGCCGTGGTATCGAACTATAACTGGACGCTGGGTTATGCGGTCTGGGGCAGGCGGCCCCAGTCTATGCGCCCTTTCTACTTTGTGCGGTTTGTCAAAGCCCAGCAGTTTAGGGATAGTTTCTGCACACAGGGTAGCAAGTGCAGGTGGGAGAACGGTCTCTGGGACTCCCACAATCCGAAGGTTATTACGTCTGGAACAGTTTTCTAAGTCATCAAGTTTCGTGTCAGCATAGTCCAGACGTTTTTCCAGGTCTAAGATTATATCTGTGTAAGCAGTGGCATCGTCTTCCATAGAAGAGACACGCTGTTCCAATTCAGCAATGCGGTGACCCTGGTCATCCAGCTCTTGTCTCAAGGGCTGTAGAGCTTTTGCAATCGCCTGGTCAATGGCTAGCTGGATGGTTGGGGTGAGGAGGGCAGCCACTGCAGACGCTATTTCAGCAGTATCCACTGTGGATGGGGGTAGGGGCTGCGTCTGGGTGGCCTGTGGTGTGCTGGTGGTGGCCTCGATCGGGCTGGTGTCTGTGGGGGGTCTGGTGGGCTTGGTGGGGGATGATGTGCCCGTCGTCACCTTACCCGTGGATGCCGATGGAGCCTTGTCCACTTTGCCCAGCTTTTTAGCCGTTTTGCTTTGAGCGCGTGGGGCTGCATCCATGTTGGAATGCTGGGCGCGTGGTGGTTGACTGTGCCGTCCTGCTGTCTAGTCGGGGGTGGCCCAGGGACAGAAATCTGTCCATGCAGGGATGCTGGCGTGTGTCCCCCGCTGTGCGGGCAGATTTGCGGGGCTGGCTACGGCTGATGGAGGCTTTAAATGCCGGTTTTAGAAGCTGGGGGAGCATTTACCCACTTTTAAGGCCAAGTTATATACAAGGTAAAGAGCAAAGCAATACTCACTTTCAGTACTTCATCGTCCTCATAGGCTAACCCCATAGGTAAAAAAAAAAAGCCTTCATTGTAATAAGTTAAACCCAAAATGTTCATCATCATCCCACCTCTCTAGGGATTAACATGCATGGACAAATGGTTCAACTTCAAACAAGATGACTAGATCACTACCCTATTTAAGATACTTTAGAACAAAAACTAGAAAAATCAAAACCACAGTAGCCTAAATGGGGTTCAGGGTGTCCTATGCAAAAAATGGGTATAGGGAAATATTAATTTCATGAAAAAACACATGCTAAAAAAAGCATAAAGTGTGAAGAAGCACTAAAACACTCTACTAATGCATTACACTTTACATCTAGTGGTTATTTTAGGTAATGTCCAAGCAGAAAATGCTGCAGTTTATTGAAAACCAGCCTAGGCCGTACAGACAAATCTCTCACGATTTTTAAAAATTAATCAGTGCCCCACCTTGAAGGAAAAATGTTAAAACTAGCAAACAATAATGGGCTTTTAAGGCACATTGAAAAATCTCCTGGACTAATGAAGTACCTTAAAAGGTTTTTATTATTTTACACATGATTTAATGGACCATTTGATAATATCAATAAAAGCAACAAGACAGACAGTGGCTCGCATGTGAGCCCAACATTACATTACAGTTATATGTTTCTCAACGATCAGTTGGCGTGTCCCAAAGCTTCCAGCGCATTTTGCCTGGTACAGGCTTCATCAGGGATTTCTTGGAACCGCATATCACATATAGCAACAAAATACATGTCATATTTAAACCATTGCATGTCCAGCTGGTCACCTATAGATACCGATAAGTTGGAAAACATACCTGGAATACCCTTTACAAGGAGTCCAAGTCTCAGAGAAACCGTGAAGGCAGGCAGAAGGAGAAGCCGACCTAGGCATTGGAGCGTTTAGGAGCGTTTTGGGCGCGGTGCGTTTTTGAAAACACCAAGCCGGGCGTTCTGACGCACCAAAAACGCGTCAAAACGCGCTAAAAACGCACCGAAAAACGCACAGAAAACTGATTTAGGGCGTTTTTTTTTGCCTTGTGTGAGTGGATGGGAAACATCCCTATCCACATCACTTCCTGCTCCTTACACATGTGGATGGATGACAGAGTTTGTAAGTACTCCTCTTTTAATTAAACTGACTTCTGTAGCGCTCTTTCACACTAGCTGTGCTGTAACAGAACCACAATGCAGCGCAGATAGTGTTAATGCAGTGTACATTTCAGTGCTCTTTCACACTAGCTGTGCTTTACCTTTTACGGCCCTTTCACACTATGTGCGCTGCGCCTGGGGTTGCACTTCATGTCGATATGGACGTGGTAGCGGTAATGCAACCGTGTCCGCTAACCATGCATTTTACCGGCGGCGAAACGCATTTTGCAATGCGCTCCACTTGTGTCCACCATACACATACTAGACCTGCAGAAATGCATGCAGCAAGGTGTTTTTGGTAACCGTGCCATCGCATGTCACCAGAAATGCAAGCGCAGGGCTAGTGTGAAAGGTTTTTTTGTAACCCTTGCCGTGCTGTGGTACTGTACGGAACCGCAGCAGCTGGGCGGCTACTGTAAACGCCCCCTTACACTAGTCTTGTTTTTGCATTTTTGCCCTGCAGCATGCATTTTTGCAGGCACAGCGCAAGCATGTTGCATATACTTGTATGGGACCCTCTAGCGTTACCACTAGCTCATCTGTTACCTTCTCAAAAACACCCATTGCAACACCTATAGCTCTCTGATGTATATAATTTCTAAGCAAGGTAATTCGCATTGAGAGAATCAAGCACCAAAGACACTCAATGTTCAGAGGCAAAGAGAGGCAATGACTCGTCACGCACTTCTGCTACCCACAATTCTCTGGTTTCCTGTAAAATCTGCATACTCTATTGAATGCATTGGAAAAAAATGCACCTAAAACACGTGCTTGAAAAACACACCTAAAACGCACCAAAACACACCCAAAATGCACCCTAAACGCACATTAAAACGCACCAAAACGCTCCCAAAAACGCACTTGCATTTTTGGTGCACCAGCAACGCGTCCTCACGGAACCAGTCGGAGGGGGAGAAGCGGGGAACTGTGCTCCCCCAATCCATGATTGGTCAGGAGAGGGACTGAAGAATCCCGCCCCCCTCAAGCATGACACGGAGTTCCCCGATGTGTTGGGGAGACACCCACTTCTTGGCAGTGACAGGAGCCAGACATAGGTCATCCCCAGGTGCCGGCCATAACCCAGAGGTCGTGGTGGTCACCTAGGGAGAAAGGACCCAACCCCACCCCCCCACACTGAGACACCAGTGCCCGCAGCGCCCCCCACCCCCCAATCATCACTGGTCCTCTGGCAGCACAATGGTAGCCTGGCCAGCTGACATGCAAGGTGGACTATTCATGATGAACTAAATTGATCACAATATGTAATGATAATCACTAAACAATGCAGAATAAGATCAATAGTCAAAAACATTACATACAACAATAGTACAAAAGATCATTACATTAAAGCAAATACTTATATATTGGTTATGATAACCGGCCATCCTAACTTATAGATAAAAGTACATACAGTTAGCAATATGATTAAAGCTATTTATTGCACTGATATGATTTAATCCCATCAGTGTGATGCTCAAATGCTCAAAGGTTGCTCCCATTCCCCCCGGCCCTTCAATCCCCCCCCCCCCCCCCCCCTTTAAAGGCTTGAAGGTCAGGACATCATTTAATCCAGGGTATTTTGTGGCGTTTAGTCTGTGGATCCACCTATTCTCCAATTGCAAAAGCAATTGTATTGAGGGTTCCACATGTGCCAAAACAGAAAATGAGATGTTGTCAGCATCATAATTGTGTTGCATCCCTACATCTTTGGCAATTGGGGTAGCCAAATTGCCAGACTCGATTGAATACAAATGCTCTCGAATTCTAATCCTTAACTCCCTTTGAGTCTTGCCTACATAGAAGCAGCCACATTGATATAGCATAACAATGTGTTGTACCGCATGTGATTTCCTGTTGTATTCTGTGCTGCTGGCCAATCTACCCTCCCTGATCCAGTGGCACTGAATTCATTTCTGACATCTTGTTAGACCCAATTGTGGTCTAGATACAACTTGAGAGAAATTACTATGAACTAGATTACCTCGAATTGAACGAGAGCATCAATATGTGATTCCAGGCTGGTTATCTATGTATTTGGAGATAATCGGATTAGTATTCAAAATGAACCAATATCTATTAAGGATGATAAGGGACATCCTTAAAAGATATTGTTTCATTTTGACTACTGATCTGATTATCTCCAAATACATAGATAACCAGCCTGGAATCACATATCGACGCTCTTGTTTGACTAGTCTGGTAAACCCATCACACCGATGGGATTAAATCATATCAGTGCAATATAAAGCTTTAAGCATATTGCTTACTGTATGTACTTTTTTCTATAAGTTAGGATGGCCGGTTATCATAACCAATATATAAGTATTTGCTTTAATGTAAT
>CM070036.1:87446816-87459819 GCA_036250615.1 Ptychadena robeensis | reverse complement strand
AGGGCAGAGTATACAAAACACACATATGTACAAATAAGGTGCATACCCTGGTCACTACAAGACAAGAGGCCCTTTTGGAAGAAACTGCCTAAATATAAGGCAACTCAAAGCCAATAAGGTAAGGTAAGTTCTACAAAAGGAGAGGACATAAATGTTGGAGAATTTGGAGATACACATAGAACACCTGCGAAAGGAGATAAAACTTTTCCAGAAGGACAGAAAAAAAAGCACACCTGCCTAGTACAGGAATCAATCAGGTGCCCAAACTGAAAGAGACCACGTTGCAACCAGGGGGAGGACATAGGAAATGATAAGCTGATAGTGATTCAGGGGCAGAAAAGAAAAGAGATGAGCTTGGAGATGGGACAGTAGAGGTGAAAACGATCTTGTGTATGTCTCCAAGTCTCTTTAGTGAACAACTCCAATGTGAGGGAGGACAATGACATGATAGAGGCCTCACCATTCCACAACAGAGTTAGGGTGTATGGGAGCCATACAAAGCTTTTCCAGCTCGTTCAAATGATTAAAGGACTTCAGAGAGGACCACTAGGAGACAACTCTGAGCGGAGCGGCAAAATACTTGTGGATTTGAGGGAAGGCTAGACCGCCCTGATCCCTGGGGGCATAGAGGACAGAGCTGGAAACTATTTGGCACCTATAGTTCCACAAAAATGGAAGATTGATCTGAAACTTTTTAATATGGTGGGAGGGGATGGGGATAGGAAAGGTCTTAAATACACATGAGGCATGAGACATCTTAGTAGTGGCAATCTAAATTCAAAAGGAGGGCTTCATTTGTAGTCTTATTGGCTATGTCAATGACATTTATGGCTCATCTGGTTTTATCTCCAGCCTGCCTAAAAGACATGATCTTTGTGTTTATCGGAAAGTAGACATTGAACCAACTGAAGGGAGAGTTATTTAGTGAATCATTTGAGATCTGAGTACAGCAAGGCTATGGAATGGTAATTGTGACGAACGCCCTCTCTCAGACCGCAACCCTGCGCATAGACTTTACTGCAGCTACATCTACGTGCCGGCAGACCAAGCGGGGCACTGTCACAGGAACAAGGGGAACCTACTCTGTCCTTGTCACACACACCTTTACAGGTAGCAAGTGTGTGTGACAAGGACAGAGTAGGTTCTAATCTACGCGCCCTTGCTACACACACCTTTACAGGTAGACAGGCTTAGACAGAAGCACGAACCGTACGCCTGTTGTATTTCTGCCTTATCGAGCCATCTGCTGCCGCTGAGACAGGGATATCTCAGAAAACACAAAATTATAGTAGCTCTTCAGGTTCGCTAGTTATACTATTTCTACTTTATTTGGAGAACCTACACTTTTTACACTTTTTATAGTGTTTAATAAAAAAACAAAAGACAATAATAGACAAAACAGTGCATACAAAAATACAGAAAAATCTACAAAACACAACAGAACAATAACAGACTATAGAACAATAGTTTACTAGAACTAAAGGAAAAAGGTGAAAGGATGCTTAAGTAAGATCGAGTTGGCTTGGTCCAAGTTCTGGTAAAGTCCAAACTATCTGTTTGGTTCTATGAGGTGTGATATATGAACAATGGCCCAACACCTTCCTCACGGGGCAGTGCTTCGACAAACACTTAAGGCAGACATTTAACCAGATATTGCTAATGGAAGGATATATGCATATGACTATTTTTATCATAGAGATATCTTAATCAGTATGTTTGATTATGACAGTAATTACAACATAAGGGGTGGTCCTTAAGCGGTTTTGAAAGTATGGTCAGGTAGGACCACATTTCAGGGGGGAGCTGTTAAATACCATGTGAGGAACTAGAATGTGAGAAAAAAGCCTTGTAGTAACAGTAGGGCAAACCATCTGGGCCTGGGGCTTTATAAGCCGGGTGAGTCTATATGGTTTCCAGAACTTTCAAGTGATGGGATTGTTGAGGTCAGACACAGCCTCCTCCAAAAGGTGAGGCATATTAGTGGAGTCCAAGAAGCACTGTATGCAATAAGGTCAAGAGTAGCAGGGAGGTGGGGAATATATGAGTTATTAAATGGACTCTGCTACGATCTCAAAGAAGCAGTAAGTGTTCACAATCCAACCACTCTGAACAAAGTTTTAAAACGTACTGCTTCTTTGAGATCGTCGTCTGCGTGTCCCTCCTCCCCCTCCCGGTGTCACAGAAATAATGGCGTGACACCGGGGGGCGGAGGCATTCTCAGACGGCACGATTTTTCAAATAATAAAGCTGTATTCAGTTTGAATTAGTGCTTGTTTTAACTACAGCGACTACAGTGACCGACCGTGCCCATAGGAAATGATTGGACGCGGTCAAAATCCGCGTCCATATTTGCTATGGACGCAAATTTTTACAGCGCCCAATCATTTCCTATGGGCACGGTCCCAGGTCAGTCACAAGAAGCATATCCGATTGCACAGGCTGCATGGGTTGCAGTCGGTAGCGGACGCGTGGTTAGAATCGCATCCATCCGCATCTGACCGCTGTAGTGGAAACAAGCCCTAAAAGTTAAAACCACACTGAAGTAAAGACTCCCCCCAACCCCCCCCCCTGTCATTTAACTGATAGTACAGACGACATCACACTGGGGGTGGGGGCGCCAAATTCAAAAGAGACTTGTACTGGATACAGTGATAACTGTATCCAATACAATTCAAAGTAAAAAAACACACAAAACACTGTCAATTGAATTAAACTTTGATTATAAACAAATATAAATACACATTGTTTTAAAATATCTCATACTAAAGAAGTATTTAAGAGATTTCATAATCAGTTGATACCTTTTATTAATTTTTTTTTTAATTACATTAAAAAAATAATATTTTTTTAAATAATTGTTTGTTTCACATATTATTATAGTCCGTGTGTCTACTAGACCCTTGTATAGACAGCTTTTGGGAAGTTACAGGCCTACAACATAAAAAAAATCAGTTAAAGTCTTTGGTGCGCTTTTGGTACAGAAATCTATACCTCAGCAGTGCGTTAGGGAGGTTAAATAGCGATGGGGGAGGAGAAGAGCAACGGTAAAGTGACTTAAGGAAGGGAATTTGCAAGGAGTTGGGTAAATAGATATTGCATAAACAAATATCATGTCCCTGCCAACTACCCCACAGAATCAGTAAGTGACCCTTTGGATCACTATAGGAGTCCTGTTACTTAGCCTTAAACATGACAGCGACCCCCAATTTCTTACAAGAGGAAAAGGCAAATAAGACTGGGGAAAATACAGAGTGGCAAACTTCAGGGAGCCCCCCTGGTGTAAATGCTTCTTCTGGATAAGAATCACATATACACCCGAACATCAGGAAATCTAGCTGTCTCTTTACAAAAGAATTGAGCCCCATAATATTTAACCTCCCTAGCATTTGAGGCGAGCCCAGTTTGTCCCAATCAATACAGGAGCGGGGAGCGGGAAAAGCTGTGTCGATTACATCGGCGCAGCATTTTTAGGGTTCCAGAACCGCCCTTTTGGCATCATTGGTGGCACCAAAGGGGCAGGGGGCGCAACATAGACCTCCAAGGCGGCAGCAACGTGGACAAGGGGGAAGAAGAGGGGGGGGGGCAATTTAAGCAAAGTACTATGTAATACTAGGGAGGTTAAAGATTGCAGTTGAACCATTCCTGCGAAACAGATAGGCACACACTATGCATAATAATGCTTTCAAAAAGAGCACCAACACATGGAGGCAATCTGGTAGGACTGGACACAGTGAGCAGGGGCAGGACCCGGGTCAGGGAGCCTAGAAAAGGGACACACACTAGAGGACAGAGAGTAAAGAAAGAAGAGAGCAGTAAAGAACCATATAAGAGGACAGCAATGAATCAGGTAGAATACAATAACAACCTACTAGTGGTAATCTAGTAGTGAAATGCGTAGCTGTATTCTGATTTACTGTATGCAAATTATCTATATCAAAATATATATGCCTAGAAAACCTATTTTACCATTTACACTTGTGCATGGTTTTTTATGCACAGCGCAAGTATTAATGCAGAACACAGTCTAACACATGCATTACCAATACATAACGCTTCACTTAAAATGGGAATGAGCCAAGAGTTAAAATTTTTGAGAACAAGTAGCCCTCTCAAGTTATATAAACTTAAAGAGTTTGAGCAAACTTTATATCCAATATTTATGTGTTGCTCATTAGTTGAAATTGACACATACATTCCACCACAAGTGTGCTAAGTGGGAGGGTCTACTATTAGTTATTTTATCACTTCTAGCGTAACTCAGAAGGATAAAATATCTGATCACTTATGTCTATAGCTCCCCATACATGCTTTGATTTGGACCGCCGTGCAGCCACAAATCAAATGCTTAAACTGTAAATTTGGCGATAAATCTACCCCAAATCGATCTAATACATTACTGACATGACTGTTATGTTTAGATCGATTGCCTTACCTTGGATGGGACCAGCTGAATTGTACCTACATTTCCGTAAAGCTCCTGCTCTACCTAGGGCCTGTTTACAGCCAATTTACAGCTCCAAATTATAATTTTTTTAAACATTTAAAATGAAGAGGTGAGCAATAAGGGACAGGGAAGTGGGCATGATGCTGATGGTGCACGAAGAGGCCGAGGCCTTGGGCACAAGGAAACTGTGCCTGCTGCCAAAACAAAAATTACTGTACCCAGCTTCATGTCCAAGCTAGCTGGTCAGCGCAGGACAGCACTGTCCAAGTCGGGCCAGTTCGAGCAGTTGGTCGGTTTGATTGCACAAGATAATGGTTCCAGTCAGTTGAGCACTGCCCTCTCTTCCACAGGTCCAGTGTCTGAAGACAAGGGCCTAGTTAAGGAAATCCTCCCTCTTGCCAAAGCAGTGATCCCACACTTGGATATTTCAAGGAGCTCTTTACACAATTAGGGTTGGCCCTCTCACCCAGCACACTGGAGGAGGTACCTGAGATATTGTGTCCTGATTCCCAATCATTCATTCATGAAGTGGATGAGGATGAGATACAGTTGCCAAACACTCAGGTTATGTTAAGGGCAAGTCAGGAGGATGATCAGAGTGAGGAATCGGAAGAGGAGGTGGAGCATGGTGAGGTCACTGACCCAACCTGGGAAGGTGACTAGCCGAGCAAGGACAGCCTTCCGCAGCTTAATGTTGGCATATGTCCCTAGGTACGCATTTCCCAGCCACCACTATTTTTCCCGGTGTGCCATACCATCTTTGCATCAGCATGTGTCACAGAACATCACCCGTGCCCTGACCAACGCAGTAACTGTGAAGGTCCACCACACCACGGACAAGTGCTGGTGGCCAGGGACGCTTCATCTCCATCACAGCACACTGGATGAATGTTTTAGAGGCCAGAAGTGAGTAGTATCCTGGGACAGCACAGGTGCTACCCAGGATTGCGGGCCCTACGTCCATCAGGATCTCCACCAGCAGCTTTGCTACTGGCTCCAACCTCCACTTCTCCTCCTCCGCCACCTCCTCCTCCACTTCCACCTCAAATTCTGCCATCAGTCACTAGCTGAAAGCAGTGTGGCACTGCTGTGGGGAAGCACCAACAGGCCGTGCTGAAGCTGATCTGCTTGGGGGACAATGATGAAGGAATACAGGGCAGACCGTGTCACCATCTTAAATTATCCCTCAGTGCCGACCAACTCTACACCTTGGAGGTGCTGGCCTGCACTGCCGCAAGCGTTTTACCTGAGTCTGCATTCAGTGCTGCTGGTGGCATTATAACAGATAAGCATATCTCCTTGTTCACTGGCAATGCTGACAGGTTGACTCAGATAAAAATGAACAAGGACTGGATTGCTTCTGATTTCTCTACTCCACCCTTTGGACAGCTGAGCTAATAAAGGTAACATCTCTTTGTAATGGATTAGAAAATGCACCACACAAGGTATGTGGTTGACATACCTTCTTTTCTCCTCCTCATCCAGAGTGTACATTTTTTCCCAGAATTACATTTTTTTGTCATAGGGTCGTCTCAAATGCAGGCCCACAACATAAATATTTTTATAGGGTGCACTGAACAGCGCACTCTTTTTAATGTTTCACAGCTTTTGCTCACCTGCAGGCTTCAGCTTACCGGCAGGAACTGCCATCCAATATTTGAGAGCATTAGCATGCCGGCAGGAACTGTCATCCAATTTCTGAGAGCGTCAGCTCACCAGCAGCCAATGCCATCCAATGGTTGAGAATTTCAGCTCACCGGCAGTCAATGCCATCCAATGTTTGAGAGTGTCATCTAACCTGCAGGAACTGCCATCCAATGTTTGAGAGCATCAGCTCACCGGCAGGAAATGCCACCCAATGTTTAAGAGTGTGAGCTCACCGACAGCCACTGCTATCCAATGTTTGTGAAAGTCAGCTCACCGGCAGCCAATGCCATCCAATGCTTGAGAGCATCAGCTCACCAGCAGACACTGACATCCAGTGTTTGTGAGCGTCAGCTCACCGGCAACCAATGCCATCCAATGTTTGAGAGCGTCACCTCACCAGCAGGAACTACCATCCAATGTTTGAGAGTATCAGCTCACTGGCAGGAATTGCTATCTAATGTTTGAGAGCGTCACCTCACCGACAGGAACTGCCATCCAATGGTTGAGAGCGTCAGCTCACCGGCAACCAATGCCATGCAATGTTTGAGAGCGTCAGCTCATCGGCAGCCAATGCCATCCAATGTTTGAGAGTGTCACCTCACCTGCCGGAACTGCCATCCAATGTTTAAGAGCATCAGCTCATCGGCAGCCAATGCCATCCAATGTTTGAGAGCATCAGCTCATCAGCAGCCAATGCCATCCAATGTTTGAGAGCGTCACCTCACCGGCAGGAACTGCCATCCAATGTTTGAGAGCGTTACCTCACCAGCAGGAACTGCCATTCAATGTTTTAGAGTGTCAGCTCACTGGCAGCCAATGCAAACCATTTGTCATGGAGCAGCAGGTGTGGACCCACTGTGCAACGTGTCCTACCTCCTCTAAGGGCGTTGTTTTAGTGAACCCACTTGTTCTTCACAATACTCCTGATGGTGGAGATAGACTTTCCCGAGGGGATCACCAGGTCGCTACCTCTTGAGGGATGGTAGGAACACAGGCAGCTGGTCCAGGGGACAGCAGGGAAGGCTCCAGGGACACAGGTGTCGTCAGCCAGACAGTGTGACAGGGCGGGCAGCACAGGTAGCAGGAGAGTGCAGCAGGCAGGTAAGGGTTAACAGGTATCAGTCTCAGAACACAGGCAGATCTCTATATCACAGGAACAGCAATGGCAGGCAGTGCTTATAGCATAACACAGAGACCTTAATATTGAGGCAAAGCTGAAAGGGCAGGGTTCCTTATATAGCTGCAGGAGGTCCACTATTGGTCAGCCAGGTCACATGAATAATACCTTAAATTCCAGGAAATTACACACGCTGGTGTTTAAGGAAGTGTGTAGGAATATCAGAATCACCACTGAACAGGGCGCCTAGATCTGCAACGGTAAGTAAGGAGGCGACGGCGGCGTACAGCAGCTGCCGTTACACCATTGTTTGAGAGCATCAGCTTACCGGCAAGAACTGCCATCCAATGTTTGAGAGCTTCACCTCACCTGCAGGAACTGCCATCCAATGTATGATAATGAATTTTATTTGAATGGGCTCTTCCCCACAGCCATGACCGATTCTGCCCACAATATAAAACGCGGCTCACCACAATTGGCTATAAATCGATCATAATCAGGGCCCAAAATCACAGGTGAAAACGTGCACGATCGCGGAAGATTGCTTGCCATAGAAATCAGTAGTAATCACCGCCCGCGATCAGAATTCCAGGAGATCGCTAAAGTGGGGACATGGCCTTACTAGTGATGAGCGAGGTGTTTGGCTCCAACAAAGCTGTACTTGGAGCATGGCGTTGATTGAACGAGCCCTGTGTGCGCTCGAGTCGTGCCCTGCACGTTTCACGGGTTGGAGACAGCCAATCAAGGGGTAGGTAAGTACTGCCCTCACTGTAATGCCAGTAGCCATCATAGGTACTGGCATTACAGTGATTGGCTGGCCGGAGCACATGATCAGGTGCTATATAGCACCTGTACAGGCGTGGATAGGAAGGCAAAGATAGCTGTGTGCAGATTTCCACATTTCAAACATCCAACAAATGATCCAAAAGTCTTTTTAAGTCAAGCATTAATCTTGTTTTTTGACATATAGCGCTCTATAGAAGTGGCTTGTAGTTGACATACATTTATCTGGGCACATAAGGAGGTTCTGGTCTTTATTTGGATATATATTCTGTTCTATAACAGTGCCTTATAGTTGACATACATTCTTCTGGGCACTATAGAAGGTTCTGGGCTTTTTTAGCATATATTGTGTTCCAAAACAGTGACTTGTAGTTGACATACATTCACCTAGACAGACATCAATACAGTCAGACATCAGAAATAAAATTCTGTACTGTAAACAAATGTAATCTGATTGTGATAAATGTGTTACCAAAATTTCTGGTATTTTCTTTGCCACCTACAGTGTTGGAAAAAAAAGTGTCTGAAGTTCATATACATCCACCTGGACCCAAGCTTCTGTTGTGGTCGTTTTTCTGCGACAAATACAGACATCAAAAAAAAAAAATTCTGTACACTAAAATTAAATTAATCTGACAGTGACACATTTGCTGCCAAACATTCTGGTATTTTTGTTGCCACCTACAGTGTTGAAAAAAAGTATCTGAAGTTTACATACATTAACATGGGCTCAAGCTACTGTTGCTGGGGCCTTTCTGTGACAAAAAAAACCCTTTTTATTAGTCTTTGTAGGTGTTCCGTGGTCCGAACGCCTGGGTCCACAATCTGTATCTACGTGTCACACCACTGCCTCCTTCTCCCTTGTGTTACGCACTGCTGGCCAATCCCCTGTCAAAGCTGCTGGCCCGGATGCCCCGCTCCCTGCACCTGGACTTTCACATCAACCAGCAGGATCTACATCTACTTCCCTGTGCCAGCGTAGCATTTAAATGTTGATAAAACAGACATTTGAGCGCAAGTGCAAATATCCACCGACCCACCCACAGGCCACAGCCCTAAATGTGCAACTTTCAAAATGAATGGCTCTTCAAATATTGCCATTTAGGCTTGTGGACACTGAGGCCTTCCGCAGCTTGATGTAAGTCCCCAGCCGTCACTATTTTTCCTGGTTTGCTGTGCCAGCTTTACACCAGCATGTGTCCCAGAACATCACCTGTGCCCTGACCAATGCAGTAACTGAGAGTCGTACCCTGGGATGGCACAGGTGCTGCAGGTGCTACCCACACCCAGGAGTGTGGACCATCAGGGTCTCCGCCAGCAGCTACTGGCTCCAACCTACCCATCAGTCGCTAGCTGGAAGCAGTGTAGCGCTGCTTTGGGGGAAGCGCCAACATGCCGTGCTGAAGCTGATCTGCTTGGGGGACAAACAGCACACTGCCGCAGAGCTGTGGCAGATTAAAAGGTACCAGAGTTGTGGCTCTCGCCACTCAACCTTCAAACAAGAATGGTTGTGTCTGCTAATGGTAGCGGCTTTGGAGCTCGGCACGGATGTCTTGCCTTTTGGTTCTCTGGCACACATGGCTGACATCATATTAGGCGGCCTTTACTGTGACCCTCGCCTTGCACATATTTTAGATAACACAGATTACCCGGTGTTCACCCTTCTGGACCCCCCCCCCACCCTTTTGGACACAGCAGTTCTAACAAAGGCAGGGCAACACTGTCCAAGGCATGGGACACTAACATGACACCCTGACAGGTGGTACAAGGAGTGAAAAGTCTTGAAAGATGGTAAAGAAATACATGGCAGACCTTGGCATGGCAGTACAACTACTGGATGTCCAAGCTGACACGTGGTATAAACTTGCACTTTAGGCCTTGGAGGTGCTGGCCTGCCCAGCCGCAAGCATGCTGGTGGCATTATTACAGATAAGTGTACTTGCTTGTCCACTGGCAATGCTCACTTGACTGTTGACGGTTGACTGTAACAAGTTCTGGATTGCTCCTGATTTCTCAACTCCACCACAGGAGAGCTGAGCTGATAAAGGCAATTTCAAAATATCTTTTTAAATGCAGCACCCAAGGTATGTAGTTGACTCAGCTTTCTTCTCCTCCTCCTACTCCTCCTCCAGAGTGTATATATTCCTTGCAAACTCATTTTTAATAGGGTCAGCTCAAGTGCAGGCCCTCAAAACCATTTTTTATAGGGTGCACTGAACAGTGTGCTCTCACATTTTTCAAGTTTTAGAGCGCCAGCTCCCCTTCAGACACTGGCATATAATATATTAGAGCATCAGCTCACCTGCAGGCACTGGCATATAATCTTTTAGAGTGTAAATTTTTGTGGGGGGGGGGTTTGTCAGTCTGTGGTGTACAACTCGGACAAACTGGTTCCCAGCAGCGACTTGGGAGTCCAAGATGCATCCAGCCATTGTCCCAAGCTTTTCCTGGTCCATTTGGGTGGTGTTTCTGTCACTTTCTGACCTTTTCCAATGGACTAGGCATCCTCCCCTCTTCCGAGCAGGGGGTGCCTAGTTGTCTCCCATTGACTTCCATTATGCTCAGATGCTCAGTAGAAAACACGAATATCACAGTGTGTTCGGACCAAACAGCCAAACATTTTGGTGCTCGCTCATCACTACCACTTACTATAGAAAAGACAAATTACCACGTACAGATGGTTATCCAGCCTGCCACGGAATGTACCTTCCCCTGTCCTGGTTTATATACACACTGGTTTATATCAACGCTGCAATGCTGTATTAGAAATGGAGGGAGTGAATGCCAAATGGTAAGTTGCGATCCCTTGCAGTATGCGCATACAGAGGCAATGCAAAATGCAGGGTTTGGAATGCGAGCTAATGCTCCACCTCACCATAATGCTGGCCCTCCACCCTATGGCTAATCCGCACCGGTGCAGCAACTCCAAAAACAATGGGGGGAGGGCTCACTGCACACATCCCCACCCGGACCCGTAGTTATGCAATCATTGAGCCCAAATTAAGATGTCAAGATGGATGACACTTGTATCAAACATGGCATATTTTCATGTACAGACCCCCGACTGATATTTATTTCTTGTTTGCTGTGTTTTTTTTAACCTTTTAATGTAAAAACTTTTGTGGATTTTATGAACTCCTCTTCTTATATCCTGAAAGCCAATCCCCACAAGTGGGGGGATAAATCCTTGCATACTTCATATATCTAATGAAGTTTTTTTGTTTGTTTATTTGCCATACAAAAATTAATTTGTCGTCCTCATGTCTCTGCAGTTACCGTAGGTAATGAATGTGGACCTTAAAATTTGCTGAATTTATAATATACATTCTGTTTCAATCTCTCTGTGCCACATTATCTTCAGTGGTAAATTCCTCTTACAGAAATACCAATGCACAAGAATGTTAGCAAATAATATACTTGTATTAAATACATTTGTGTAAAATGACTTCTGTCTATCTGTCATGTACACCGCTCAAACAAATAAAGGGAACACTTAAACAAACAATATAACTTCAAGTCAATCACACTTATGTGAAATCCAACTGTCCACTTAATTCACAACACTAATTGACAATCAATTTCACATGCTGTTTTGTGAATGGCAGGCCACAAATGTGCATGTGCCTGCTCAAACATTCAGAAACAGACTCCATAAGGGCAGCATGAGGGCCCAACGTCCACAGGTGGAGGTTGTGCTTACAGCCCAACACTGTGCAGGACATTGGCATTTGCCAGAGAACACCAAGATTGGCAAATTCGCCACTGGCACTCTTTGCTCTTCACAAATGAAAACAGGTTCACACTGAGCACGTGACAGACATAACAGAGTCTGGAGATGCCGTGGAGAACGTTTTGCTGCCCCCAACATCTTCCAGCAAGACAATGCTATGTGGCTGGAGTGTGTCAGCAGTTCATGGGTGGCGAATGCATTGATGCTATAGACTAGCTGTTAGCTAGCCGTTCTCCAGACTACCCGTTCTCCAGACTACCCGTTCTCCAGACCTGAATCCAATTGAGCACATCTGGGACAACACGATGCACTACAGTTTGTCTAGTAGTTGGGGAATGCTGTAGTACAGGCAGGGCCACCATCAGGTGGGGACAGAGGGGACTCCTGTTACGGGCCCGAGCAGCTAGGGTGGCCCGGTGGGCTGCCCAATCTGTACGCAGCCTCTCCTCACTGTGTGTTCTATCAGACTGCCGGTGTTCTGTCAGATAATGCTTCCTGTAGCTCCTCCCACAAAGTCATCATCCCCAGCCAATAGAAACGCAGGATAGGACACATCCTCTCCCCCTCTGCTGTAGAGACAGAACCAAAACCTGTGTGACACTGTAACTTTGAACATTCATAGCACAAATATAGTAGTATAATCATGAAACTTTCAGGGTCAGTATTGCTCCCCTACTACTACTTACACCCCATGTTTCACCCCTCTAGCTACAATACTTATAAGTAAATTCTCAGATAAAAGTCCAGCTATCAGATAATGCTTCTTCATCACCACAGTGATATACTCCTATATGCAACACTTCACCTACTTTGAACACATAGATCTTTAAAACCCTGCATGGTAGAACCTTAAAATTTTGAGGGTTTATCAGTTAATCCCTGAGACTACATCCATGGCAATTTTCAGGTCCCTGAGCATAATCCTTACTACTAAAAGCCCCCTATCAAATATTGCTACCCTATGAGCATAAAGCACTACTCTGCTGCATACATGCTTTCACTTATCCGAATTTGAACTCATAGATCTTTTAAACCCCGCATGGTAGAACCTTGATGAACATTTTAAGGATCTTTCCTTTCCAAACCTAAAGCCCCCCATACACGTAACGATTTTTTGTATGAATTTTGCCCGACCGACCAACATGGTCAGGAGATTAATCGATCAGGAGATTAATCGGATGCGGAATTATACCCGACTGATCCAGATTACTCAAAATCGTCCGAAAAATCAGTCGGGACCGCTTCGGACCTGTCTGTAAATTTTGGTCGATCTGCTGTTAAT
>CM070036.1:87419431-87437076 GCA_036250615.1 Ptychadena robeensis | reverse complement strand
AATGTAAAAAGATAGGGGGCGAACTAATTTTGCCATGTGTTCGAGTATTCGCGTGAACGCAAACATGCGATATTCGCCGCGAACAGTTCGGGACATCTCTATCACACTTACAATTACACGGTTTACATAAACATATGTTTGCTGTTGCTGATAGGTTGCAAGTTCCCAAATCCGAGAATCAAATCACCATGTCCCAGGTGCGCCTGGACAACCGCATCCACCCGCCCCATTAAATCCCTCGCCGTTGCCATGGAGGTGGGTAACAACATCTGCCACCGCCAATACAACGGTGATGCAATGGTGCCGTTCCCCGTCTCCATGGCAAAGCACGGACTCAAAGGCACCCAGCCTTGGGCAGAGAGACAGGAGGGAGACAGAAGTCGCCCGGGTCCTTCCGCCAGGCGGCACTCCACCCGTGCCCGGTGCCACACCAAGCCACCCTGACTGGGGCTTAGCTGTAACCGAGACCGGTTGTGTGTGGGGGGGCGTCCCTACTCTGGCTGGCTCCTTTGTCCTGTCCTGCCCGGGTACCACCAGGTGAACCACATAGCTGACTGTAAGTATAGACACATACTACATCGTAATACCCCAATACTATATACAACACAAGTGAATTTTGGATATTTTGTAACTTTTATAGATTACACTGATGGCTGAATTTCCTGAAGAAGCTAATATAGCGAAACACGTCGAAGAGGTCTATCAGCAACACCAAACATATGTTTATGTAAACCGTGGAATTGTCACTAAAGTGTGATAAATGATTATGTATATAAATGTGAACAAATTTGTTCGGATATTTTATATGATCATGGATGTACTCTTTTTAATAAAAATATGTCATGCTTTATCAAGATCCTGGGTTAAGTTATGTGCCTTAAAAGTCCCAGAATTAAGACTCCACCCCACTGAGGAGAATGGTGGGTACGCGAGATATGCGCCTCTACCCCCTTTCTCCACCGTCCTTTGTTGTGTTTTTCGTATTGTAAAAATTGGGATGTCGGCACTTCCAAGCATATAAGGGGGATTAAACGTTTTTATATAATATATGAAATAGACTTCATACAGTCAAAGTGAGATATTTCAAGCCCTTATTTGTTAGAATTTTTATGATTATGGCTCACAGCTTTTGAAAACCTCAAAATAAAAATCTCAGTGTTCTGTCCTCATCATTTTCCCAAAAAACTTGACAGGCAGTTAACTCGTCTCTCAATCACCACACCACGTAAGTTTCGATAACTTATTTAATGTAAATAACTAGGAGAAGGTAAAACTAGAAAAACAAATTATAATACAATATCAGGATGATTACAGCACACATGTAATACAGTAAAGGGCAATATAAAGCACCTGCAGTGTATAACATACAGTGTCTGAGGTACACAGTAAAGATGCAACAAATACTTCAAAGTGAACAAGTACATAAAAGATAAGGTCTACATACCAACAATGCTTGGATTGACTTAGGATGGATGCAGATGCTGCAGTATGTTGGATGTAGGGGAAGATGGGATAAAATATACTATTAAATGGAACATAACTGTATGGAGACAGAACACTTCACACCTGGTGTCTATAATAGATACCAAACTTTATCAAGGTAGATAAAGGAGGTAGAAGTACAAGTTCTGTCACTGGTCTGAGAAACAACATAGAATGTCCATCTTTATTGAGTCTGATTTCTACTCTTCGGGCTATCGTCTTTGTCAAGGAAGGTCTTTGACACACGACCCATAGGCCATTTTTTTCGATTGGTTTGGCAGTTCTTCAGGAGCACAATAGTACCTAGCAGTATGTTTGACTTGTCTAACTGCCACTTCCTTCGAACAGGAGAAAAGGAGACAGATACTGTTTACAGCCACCTGTCACAAAAAACCTTGGCCAAACTCTGAACTTCCAATGTTGTTGCAACAGTGTTGCAGGTGTAAGTATTTGTGAGTCTTAAGAATCTGCAGAGACAGGAGTCAAGGGTCTCGAATTCACTATAGCAGTTGCTTCTGCCATTAATGTAACAAGTACTTCATGAGTTAGCTTGGAAGGCTGCTGTAGGAGCATGGAATCTAAAACCTTCCTAGTGACCCCAATCATACGTTCCCACACTCCTCCCATATGGGAAGCCTGGGGTTGATTGAAGATCCCACCACATGGATAACACAAACATTGATACAGGTAAAAATAACTGCCCATCTGTGCTAAGTTGGTCAGGTGGTAAATCTGCCATCTGTTATGTTTTACATCTGCTTCTGAGCTTTCGGCAGGTAACAAATTTATGGATGAGACTACTCGCACCATTCTTTACACCTTTACACCATTCTTTTACACCTTTTATTCAATACCCTGCTAAGCGAATTACACCCTCTGTAAGGTGACGTCATTGGTGCTGTGATTGTGCATGGTAATGATAAATAATGAGGATGCCAATGTAGTGTTGGCCTGGAATAATGATTAAGTGTTTCTCATGACATCCTAAATCCATCCACTAACTCTAAAGCAGGGTACAGAAGGCTGCACCAGTGTGATGACATCATCACGCTGCTGTCAGATATCGGCTCAGCTGGTCAGACAGCTCTGCTCTCTTCCCGGCTCAGCTGAAGCTTTGCCTGGAGACCAGTGGTCTCTATGCAAAGCACCAGACATCGGCCGTATTAACGGTCATGTCCAATAAGGCTGTTTTCGAGCAGGACTGATTTGTCCCACTCGAAAACAGCGGTGGGCGCAGATTATATGGGTCAGATAGATGGCCGTGAGCGTGCACGGCACTCGAAACGGCCATCGATTTGACCCATATCTCCACGTCTGTTCCATGGTCTTTAGTTGACCATTTTTATCTACTTTCTGAAGTTTCTTACTGCACATTTTTGATAATAACTACTTCAGGCTTGTTGAATACATCAGGTGAGGTTCACTCTGTGCAGAGATACTAACCTTTGCAATGTTCAGGATGCTTGTCCCTTTCAACCTTGTACTGGTGAGCAATGGCTCGTGTCAATGTGTTCCTGCTACATAATCTGTAGAAATGTTCAGGTGCAAGTTTCTTTTTGGTAGATACTGTACTGAATAACGTTACTTGAGGGTGAACTTATCAACAAGCTCAAAGGCCTCATTGGTTTCAGTCATCTTGCATGGCTGAAGCAGGAAAGCTGGTGAGCCACATGGTATCCTTTAGACAGATCATGTGGCCAGGTCAGCTGGATTTTGCTCTGTCGGCAAAATCTGAATTCAGCTATAGCTGCAGCAGAAAGTTCTAAGCGTGGGATAAGTGAATTCTGGGTGTGGAGCTAATTTAGCTTTATCTAGAACAAATCCTATGTGGGCCTGTCCCTTTTCATATATTACTTTCAAGTAGGCTACATCAGCTATAGCTAGGATGGAGGCATCTAAAAAAACACACAGAGTTAGGGGCGTGGCCGGGATGTAAAGGAGAGAAGACATGTCTGCAGCAGCTCCGGCCATCCGACTCATTCTCCTGCTCGTATGCACACTGCAGGTCTGACAACTGGTGTCCTGGTGCCGGAACCCCTGGGGACCCGACTGGTGCAATATCCTTGTCTGGGCTGCCTGTCTTAGCTCCATCGGGGGCCCGCCGGTGGAGCCGTGCTGTGCGCGAGCCGCCATCTTGGTTTTGCGCCAATTTCCCACGATACTTGCCAGCGCGGCCCCATACCCGCTACACGGCAGCTGGAGGCACCCTGTGACCCTGGGACTCCCTCTGGCCTGTCCCTCTGCAGCCTGAGACCCTGGGACTCCCTCTGGCCTGTCCCTCTGCAGCCTCCTCTTATCCCCTGTGGCCAGATAGCAGCATGGTGCTGTGAGCTGGGCAGACATTTTGGCTCAGTGCTAAATTTCCTGGATTGGTGGTGGGAGCTGCCCCTCGCCTTGTACCTGGTGGCTACAGTAAATTTCTTGGCCCTGGAACTCCCCTGGTGCCCCTGGGGGCTCCCCCAATGCCCACAAAGCAACGCTCATTAGCTCCCTCAGGCCGCAGTCAGAAGTCACGCAGGGGGCGGTCTGCTGCCATCTCACCGCCTCAGCGCTCCCTGTGCTCCGCAACGCAGACTGACCCCTGGCTGACCATGGACTCTAGCCAAGGTACTTCTACCAGCTCCACTGGCGATTTGCTGGTGACAGATGCAATTTTACAGGCCATTGAGGCTAGCAAACATGCCATGATAGCGTGCATGGACTCCCTCACTGCGGAATGCAGCCTCGTACGGCAGGACCTGGAAAAATCAGGGGGCGCATAAAGGAGACCGAATCATGCATTTCCACGGTAGAGGACACTGCGGCCTCCCATTCCTCGTCTCTGACTGAGCTGCTGAGCAGGGTTCTTTCCTGGAGGGCCGATCAGATGATACGGAAAATCGACAGCGGCGCAATAATGTTCGAGTGGTGGGACTCCCAGAGGGGTCCGAGGGCAATCGTCCTGCAGAATTTGCTGAGGCCTTTTTCAAGAAAGTGCTGACCCTGTCCACTCAATCCTCCTCTTATGTGGTGGAACGTGCCCATCGTGTGCCCATCGTGTGGTCGGAGGGTTCCTGGTGCCACCCGAGGGCTTTTCTTGTCCGTCTCCTCAACTACCGGGATAGGAATCTTATCCTGTCTTCAGCAAGATCACAGGGGCCCCTCAACTTCGAGAATTCCACTGTGCACTTTTATCTGGACTTCTCCCAGGAGTTGCAGAAATGTCGTCGTTCCTTTACTGATGTGAGAAAGGGTCTCCGTGGGAAGGGGATAGGGTACAGCATGCAATATCTGAGCAAGCTGCGGGTGCAACACTCGAGTAAAACCATCTTCTTTGACTCCCCTGAGGCGGTATCCACCTGGCTGGAGACGGTCCCTTAAAATGCTTGGATTTCCTTAGGACGGTATCTATAGAGACGGTAATCATCACTATTGCGGTTTCTTTTGTCGTTCATTGTTCTCTTTGCTTAATCCTAAGGCCTCGCTGTTATGCTGTTATGTCGCTAATATTACTGTGGGTTGCATTGCTGCTCCTTGTACCTCCTCCCTTATGCTATTGCAGATTTATGGTCATGTAACATTTCTGATTGCAGATGTGCTCCCCTTGTCTCTTTTCCCTTCCAATACCTACCTGGGGGTATTTCAGACCATAATCCTTTGCAAATTGAGTTGGAGATGTCCCCTCAGGCTGCTTCCTCCTCTTGGAGGTTTAACCCATCCTGGATTTCTAAACCCAGTGTGGAAACCATTGTTGTCCCTGCCCTGACTAGTTACTGGGACCTCAATGAGGGCTCCGCCTCGGTGGATGTAATTTGGGATGCTTTCAAGGCGGTTACCCATGAAGAATATGTGTCAGCCATCTGGGCGGCCAGAGTGGCTAGTGCTGCTCAGGCTTCGCACCTTCAGGAGGTGGAGAGGGAGTGTGCGCAAAGCTATCTAGACTCTGGAGCTATAGCGGATCTTGAGGCCTTACGCCAAGCGAGACACACTTTGTCCTTGCATTTTACTAGTCTGGCTCACTGTTCACTGCGTAAGCCGTCCGAGGATTTCTTTGAGAAAAGGGATAAGAATTGTAAACTTCTCACCCTGTTGGTGGCAGATTTTCGATCACAAACTGTAGTTCCCTGTGTCTATGATGTTGGGGCTTGTCTGCAGACTACCTCTTCTGCTATTATGGAGGTGTTTGTTAAATTTTTTTATACTCTGTATCAGCCTGTTCCGCCCTACGCCTTGTCGGACCTGGATGACTTGCTGCCCGAAAGGTATACCTGTGGAGTGGTATACCTGTGGAGTGGTATAAGACATACTCAGAATTGCTGGTCCCTAGGTTGGCCGCACTCTTTGAACATTGCCATGAGTCGACATCCTTCCCCTCCTCCTTTTATTTGGCACATCTGATACTTGTCCTTAAGCCAGGCAAGGACCCCTGCTTTTGTGCATCCTATAGGCCTATTGCCCTGTTAAACATGGACCTTAAGATACTGACAAAGGTCCTTGCAAATCGCCTGTCCCAAGTTTTGCATATTCTTATTAGTTCGGATCAGGTTTCATGCCTCAGATGTCTACAGACACCAACCTACGCCGGGTTTTCTCCCACCTGAGTGGTAAATTCCCGCATACCGGGTCGGAGGTCCTGGTGTCCCTGGACATGGAAGGCCTTCGGTTGACTGGCAGTTTTTGACACTCACCCTGCGACATATGGGATTTGGGCCCTCCACCCTGAAGTGGATCTCCCTTTTGTACGAAAAACCCATGTCTGCCCTCCGTATAGGCACGGAGTACTTTTTACTGGGAAGGGGGACCCGACAGGGTTGCCCCCTCTCCCCCAGCCTTTTTGCTTTAGCGGTGGAGCCCTTAGCCATTGACCTCCGGTCTTCCTCTCAGGTGCGGGGTATCCAGGTGGGCACCCTGGAAGAAAAGGTGGCGCTGTACATGGATGATCTGATCCTCTTCCTGGCGGATGCAGATGCCTCTCTCAGGGGGGCCTTGCGGGTGCTGGACAGGTTTGCAGGATTTTCTGGCTTAAGGGTCAATTGGAATAAATCACAGTTTCTGCCTCTACACGGTCCCCCCCTAGCCCTCCCACTGCGGACATCCCCCTTCAGTGGGTGACGCAGTCGAAATATTTGGGGGCTCACCTTACGGCGCTGACCTCTGACTTTATACCTCTTAATGTGTCTCCACAAATCCAGTCCCTCAAGGCTCGGCTGGCAGCTTGGCAGCACCTGCCCTTATCTTTGATTGGCAGGATTAACTTGATCAAAATGAAGATCCTGCCTTCTTTGTTATATATTCTCCGCAACACTCCAGTGTGGATACCTAGAGCAGTTTTTGACCGAATTGATTCCCTACTGATCCGATTCCTTTGGAATGGAGGCCCAGCTTGAATAAAGTTGGAAACTCTACAGCTTCCTTGGTTGGAGGGGTGGTTGGCCCTCCCTAATTTCTCCTGGTAGTTCCTTGCTGACCAGCTGGTGTTTGTGCATCGCTGGCTGGTGGAGGACAAACGGGATGTGGCGACGGCCTTGGAGGCAGCGGTGGCTGGATCCTATGAGGCCCTGGTTTACCTTGTTTATAGGGGGCTGCGTGCCCGGCATCCCTTAACAACTCCCATGATGACTACGGTGAGAGCATGGAATAAGGTTGTGAAATTGATGGGGGCTCCTGCCTCTTCAATATCTCCCTTACATCCCTTTGTGGTTAAACCCGCAGTTCTCACACTTTGCTTCTATCCCTGACCCGGTGGTTTGGGCGTCTAGGGGGGTCAGGACGCTTGGGGACGTGGTTCGGGAGGGGGTTCTTTGCCCCTTTCCTGACCTACAGGAGAGGTTTAACCTTCCATCCGGTTTGCTTTACAGCTGAAACATGCCTTTCAGGCCCAGTTTGGTGCTGCCCCCCTGGAGGTCCAGACTTCACGACTGGAGCTCTCTGTGAGAGATCTGGAACTTCGGCAACCACTGTCCTCATTATACAAAGGTCTGGTCTCCCTCCCCTCTTCACTTCTTGATAAATGTAGGCAGGTTTGACAGACTGATTACCCTGCTCTCACGCATGAGGAGTGGGGGGAGGCATGGGAATCTCCCTTTTCCTATCTGGGGTCCATGCGACAGGCTGATACAGTTCAAAATCCTTCACAGGATATAATTCACTCCAGCAAGACTTTCTAGAAGATACGCTTCAAGGTCAGCAGCCTGCTGGCGTTGTGACCATTCCCCGGCGGGTTTCCTGCATATCTTTTAGAACTGCCCATATGTCTCTAGTTTTTGGGCTGAAGTAGTGGAGCACGTTGCCAAATTAACCACAGTGCCTCTGACCCCCTCTGTTGACCTTTGTCTGCTGGGCCTGGTGGACCATCTGGTGCCCACGGTGGTGGCGTGCACACTCCTCTCGGTGACACTGTATTATGCCAGAAAGTTGAGTAGTACTGCGATGGCAGCGCAGGGACCCTCCCACTGTTTTAGCCTGGAAGGCACTTTTAAACGCATCCTTGCACTTTTATCCAGCCACGTATGCCAGTAGGGGATGCCATCTAAAATTTGACAAGGTTTGGGGGGCCTGGGTGTCGGACACATCCACCACTTAATTTGCTCTCGCCTGGGAGGAGTGGGGGTTCCAGAGTGTGTGACTGGTTGTCTGTATGAATGAGAGTTTGGTTTTTTTTTTGTCTGCTGTACTTGACATTATGCATATTGAGTCTCTTGAGATGTTCATTTATGTGGATACTTCATTTATGTTTGATACTGATGATATGATGATCTCTGTACATGACTTTGTACCCTTGGACCTTCGGTCAGCATAAGTCCTCGTAAGGTCTGTGTGTGTTGAAAATTGCTATCTTTTGTATGCTTTAAAAAAAAAAAAAGATAAAAAAAAAAAAACAACATAGAGTTCTTTGTATGGGGCATTGGAGCATGACACTGATATATCATGAATATCTTGGTATCTGGATATGTTTTAACTGCTGGAGGGACTCTCTCCAGTGTTCCCACTGTGGTTTCTTCTCTTCAGACAAGGGTGCATCCCAGTCTTGAACAACAGCTGATCACAAAAGAGATCACAAAAAATGGATTTTCCTTGTACTGCAACTGGTTCAGCTATTCCAAGGGTCTCTTCTCTGAAGACACTTGGAATGTTAGAACATCATTTTTAAGGTTCCAACAAATGGCAAGACTTTTTGTATGGCTAAAGCTGTCCATAGAACTTTTCCTGCCCGATTATTTGGCCGCCGCGTGCATTCCCGCCAATTGGCGGAAAATCCGGTGCGCCCACCTGGCAAGATCAACCAGGAATCTGCATTATGTTGCATCGGACCGGTAAAATCCACGCAAAGGGTGTTCGTCCCATTCACGGCACTAGCGGCAGTGCGTGATGATGTCGATTTGCAGAGAAATTGGCAGCAAAACTACCCATCTAGGCCCAGCTTAAGGCATCATCACTGAAACTGAGATCCTTGATGTCAGTTGCATGGTCTTTAGACGGGAAGGCCATCTTATGTAGAGCATGCCAACATTTCCTTTGTTCTCTTTAGAAGACTTATACAGCCCATTGTCAACATAGAAATCTCTTTCCACAAATCTTTAAGCATTTTCTCCAAAGACTCTCACTTGCTCATGAGCAGCAAGTCTAAAAGGTAGCCAAACCAGGCCGGTGGTTACTCAGCTGAAAATCAGGTGGGCCAACCTGGTGAGATCGACCAGGAATCTCTCGCATGTCCAATCTCACTGTGATTAGACATGCTGGTAAATTCCTGGCAATCCCATTTTTTTTAATGGTGCCAGCCGATCAGCCGAGGGCCTGGCTCACAGTGATTAGACATGCTGGTAAATTCCTGGCAATCCCATTTTTTTTAATGGTGCCAGCCGATCAGCTGAGGGCCTGGCTGCAGCGGGATCCCCCGCATAGTGTATGGCTACCTTAAGACCATATATGGCTACTGTGGGGGAAGGACTGTTTCCAAAGATATGAACTTTCATTCTCCATTCCATTATGTTTTGGGCGGGATCATTTTGCTTGTGCCAAAAGATCTGTGAGAAGCTTATATCTTTTGGTCTTACTAAAGCCCCCCATACACGTTGGATGGATAAGTACCTCCGGCACCAGCGTTCCCACTCGTTATCTCGATCCTCCGGCCGTGGTACCCAGGCCCCTGCAGCGGCCAAGATGGCGGACGCCTCGCAGAGCCACGCGGGAGATTCTGACAGGGACTCTCTGCAGCACTCGGATGAAGAGGGGGGTAAGCCCGAACATTATCAGATGGCCCTTGCAGTCACTGCCATTCTAAAACCTACGATCCAAACTGCAATAGATAAAGCCATCACTAAGGCCTTATTTGCGGTCAAAAAAGAACTGGGCGAACACGCCCACCGCATCACTGAGCTGGAATCGCGGCTGGACTCTCTGGAAAATGAGGTGTTTAGCAACTCTGTAAGATGCACTGAGCTGGAGAAAGAGTTGGCTGCAGCCAATGAGAAAATTGATGATCAGGAGAACAGAGCTCGCAGGAACAATGTAAGGGTGATCGGAGTCCCAGAATCGGTCAAACAGTCCTCGCTACATGACCTGTGCTCCACGAAACTGCCAGCCCTGCTAGGATTGGCGGACGTATTCAAGGTTGAACGGGCACACAGAGTGGGGCCAATCGACGCCAATCGCGGAATTTCCATTTCGTGGAATGTACAGGGCCTGAGATCACCGGCTAAGCGGAATATGGTGTTAAAACATTTGAAACGCTTGAAAGCGGATGTATATCTCTTACAGGAGTCCCATCTTGGCTTAGCCGATGCTCAACGCATGTGCAAACAATGGGTGGGGAAGGTCTTTACGTCGCCTGCGCAGGGCAGAAAAGGGGGGGGTTTTGCATAAACGATTGCCGCTAGAGGTAACGCAGCATGAGGAGGACTCTGAGGGGCGGTTCCTCAGGGTCCACCTGCATTCACAGACTCAAGACCTGTCGGTTTTTAATGTATATGCCCCCAACTCCCCCACGAAAAGCTACTTTTTATCCTTGTCCCAGAGGATAATATCAGACCCGATGGCCAGAAAAATTTTAGGAGGAGACTTAAATTGTGTTGTAGACCCGAGGTTGGACAGGCAATCTGCAGCTGCAGATAAACGACTGACCAGACCTGACGCTGGGACTGCAGCACAGCCCATTCCTTTGGGAGACTTTATGGAGTGGACGCATTTGACGAACCTCTGGCGACAGACCCACCCGACTGACTGTACCTATACACACGCCGCCCATGCGCACGTATCTCGCGCGGCTTGACTACCTACTCATCACTGATGACCTGGCACCGGTATGCTCGGACCCTGCTGTACACGACATTCTTATATCTGACCACGCACCGGTGGGCATCTCTGTCCTAGACCATCAACCTAGAGGGACCGATATCCTGTGGCGGTTCCCCAGTCATCTCCTACATGACGAGGAACTGCAAGACTATCTGACTGGCAAAATGCAGGACTTTTTTGCTTCCAATTCGGGGCACGGAGATCAACCAGTTTTGTTATGGGAGACGGCTAAGGCATATACGAGAGGGGCGGTGATAGCCTTTTTAGCGTCTAGGCGCAAAAGGGTGCAGGGACGATATCTTGAGGCGCTACGGGCCTTACAATCGGCGCAAAATGAGCTGTTTGCACGCCCTACACCGGAAAGCAGGCAGAAGCAGACTATGGCCAAAAGGACTTTTGACCATTGGCTGGAACGCAAGGAACAGCTTAAGCTCTCCTACAGGGAAATGGAGTATTATAAGTACGGCGGTAAATCGGGCAAGCTACTGGCGAACCTGGTACGCACCGCTCTGCCTAGCTCTCACATTAGCGCTATGCTAGCCCCTGACGGACGACTCTTGCAGGACCCTAAAGACATAAACGACGCTCTGGCAGACTTCTACACTAATCTATATGACTGTACAAGGAAACACGGCGATAGACAGAAAACTTACCTGGACGAGACCATACTTCCACAATTGACTGAGACCCAGATCCAACATCTTAACGAACCTATCACGCCTGATGAGATTCTCCGGGTTATTGAGTCCCTAGGGAATAGTAAGGCCCCGGGACCAGATGGCCTTACGGCAGAATATTACAAAATGATGAAGGGGACGATCCTGCCCTACCTTACTAAACTGTATCAATACGTATGGGACACAGGACGGTATTTCCCAACAGCTAACGAGGCCTATATAAAGGTGTTGCACAAAAAGGGCAAAGACCCCCTGTTGCCGGGATCATACCGGCCGATCTCGCTCATTAATGTTGACGCAAAGGTATTGTCCAAACTGCTCGCTCAACGATCCTGCCCTCCCTGATCCACCCCTCTCAGGTGGGGTTTGTGCAGGGAAGGAATGGAGTTCTTAACATCAGAAACGCGCTAATGGCCATGCACTATGCCTCTGCTCACCTGGAGGAAGATGTCACGTTATTAACAATCGATGCTAAAAAAGCCTTCGATAACGTTGATTTAGGTTGGTTATTCCCGGTCCTTCAGAAAATAGGCTTCGGGGGCCCTTTCCTGGGGGTTATAAGCGCTATGTACGCAGCGCCATGCGCAAGGATCTACACGCCAGGGTATATATCTAAACCGTTCCCTCTGAAAAAAGGCACCCGGCAGGGGTGTCCGTTGTCTACTCTATTATTTAATCTCGCTTTAGAACCGCTGGTCAGAAGGATAGAATCGTCTACCCTGTTTCAGGGCTTACCAGTTCACGGCCGTAGTATCAAAGTGTCACTCTTTGCTGATGATATTCTTATATATTCAGCTAACCCTGCTTCTGACTTACCAGTAGTAACGACAATGCTGCACACGTTTGGGGACAACTCTGGTTTTAAGGTGAACTCCTCTAAAAGCGAGCTGCTTCTGCTATCCACTTGCAGACATAGGGATTGGCTTCTACATACTGATTTTGCAGTGGCTAAGGATTATGTGACATACCTGGGTATCAAAATCGGCAGCACCCCGGACTCCCTGTACCGCTTAAACTTTACCCCCACCGTCCAAAAAATTGTTAAAGAACTGGAAGGGTGGCACAACTTGCCACTGTCACTGATGGGAAGGTGGAATCTGTTTAAGATGGTGTCTTTCGCACGGCTAATGTACCCACTACAAACGGTTCCCTTGCTCCTTAAGCACAAGGATGTTCAAACGTTGAATAAAGCTCTGACCAACTTCCTGTGGAGGGGAGCTAGAGCCAGAATATCGCTAAAGAAACTGTCCCTTCCAAGGAGGGAGGGGGGTCTAGGGGTGCCAGATGTCCGGAAATACAACCTGGCGAGCGTGTTTCGACACGCAGCAGACTGGTTGAGGGACACTTCCGACTATTCCAACACCTGCCTGGAAGAAGCGATGGCCCACCCGTGGCATCTCAGTGGCCTGCTGCACTGCCCAATAGCTAAACTGCCAGCACATCTTAAGCATAACATCTTGTTGCGTGACACTGTACTAGCCTTTAGGGAGGTGCGGAAGCTTCACAGACTCCCTTACACATTTTCTCACTAGCTACCCATAGTGGGTAACCCCTTGTTCCCGGAGGGAACCATGTACAAAGTGTTCCACAAATGGAGACAAAAGGGTTTAGTGACGGTGCGTGATCTTTTCCTCAATGCGAAGAGGAACATGAAGACGCCCGCGCAACTTTGAGATGAATTTGACTTGCAGGCCGCCATGGTACACCCCCTACACTTTTTACAAGTGAAAATTTTCTGCTCCTCCCTGGCAAACAACTATGCTACCTTGTTTGTTAGGAACGATCTAGATGCCCTGCTAGAGTTGGCTAAGGTATCGAAATCCTCGATTTATCAAGCCTTACTGAAGTGTATTTTGCTTCATGAGCTGCACTCTACCATTGCCAGGTGGGAGACGGATCTGGGGATCGCTGAGCCAATTCCTAAGGCTCTCAAAGTGTATCAGACGGTCCGAAAATGTGTCCCCTCAGAAAATTGGAGGGAAACGCAATTTAAACTAATGCACAGAGCGTACCGGATGCCGGGCGTGCATGTTCCATGTGCTAGCAAAGGCACAAGATGGCAAGTGCGGGCTTATGAATCCGAATTTGGTGCACTGCCTGTGGCTCTGTCCGAATATATCACATTACTGGCATCTAGTGGCAGGAATGATTGGGAAGGTACTGCACTCCTCAGTGCCCCCTGAGCCCCAATTTATGCTGTTAAGCTATGTAGCCCCGTCGGCCAAGTTGGCGATCATTGGGAACTCCCAGTGGCTCCATACATGCCTACTGGCAGCTCGAAGGGCCATGATGCTGAACTGGATCTCCGCCACTCCCCCCTCAGTTGCGCAGGTGGTGGGTATGCTGCGCGATGTGCGGAACAAAGATATGCTGGCACTACCGCGGCGGCAGACCTCTGCCCATTTACGATTCCAAAAGAAATGGCATAACTTCGATTTAGCCTTTGATCCTCCTCCGTAGCGGATTAAGGCTTTTGGCTTTTGATCTCATACACTCGGGGGTAGGGACGGCTGACTCTGCTCTATCTGTTATGTAAATTTACTGGTTTATGACTCGCTGCTAGAACTCCTGTGGACAATGAGTTTTTTGTTTGACACTACATTTACGATACCATATATGTAGGACTGCTTAGCAGGTGTCCCACTTGATAACGCACGGCTATTTCCTGTATGCATTTGCCACTTGCAGAGCAATCCATATGTTTGTGTCATTTTTCTATTATTTTGATGTTTTTCCTTGTTTCTGTATTTCTATGTTAATGAAAAAATTCGAATAAAAACGATATACACAAAAAAAAAAGATTTTTTTTTAAAATTTAGGACCTTTAAAAAAAATTAAATCATGCACATGTACTCAGTATTTGGTTTGTGCGCCTTTTGCGTCAATTACTGCCATGGATGCTATCAGCCTGTGGCACTGCTAAGGTGTTATGGAAGACCAGGATGCTACCTGGTTTTTCATAACACCTGCCCACACTGCCAAAACCTGGTTCAATAACCATAGGATTACCGTGCTTGACTGGCCAGCAAACTCACCTGTATATATTTAAATTATTTGGGGAAATACACATTGTGATGACTACACTGTCATTTGTCTTGATAACACAGAAACATTTCACATAATAAATAAAAATTTTACAAAAACTAAAAGTGTACTGATATAGTGTAACATTTTGCTTAATTTAAAAAAGTTAAACAGAAAGTATACACTCAATTAGAGATACTTGAGATGCTGACAGTTTTAAATTAGCATGCCAATTGCATGCAGACTGAGGCTAAATGCGCACCTGCTATTGTGGCATTTTTAAAAAGAAAATGCCCTTGGCATCTGGAATATCATTGAGCCCACTGAGGGTGTTATTTTGACCATTTAAATTGGCTTTTTGGCAGCTTAGCATTTTTTTTTGGGCATTTCTTCAGATGCCTATACATGCTGTATGCAGTTTTTTGGGGGCAGTGCAGTGTTTTAGAACCTACTGTCATCAATGACAGGCATTGCAACTAGGATTGTCAGAACCAGTGGGCAGATATAAGCCCTTTCCTGGGTTCCGAACTTCAGTCAGAGGATCCCCACTGGACAGTGAACATTGCCGAAGCTGCAGGGATGAGACCCTCGTCATGGGACAATTTATGGGAGGTAGATGAGAGTACATCAGTAGATGCAGGGAGTATGTGAAATGCAAATAGAAATTATTTTTTTCTCTGTGTCTGTGAGTTATTTCTAGGTTTACTATGAACTCTTTCTGGGAATAGGTAAGAGATGCAGGGAGGTCCTTATTCCATAGGGTGGGGAAAAGGGATCCAGGGGTTTCCTATTTAAAAGACACTGCTGTAAAACTGTTCATAGGGCTTATTTAGGGCTCCACTTTTGGCCAAAATGACCTACCCAGGATTGGATTACTGAATTCCCCAAGTGCAAAATACCTAGACCTGACTTTTTTCACCTGATGTGGAGTTGCCCAGTGACAAAGGTAGGAAGTGCCATTAGGTAGAAAGTTCCAGAGGGTAGGAGCGGCCATAGAGAAGTCTTGAAGAAAGACATGTGATGATGTTATGATATCATTAGTAGGTCACTGGAGAAGCGGAAGGGGCGGTTAGGGAGATATATATATATATATATATATATATATATATATATAGGGAAATATGGATATTAGGGATATATTAGGGATATATATATATATATTATATGTACTAGGTTGGAGCTGTTAATGGGGCAGGAGTTGTGGAGTGATTTAAAAGCAAGACACAGAAATTTGAATCTAATTATCTGGACACTTGGAACCAGTGTAGAGATTTGCAGAGAGGAGAGGCTGATGAGAAGCGGTTAGATTAGTAAATGAGTCTATCATCACCATTCATGATGGACTGAAGAGGTGACAGTCTACTTAGAAGGAGATCAGAGAGTTTGTTGCAGTAATCCAGCAAGAAATGATGAGAGAGTGTACCAGGCTTTGGTGGTCTCAGGGTATAATAAGGGATGTATTTTGGAGATGTTGCAGAGATGGAAGTGTCAGGATCTAGCAATGTTCTGTATGTGGGGAGAAAGGAGAGTGCTGAGTCCAAGGTGACACCAAGGCAGCGTGCTTGAGGAATAGGGAAGATGACGGTGTTATTTACTGTAAGTGAGATGTTGGGGGAGGCTTGGAAGGAGATGGGGGAAATATGATGAGTTCTGTTTTACTTAGGTTGAGTTTAAGGAATCTTTCAGCCATCCATGATAGATGGCCCATAGGCATTGCAAGATGTTGTCCAGGACAGAGGTAGTAAATGCCGGGGTGGATAGGTAAATTTGGGTATCATCAGCATAAAAATGGTATTGCAGACCAAAGGATGAGATGAGCCAAGGGAGGTGGTGAAAAAGGGGACTGGGTCAAAGAAGTTTGGAAAGAGCAGTCAGTCAGGTAGGAGGAGAACCAGGAAAGTGCGGAGTCACGAATACCATCTGCAGAAGAAGTGGGTGATCTGCAGATGATGAACAATTCAAAATTAAAGCACATACACTTAAGTTCCATACTTATGCTAGATGCTTGACAATTACCTAGCATTTGTATGAAGGTAGAGGTGGATGTGCCTTTGGCTATGTCCCCAATTTAGCGATCTCCTGCCGCGGTGATTGCTAGTGATTGGCATGGCAAGCAATCAGGTGAGCTTCCACCTGCAATTTTTTGCCGCGATTATGATCATCCTCGATAGCCCACCCATAGAGAATGAATGGGAACACGTTAAAAATTGTGTCTCAATTCAATGAGACACAATTTTTAAACGTGTCTATTCATGTCTATGGGCGCGACCGCCTGTGGCCTGCGATCAAAAGCTGGTGAGCGGCATTTTAGATCACAGTCTAAACCACAGCCGCAACCGATCATGCCCAATAATGGCTATGGGAAAGAGCCCATGAGGCATGGGGGCGGTCGCCCGCAATCGCTGTGACACGATTAAAATCGCCAAAGTGGGGACAAGCCCTTAGGTTATAGTAGATGTATAAAAGTGGAAGCCATCTATATTATGGGTATATAGAAAAAAATAATAAAGATAACGTTGACAAATCTACAATATAACATATAATTGATTTATGATTTTTTCTTTTCCAGGCAGTATATGTGACTTCAACACTTCCATATGTTGTTCTCACAATTTTCCTGATCAGAGCTCTTACCCTTAAAGGATCAGTGAGTGGAATCAAATATCTGTTCACTCCAAATGTAAGTAGTGTCATCATGTCATCAATATGAACTAATCGTGTCATTATACTGGCAATAGATTAAATACAGGTTGTGTTGTCTTGGTGTCACTAGACCACATTGTGCTGGCGGTAGAGGGTGCCTTTCAATCACTGACAACCACCTCCATGTTATCCCTATGACAAACTGTCAAATAAACTCATAGACTATTCATACACTTTTCCACTTGCAGTGCTCTCTTCCTCACAGGATTCCAATCTGGTCCCAGTGCTGCCAACCCAAGATGGCTTTTTATAATGGCAAAACTCCCAAAGCACATTTTTCTTTTCTAAAATGGAAACTTGAATTATAAACTAAAATCAATATTTAAACAACAATATCAAAATGCAACAATACTTCTGAGAGGTGCATATTGTGTTTGCACCAATACAATAATTAATAATTACTTTGCCACAAGTAACTCACAGACATGAGATTTTTACAAAATTAGACAACACTATATATAAACTTTATAAGATTGTATCTACACA
>CM070036.1:87406142-87419331 GCA_036250615.1 Ptychadena robeensis | reverse complement strand
TCGCGCGAACGCGAACATGCGATATTCGCCGCGAACAGTTCGGGACATCTCTATTTGCCAGCCATTAGACTCAACACTTTGCATTCACAATTTTTGTCATCATGAGGCTGGTTGTCAATGATTGACATACCTGTTTTTGGTATGTCTTTGCCATGTTTTATGAAGGATTTGATTGTCTAAACATTATTACTTAACATGTTGTGTATAACATAATTTGCTTCCATAAGCAAATATTTTCCTGAAAAAAAGGGATTAGCCTTTAAATAGATTTTCTTGCTTGTGCGACCTTTGTTCAATAAAAATATAAAACATGTAACCTATTACTGCTAATAAGTTACTTATTTCTCTAAATTATTCACAGGTTTGGTATAAATCAAACAATCTATAACACAGTCAGTCAGTGTATTTTTCTGTTTAAGTTAAATTCCAGTCAAAACACAATTTGATGCAGCTATGTGTTCACAAACAAATATTTATATAAATGCAGTAATGTAAATACTTAAATTTGTCTTGAATATCATTTGGTACTGGGACAGAAGGCGTTAAGAAAAAAATGATCTAATCCACCTATTAATATGGGGAAAATGGATTCATCAAGATCTGTCATGTTAATGCAGCAGATAAAAGTCAGCACACAGGATTCACAGGGTACTCAAGATTAACTGGACAAAGCTGTTTCTTTGGGGCTTGATTTTTATTTGCTTTTTTTTTTTTAAATGATTTAGCATTTACCTGGATAGACAAGATCACACATTTTTTACCAATGCTTTATTAGAGGGCATAACCAAGGAAGCTGTGATAATTTTATAAAATATGACAATATTTTAAACACTGTTTTCTCAATATGATAGGTCGATGAACTGGCAAATCCGGTAACATGGTTGGATGCTGGTGCTCAAGTCTTCTACTCTTTCTCTCTTGCATTTGGGGGTCTTATTTCATTTTCAAGTTACAATTCTGTACAGTAAGTACCCTTTGAGTTATTTTTAAACAATGTCTAATAATATACAAAATTTTATTAATTTCCCTCATTTTACACAGAGTTGAACAGCCCATAGAGGCCCAGCACAAACTACATGTGTGCATTCCAGCAAAGCTTTCAATACTATATCATACTAAATGAAGTTAACAAAATTGTTAATCCCCCTTCAAATATGAACCATCATTGGTTTTCATTTTGACTTGCCACAAATAAACATTAATTAAATACATCAGATAAATATTTCTTATTTTAAGGGAAAAAAAATTCTCGATTCCCTTGATATTTCCCTCTATGGAGGAATATACAGTGGGTACAGGAAGTATTCAGACCCACTTAAATTTTTCACTCTTTGTTATATTACAGCCATTTGCTAAGTTACTATGTTCTTTTTTTTCCTTATAAATGTACACACAGCATCTCATATTCACAAAAAAAACACAGGATTGTAGACATTTTTGCAGATTTATTAAAAAAGAAAAACTGTAATATCACATGGTCCTAAGTATTTAAACTCTTTGCTTAGTATTTAGTAGAAGCAGCCTTTTGATCTAATACAGCCATTAGTCTTTTAAGGAAGGAGGAAAAACACATTTTTCACACCTGGATTTGGTGATCCTCTTCCATTCCTCCTTGCAGATCCTCTCCAGTTCACTCCTTCATTATTTTAGCTGTGTGCTTAGGGTCATTGTCTTATTGGAAGATAAACCTTTGGCCTAGTCTGAGGTCCTGAGAACTCTGGAGAAGTTTTTCGTCCAGAATATCTCTGTACTTGACTGCATTAATCTTTCCCTTAATTGCAACCAGTCATCCTGTCCCTGCAGCTGAAAAACACCCCCACAGCATTATGCTGCCATCACCATGCTTCACTGTTGGGACTGTATTGGGCAGGTGATGAGTGCCTAAAAGGGCCTAACTTTATTCACACATACCGCTTAGAATTAAGGCCAAAACATTCTATTTTGGCCTCATCAGACCAGAGAATCTAATTTCTCACAATCTTGGAGTCCTTCAGGTGTTTGTTAGCAAACTGCATGCAGGCTTGCATGTGTCTTAAACTGAGAGAGGCTTCATTCGGGCCACACTGCCATAAAGCACCAACTGGTGGAGGGCTGCAGTCAGGGTGGATAAAAATCAATGATTTTTTTTTTTAATGAAATGCTTTTTGAGAAAAATGTATTATCATCCAAAGGTTATTCCATCATGACATAAAGATTCGTTTTTTAATTATGTAGAATAAGGTTGTATATGTTTAATATTTTTGGTAAAAAAAATCCCATTAATCCATTCAAAATGTTATAACATGAACAGAGTTGAGAAAAAGACCTTAATCCTGTTTTACAAATAGAATAGAAACAATATTTTTCTTATTGTTTGGAATGGAATAGATCTGCACAAGAAGAAAGTGAAACTAAGTGAGAGGAGAGAGGGGCATTCAGTTGAATAAATCTATTTAACTAGTTATTTAGTTAATTAATTAATTAATTCATTCATTAATGATATTTTTTCTCCTTCGTAAGTACAACAGAAAAATTGTCCAAATATTAATGATTAGCCTAAACTGGGGATAAAAAAAACTAATATGAAAAGTTGTTATTCTAAAAATTCTTCATCTACTTGCATATTTAATTTATACCAGCAAGAATTACTCTTTATGTAAAAAAATATTATTTAAATCAAGCCTTACTGACTAGTAATTTAAATCAGTTAGATTTAAATTAAATCCACCCTGGCTGCAGTGAAAGTTGGCTTTCTACAACTTTCTCCCATCTCCCGACTGCATCTCTGGAGCTCAGACACAGTTATCTTTTGGTTCTTCTTTACCTCTCTCACAAGGCTCCCGATAGCTCAGTTTGGCCAGACGGCCAGTTCTAGGAAGGTTTCTGGTCGTCCCAAACATCTTCCATTTAAGGATTATGGAGGCCACTGCGCTCTTAGGAACCTTAAGTGCCACAGAAATGTTTGTAACATGATTTCAAATTTTTTTTACAAATTAATAACTGCAAAGGGGGTGTGTGTAATTATTCAGCCCCCTTTGGTCTGAGTGCAGTCAGTTGCCCATAGACATTGCCTGATAAGTGCTAATGACTAAATAGAGTGCACCTGTGTGTAATCTAATGTCAGTACAAATACAGCTGCTCTGTGATGGCCTCAGAGATTGTCTAAGAGTATATTGGGAGCAACAACACCATGAAGTCCAAAGAACACTTCAGACAGGTCAGGGATAAAGTTATTGAGAAATGTAAAGCAGGCTTAGGCTACAAAAAGATTTCCAAAGCCTTGAACATCCCACAGAGAACTGTTCAAGCAATCATTCAGAAATGGAAAGCGTATGGCATCAGAAATGCAGTCAAGAGGCCAATGGTGACTCTGGACGAGCTGCAGAGAGCTACAGCTCAGGTGGGGGAATCTCTCCATAGGACAACTATTAGTCGTGCACTGCACAAAGTTGGCCTTTATGGAAGAGTGGCAAGAAGAAAGCCATTGTTAACAGAAAAGCATAAGAAGTCCCGTTTGCAGTTTGCCACAAGCCACGTGGGAGACACAGCACACATGTGGAAGAAGGTGCTCTGGTCAAATGAGACCAAATGGAACATTTTTGCCAAAATGCAAAACGCTATGTGTGGCAGAAAACTAACACTGCACATCACTCTGAACACACCATCCCCACTGTCAAATACGGTGGTGGCAACATCATGCTCTGGGGGTGCTTCCCTTCAGCAGGGACAGGGAAGCTCGTCAGAGTTGATGGGAAGATGGATGGAGCCAAATGCAGGGCAATCTTGGAAGAAAACCTCTTGGAGTCTGCAAAACACTTGAGACTGGGGCGGAGGTTCACCTCCAAGCAGGACAACAATCCTAATCATAAAGCCAGGGCAACAATGGAATGGTTTAAAACAAAACATATCCATGTGTTTGAATGGCCCAGTCCAGATCTAAATCCAATCGAGAATCTGTGGCAAGATCTGAAAACTGCTGTTCACAAATGCTGTCCATCTAATCTGACTGAGCTGGAGCTGTTTTGCAAAGAAGAATGGGCAAGGATTTCAGTCTCTAGATGTGCAAAGCTGGTAGAGACATACCCTAAAAGACTGGCAGCTGGAATTGCAGCAAAAGGTGCTTCTACAAAGTATTGACTCAGGGGGCTGAATAATTACGCACACCCCACTTTGCAGATATTTATTTGTAAAAAATGTTTGGAATCATGTATGATTTTCGTTCCACTTCTCACGTGTACACCACTTTGTATTGGTCTTTCACGCGGAATTCCAATAAAATTGATTCATGTTTGTGGCTGTAATGTGACAAAATGTGGAAAAGAATACTTCTGCACACCACTGTATTACCGGCTGATCCCATTACTTTGAATGGGGCCAGCAGTCTCCATTCAAAGTATTGGGTGGCACACAAAGGGTGCCCCCTGATCAGCTGAGCGGGATGACGTCATCCCGCTGAAGTCCATCCCTTATTTATCGAGGCAGGATCGCCTCATGTTTGGCTACCTTTAGGTCTTATATAGACAGGTGTGTGATATTTCAGTTTTTCTTTTTTTTTAATAAATCTGTAGTGATGGCAGAACTTTGGCCAGGTCCATTCGCAAACAGGTGGATCGGACTTTTAAAATATGGGCAGATTATTGGCGGGGAATTTGAATCAGGAAAAACCGGAAGTGACGTCAGTGACGTCACATCTGGTACCTGGAGTGCATAGTTCCTGGTTCCAATTGCCAGATGTGATGACACTGATGGCCTTGCGGACAGTTTGGCCATGTCTACAATTTTGTGCTATTCTGTCAATATGGGGTGATGTGTGTACATTAACCTCCCTAGCGGTCATGACGAGCTGGGCTCCCATGAAAGCGGCATATCCCCGGAAAACTACGACGATGCTCTTTTCAGCCACAGCGGGGTTGTGCGGTGTCAGCGATCGCGTCACGGTGATGCGCCATAGACCTCCATGTTAATGGAGGGGCGTCGGCTTTCCACCCCTTACAGACGGCATCATTAATGGTGTGCGCTTGCGAAAAGGTCCTATGCAGATCACCGTCTGGACCCCTCCTTCCACTTCCTGTTCCAGAACGTCCATGGACGCACATCTCAATAGACTTCATCATCATCAAATCAACTGTATTCCTTTTTTGAAATTTAGATGATCTTAAGTTACTTGTCTTTCAGCATTGCATTTGGAAATCTAAAATATTAGCTGACTTTGAAAATCCCACATGTAAAATCAGTTGTAAATCTTGTAAAATGTTAACAGCATGTGCATTGATGTTGCTTCACAAGTTCAAAGTGAAGTCAAAAATTAAAAAAATCGAATTTTGGCGATGATATCATTTTCAGAGGCTTTGCAATCAGTACACAAAGTCAGCTAGTCGAAAACTTTGAGCAGGGAGAATGACGCCCCTCCATTTTAACATAGAGGTATATGCCCCCCCCCCCGACCATTTGGTGTCATTAATGATGTCAAAATGGGGGCACCAGAACCCTGGAAATGCTGCTGTGATTTAGAGAATCATTACAACTTTCTGGGGGCATATCGGGTATGCCCGATCCCAGCTCCTCTAGGGACAAACCCACACAGTGGACAAACTGGGTTCATCTCAAAAGCTAGGGAGGTTAAACATTCTTCATAAGTGAGACCATTATATCATTAGCTCAAATAAAAATCCGTAGATTGTTATCTGGATTCCGAAATACAGTTGTATATTTGATCCTCTTACATTTGTTAGAATTTTTGTGAGTACCCATCTGTTTTTGATGCCCAATGGGGGCAAGGCCGTACTTTCTGTGGAAAAGCAACAGTCTTAATGCAGAGATATGCAACTCTACAGTAATCAAAGTTTATACACACTGCGTATGGCAGAGACAGGAGCAGTGGACCCACTGTGCCACCAGACAAGCATAAACCAGGGCGCAGAGTCTAAGGAGCCCCCGTTATTGAACAGCAGCATCCCACAAGGAGTGATGGATTGTGATGTGGGGAGCCCACAAGTTGCGGTCTCTAGCTACACTTACTGGCAGCGGCTAACAGCAGAGTTCCAAAGCGGAGTACAGAGATAACAGGTTGAGACTTAGTCAGGCAGGCGCTAGTCAGGGTAGGCGGAAAACAGGGCAGTCAAGACAGTCCAGATGAAAGTAACAATAGGGCAATAAGAAGAAGAAAAGCCTGCGTAGCAGGGACTTAAAATAATTTTTTGTTCAGACAGCTTCCTGAAACAGCAAATACCGGTCCAGGTGAAGTTACCTGATGGGTTTGAGTAGAGAGACATGGAAGGAGTTGTAAAACTTTAAGGAGGAAGGAAGGTTTAATCTGTAAGCAACAGGGTTGATCTGAGACACAGCAGAGAATGGACCAATGAATTTAGGGGCAAATTTGTGAGAAGGAATCCCCTGGGGCAAATTCATGAGCTGGACTCCTCTTCTTGTCTGCTCACTTCTTAGCACGGGTGGAGGATCATTGGAGTAGTACATCCCGAACCAATCTCCAGACAGATTTCAAATGATCATGAGCTACTGTGACAGCCGGGACATCAGTAGGTTTTCGACATCGATTGGAAGGTGCATCCTGAGAATCCAAAATTGATAAAGATGGAACTTTTTATAGTCAAACTCAGCCCATGTCTGGAAAGCAGACCAATCATATGCTGAGCTGCCACATACAGTCGCAGATATTGGGGCTGATTTATCCTCTCAGTTTGCCCATTTGATTGAGGATGGTAAGCAGAAGAAAAGTCTAATTTTATTTTTAGTAGCTGGCATAATGCTCTCCAGAAACAGGAGGTAAACTGCACTCCATGGTCTGAGACAATGAGAGCAGGAAGTCCATGCAGTCTGAATACTTCTTTAAAAAAAATCCTTAGCCAGTATTGGGGCAGAAAAAAAGTCCCTTTAAGGACACAAAGTGAGCCATTTCTGAAAAGTGATCCATCACTACCCAGATTGTGGAAGCAGGCAAGTCAGTGATGAAGTCTATTGAGATGTTCGTCCATGCACGTTCTGGAACAGGAAGTGGAAGGAGGGGTCCAGACGGAGATCTGCATAGGACCTTTTCGCAAGCGCACACCGGACAGGAGGCTACATAGTCCATTGCTTCCTGCTAATGGCCACCATTCCTGCTAATTACAGAGAATAAGGTCAAGAGTTCTTTGACCATGATGTCCAGCAAGCTTAGATGCATTTCCCCAGGTCAATACCCATGATCTTTGTGCTGACCTCACCAATGATTTGCCAGGGGGAGCTTGGGTGATCTGAGCAGGGGCTGCTGTAATTACATGTGTGGGATCAATGATAAATGCTGGTTCAGACTTGACAACCTGCTTCTCAAAAGAGAGCGACAGCTTTAGTATTTTTGGTACCGGGAAAGTAGCATAGTAGAATAGTAAAGTCGAACTGGGAGAAAAAAGTCCCCAGCAAGCCTGTTGGGCGTTTAGTCTCTGGGCAATTTGAAGGTGCTGCAGGTTCTTGTGGTCCGTGTAGATGGTCACAGGATGACGCGCCCCCTCCAGTAAATGCTGATATTCTTTGAGAGCCAGCTTAATGGTCAGAAGCTCTCAGTCCCCAATAGAGTATTTCCTCTCAGCAATAACCCACTGGATCGGAGTTTCCCAGCAGAGTTTCTGTGGGATAGCACTACTCCTAATTTAAGTCCCTGGGGTTGGGGCCACTCTAGGACGACAGTTAGCTTGGACGGATCCATACGCAGCCCTTCTGACAAAACTGTGTAAGGAGTTTTTCCAGTTTGACATATAGTCCATTTTGTCGCAGACGCTGCAGGACGCTGCAGGACCATCATGGGTACGATGGGTGGCTATGTCCACACGACAATACAGGTGTAAGTGAGATCTTGGAATCATTTACAAAATTCTGGAACACTGCGTGTGCATTACAGAGCCCAAAATGCAGATATTCATAATGGCCGTCTCTAATGTTAAAGGCTGTCTTCCATTTATCCCCTTCCTTGATACGAATCAAGTTGTAAGCTTCTCGTCAGTCAAGCTTCATGAAGACAGCTGCACCTTGAAGATGGTCAAACAACTCGGGAATACTTATTCTTTACCGTCATTTTATTTAGGTCCCAGTAATCAATGCAGAGACGGAGACCACCATCCATCTTCTCAACAAAGAAAAACCCTGCACCAGCAGAAGAAACACAGGGGTTACCAGGTTGGCTAAAACATAGAAGGTGATGTTTTCACAATTCAGTGCCCCAATACACATGGAGATGGGCCTGGTAGCAAATTTTACATCCCCAGGCAGAACGACTCCATTTACCACAGAGACCTTGCGCAAGAGAGGGGTTAATGGGATGTTATGACGAAGGACCAGACGATGATCAATGAAATTGCCAGCAGTCCCAGAGTGAATATACGCAGAAGTCCAAAATCTGCTATCACCCACCTTCATGAAAGCTAGATGGGTTATCGTAGATGGAGGAGAAAATTAAGTGTTGCCTAGGCTAGTCTCCTGCTGACCTAGGCACTGACTTTTGGGTGTCTGTGGGGACAGTTATTTCTGAAATGTCCTTCTCCAGCACAGTGAATGTCCACTGTAACACACAAGGAAATAGGATCATCAAGGTTTGAAGGAAGATCTCACCCAGCAGGTTCATTGTTGATACAGCCAGCCATACTCTTCCAGAAGACAGCAGTGATGGCCAACTAAGCACTGTAGTCAAAGTGCGAAAACGGACTGCATGCTGACCAACAGTGAGAATCCCTCATTGCAACTGGAGGATCTGATTGGCAGCACAACCAGGCTCATCAAAAACCTTTCGGAAACTTTCCAGGAATGCAGAGAAGCTCCACGGTATGGGGCTATTCTTTTCCCATAATGGGGAACCCAGTCCAAGGCCTCACCAGAGAGCAGCGAGAAAATGAAAGCCACTCGGGTACAGTCGGCTGGAAAGTTTCAGGCAGTAATTCAAAGTGGATTTCACACTGATTAAGAAAGCCAAGTCAGCGTTTAGGATCTCCTGAGTAAGGAGTAGTGTTGAGTTTCAATATTCAAATTTCAAATATATTCTGCGAATATCGGCTATTCGAGAATTTGCAATTTTGAATATTCGCGATATTCTGCATTGGGCATGGATTGCGAATATATATTTGCAATGCGAAAATAAATAGCATGTGACCATTAATTTTGAAGGTAATTGTGAGGCGATTGTGATTGTGATCATGGGCTGAAGGGTGGACCTACCGTGCCACCAGACAAGCATAAACTGAGTCAAGACGGTCCAGGAGTAAGTAACAATAATGAAATAGGAAGAAGCAGAGATGTAAAGACCTCTTTGTTCAGGCAGCTTCACGCTTGATTGGTATGACTACAGGTGAGGTATAAGGAGTGCTTATAAGTGCAGATACCAGAACATCCAGCAGAGGGAGCAGGAAACAGGAGCCACATCAAGTGTCTTTATTAGTACAACCAGTTGAGGGAGCTGATCTCCGAAAAGTTACTGGGGGAATGGCGATTTGTGACAATAGGTCATTGGTCTGATAACTAGTGTTGAGAGAGAATATTCGCAAATATACGTTATTCGAGAATTCGCAATATTTCATGGTGGATATCGTCCTATATTTTGCTTCAACATTGCTTACCGGCATAAATCGCGCATATGTGTGCGCATTGCGAACAGATACCCACAATATACACATCGCTCATATTGGCTAAGATGGCAGAATGAAGAAGAGAAGCTGTAAAACTACATTGCAAATCTTTGTAAATAATTGAGCAATGGAAGGCAATGGAATACAGTTGAATCGAATTTCGAATGTTCTTTTGTATATTCACAAAATTACGCGAATTCAAATATACCATATGCTGCTCAGCACTACTGATTACATATCCATCCCTTGATATATTGTAGACTTCCTGGTGCAGTTTAAAATGATTAGGTTAATTTGGATTGGCACCACCACTTTCTACTTTTTCCAAATATAATGCCGACATTATACAACATCTGAGGTCTCTCTTTCTTTTTCTATGATATTAGGGATGTTGGCAAATATTACCATATATGTGGGGTTATTTTATATAAAGAAATGACTAGGCCCCATAGAAATTTTTGTTATTCCATTCCTCCCGAACCTTACTCCCCTGAACACCTCCTGGACCTCACACACCAACACTGTTCTGTCCCCGACCAACCGGAAATAACAATTAACCCCCCTGGTGGTCTGATTCAGTGCGGTTTACTTTGACAAAAGCAATAGAAAAATGTTACTACCATAGCGGTCCACTGCGATGCGGATTTCAGTACCAGTGCCAAATTTGGTTCTAACTTTTGTACACTGATTTGTTTGAATGCTGAAGAATAACATTTTCCAGCTACATTACATGCTGAATGGAACAAAAACTATTTGTCTAAATTTAACACTGTAAGGATACAATTATCTACTTTGGCCTTTTTGGTATGGACCAATAAGAGGGTTTATACTTTTATAGTATAGTAAATCAAGGCCATTAACTAATAAAATGCTGCATATGTTTGACAGTTTAAATTGTCATTGTATTTCATTTTTATTGTAACTTTTCAGAAGATCTATGATATTTAGATAATCCTTCCTGCAGAAATCTACATACCAGTGATTTTAAGTCCATTTTAGTTCACATAGTTTCTCAAGGGGGGTGTGGGGGCTGGCTTTTTTGGGGATTTTGGGGCTGGCTGCCTTACCCTCCTGGGGTCCCTCCCATCTGGCGGTTAACTTAAGTTCGACTCCATTTTGTTTCTTATTACATCTATATGTTTTGACACAGAATCTCCTGAGGAAGCTCAAAAAGCGAAATGCGTTGAGAAAGTGTCTGACTAACAATGCTTAAACTTTGCTGTATACTAACAATATGGCTGTAAAAACATATGGATTTTTGTTATCTATTTAAATTATATAAAATTTATCTGTTTGATAAATGCCTTTCCAAGTCTCGTTTTTATTTATTTTGTGAAGAAGAACTGTAATACTAACTACTGCTGCCTTAAAAGTCCAGCGGAGCTTGCAGGCTCTAAAAAATGAAGTGCTAGACTTGGTGCATGAGCGCCTTTCTTCCACTTCAATGTTTTTTGGTTTCTCAAGGGTTGTATTTGAAGATAATGTTTGAAAAACTGATTACTAATAAGATATAAACTGATAACTAATAAGAATAAAAAGATGTGTAAAAATTAACATATTTCAATTTTACAGCAATAACTGTGAACGGGACGCTGTGATTATTTCCATTATTAATGGATGTACATCAGTTTATTCTGCCACAGTGATTTATGCGATTATTGGATTCAGAGCTACAGCTAAATTTGATGACTGCTTTTCAAGGTAACCAATGAAAATTCATATGTTATATTAATGGTAGGAAGCAAATAATGGAAAAAATTAGGCTGTCAAATACAGTCCCCACAGGATAGGATCCTCACACATTTTTTTAATTAAATTTTTATAATATTTTTATTCGATTGTAAGCCAGATCGGGCAGGGTCCTCTACTCCTCCTGTGCCATAACCTGTGCCTGTGTGTTATCTTGTGTGGCATCTCAACTCTAACTTATTGTACAGCACTGCATAATATGTTGATATTATATGAATTAATATAATATAACAATATAAATGTAAACACACATATATAAGATTTAACATAAAAAAGGTTTAACAATATACAGTTAAATGTATAGTTGGGGTGCCAATCCCCAGTGAGTCAACAACAAAGAACATGAACCATGAAAATACCCTTATAGGGGGACTTTGCGTTGGCACACCTAGCTATTCAATATAGATTGACCACATGATTTAGCAGTTAATACTAATGTGTGGATGCATCTGAAGTGTATCAGGTGTGTACTGTCCTTAACCTTCCTAGTGGTTTGCCTGAACTCCGGCCGGCCCCGTGTCTTCGGCGTCATGTTAATGGAGGGGGCGCCGCTCTCCTCTCCACACGCCGCCGGCATCTATTTGATGTTGGCGGCGTGCAGAGAGCTGGGCGGAAAGCCGGCAAGCACGGCGGAGCACAGTGTACTCTGCCGCGATTGCCGGTGACATGAGGTTTTCGTGCCATAAAAAATGGCGCGAAAACCTCAAACTGTCCAGAGGGTTAAGGGCCAGAGCCTTAAAACATGCAAGGCTCTATATTTTTAATTTATTTGGGACATGTAAACTACCTACCATCATAATTTATATGCTAGTTGGAGATTGATTGACTATATAAGTATTGAAATGCTACTGTAGCATTGTATTTCAGCAGTAAGAAATGGAATCAACTACAGTGGGGCAAAAAGTATTTAGTCAGCCACCAATTGTGCAAGTTCTCCCACTTAAAAATATGAGAGAGGCCTGTCATTTTCATCATAGATATACTTCAACTATGAGAGACAGAATGGGGGGAAAGAATCCAGAAAATCACATTGTCTGATTTTATTTGCAAATTATAGTATAGTATTTGGTCAATATCAAAAGTTCATCTCAATACTTTGTTATATACCCTTTTTGTATATGATGACAGAGGTCAAATGTTTTCTGTAAGTTTTCACAAGGTTTTCACACACTGCAGCTGTGAAGAAATCAAATTTGGGAGCAATAATTAAAAAATGGGGTCAAAATGAGACACTTAAGCATGGTACAGACGGCTCAATATTCAAGCAGTCCGATGTTCCCTGCAGAAGCGTGATGACGTCATCATGCTGATGTCAGATATCGGCAGAGCTGGGGAGACAGCTCTGCTCTCCCCAGCTCAGCCGATGCTTTCCACGGTGACTCGGCGGTCCTCATGCAAAGCAGAGGACATCGGCCGTATTTAACGGTCATGTCCGTTATGGCTGTTTTCGAGCGAGATTGATTAATCCCGCTCAAAAACAGCGATGGCCGCATGTTATATGGGCCAGATAGATGGCCATGAGCGTGGATGGCGCTCAAATCTGCCATCGATCTGGCCCATATCTGTACCCTGCTTTTAAGTCATCAGCCAATGTGATACCATGAATGTCATAATTGGAACAGATAACCAATGGGAGTCTCTAATGCCAATATGAAAAGAATATGGAACACCAAACACCACCATTTTTAGTATTTCTAAATTAAATAAGGTACGGCTTATAAGGGTAGGAATTTGGCTCTCAATGGCTTGAGTTTGACAAGTTCTACACGTATATACAGTAAAAGAAAACAATTTATATGTTATGATCTGTGCCACACAACCTGGATTAGCGCTGGGGTGTCAGGTGCAGGGAGTCT
>CM070036.1:87384021-87394074 GCA_036250615.1 Ptychadena robeensis | reverse complement strand
TATTTTTGCAGAAAAACTCTAATATTTTCAGCTTTATCATCTCCCTCATTATTGGGAAGATTATAAAGAGTCTTATATTATGAAGCAAATTGACTGGCATCACATTTTTTACCACGGACATCAGAGATTTGTTGTATAGCACTCACAGCCTTCTTGGCGTTAAGGGCTCTTGCGAGAAATTTACCCCTTTTATTTCCATGTTCATAATAGAGTTTTTGTGACAAAATATACGCTTTTTTGGACCGGGCATTCAACTCTTCTTTTAAGTGATGTCTCAATTCCCCAAGTTCAGAAAGAGTGGCTGGGGCTAATGTGGCTTTATGCATTCTCTCTAAGTCTGAAATTTGAGAGAGAAGTGAGTTAACTCGGGCTGGGTATACTTTTTTCTTACGGGAGGAATGGGCCATCAGGGTACCCCTCATCACACATTTGTGAGCCTCCCATATATTGAGCGGGGATTGATCTGAAGTGGTGTTTTTGTCAAAGTATACATTGAGATCCCTTTTAAGAGATTTGAGGATTTCTGGATCACCCAGGTGTGAGGTATCCAACCTCCAAATCTTTTTTGATGGGGGTTCTGACCTGAGTGTAATAGAAAACCATATCGGAGCAGGGTCTGATATTGTAATTGGTGAGATCCCTGCTTCCGATACCAGGGAGAGATCTTTTTGGGATATGAAGAAATAATCTATCCTAGTGTATTTATTATGCGGGGGAGAGGTGAAGTTCTTCGTGGTTGGATGGAGGAACCTCCATCTATCATGTACAGTTAAGGTTTGGAGTTTCGCTTTAATGCCTCTTAAGGCCGCGTATGTTAATGATGAGGTACCGTTTGAGGAGTCCATGGCAGGAAACAAAGGTACATTGAAATCTCCCCCTAGTATCAACATACCAGAGGAAAATTCTAGGAGCAAGTTTGTAATTTTAGAAAAGAATCTCTGTTGATTCTTATTAGGACAGTAAATATTTGCGAGGGTGACGGGTGTGTTTTCAGTATTACCCTTGATAATAAACCGGCCCTCGGGATCGACCAATTCATAATTTTTCATAAATTGTACGTGTTAAAACAAGAAAATTGCTACACCTTTAATCTTCTTATCAGCAGTGGTGGCATGAAATATCTCTGGATATGAGCGATTTGTCATTTTCTGGATAGCTGTAGATTTTAAATGAGTTTCTTGCAGAAAAACTACATCTGCTTTATGTTTTTGAACGAGCTGCAGGACTTGAGTCCGTTTTGCAGGGATGTTAAGCCCTTTAGTATTTAAAGATAAAAATTTCAGTTTAGACATCTTTGCCGCTGTATCCAGAGATATCTAAAAGCACACCTGTTCAAAGAGTATGGAATGTGATTACTACCTTTCAATAATATTTGTTTTTTTTGTTCTAGAACGCGATAAATTCTCATATACAATAAGAAAATACCGGATTGGGAGATTGTCCCAATAATGTAGGTTAATCCAGTCTTGTTCCTTAACTGTGGGGGGGGGGGGGGGCTCTTGGCTTGGCAACATACAGTAAGAATAAGCACCAAGTGAGAGAGAAAAATGTAATGTATGGCAAATTATAAAGTATAGTTTAGTAATATTGTACAGAAGGCTTACAACATATTTAGTGGTAGTTGTGGTGCGGCTGTAATGGAAAGCTGAGTTTGATTCAAAATCTTCTGAAATACATAAAGATAAGAAAAAAATGTTCAACCCCTACGAAAATATTAACATGCTTCTAGAGGTAAAAACTACATGTTATAGAGGAAAACAGTGGAAAGCTACCTTATTAATTATAGAAGAAATGGAGATTGTATCGGACAATAATGACCCTAGCAGATCAAATTTTTCTCCACTTCAATGTACTTTCCAAAACTACACACCTTGAATAACATCTAAATTCTTACTAAGTAATGCATTTAACAATATGCAGGATTGAGGGTCAGGGTTTCCTGAGTGCGCATTTTTTGGATGACAGCCTCCTTCAGCTGATAGTCAGGTATGCAGCATATGACGTCTCTGGGAGGATCCGTGTCTGCCCCTTTAGGACGTACTGCTCAATGAATTATTTCGAAGAGTACAGGAGATTCTCTTGGTCTTTTAGCTTTTAGATGATTTGTGCAATCTCCTTTCATAATCTTCATGCCCTGAGGCTGCTGAGTCAGACCTCGGGGATCTGGGGGGTCTCTCTGCGTTTGTGTGACGGAACATTTCTGGAATATGTTTAGCAGGTGCTTGTCCCTTTTGTGTGTAGTAATCTTGCTGCTTGCCTATTTTCCCCATAATGCGGTGAATAAATGCGTAGTTCTCTCACTTGTCGCTTCAGTTTTTTATGGAGCAATCATTCCCAGACTGGGATACCACATGTGCTGAAAATATCCAGACGGAGAGGAAAGGGAACGTTTATGCCTTTCGTGTACTTGCTTATCTGATAAGTGGTATTAATGAAATAAAAAGAAAAAAGGATCAGTTCTCTGACGTTTGGGGATGGCAGTGGCCCAGGTAAACTGACTAACCCCGTATAAAATGTTTGGAAAGGAGCCAGCAGAGAGAGTTGTAAGGAATGTCACTTGTGCTTTATTTTGTATGCCACTTGGTTGGAAATAATGCAATTCTGGCTGCTTTGTCTTGTCTTTACCTATAAGTGGTCAGGTTTTCAGCATGGACAGTCTATGGAGCCTCTGATGCCGCTAATGAACTAGTATACTTCCATCTCTCCTCATTTGTAAGATCTCTGTTGAGGATGCTGCTGACTACACTTCAGGGGGGACCCCAGGGGGTTAGGGGACCCAGCTGTCTTGTGAGTTCAGAGGGATTAGGAGTATAGTAGGCTGGTCAGGTTGCTAGGCCCACGCTGATGGTGTTTTGTGGACCAGTTGGAACTTGTCCCACAGTGATGAGTTTCAGGTAAGGATTAAATGCTCGTCCTACCTGACTGCACTGCAGCTCACTTGATCTTGGCAGGGTGGCGATTCCGTATGCGCAGTGTAGGCCGCAGCCGCAGGCTACATTTTTGGCCCCTTCGGATTGGGGTGCTGCCAAGTCTCAATTGGAGGTCTCCCAATGTATGCAGGCTCCAGGGTCAGTGACCGCTGTCCTATCACAACAGTTGTGCAGAGTCCAGGTACCTTGTGGATGCGCTATCCACCTTTTGGTGGGCCGCACTAAGCCTCGGCCTCAAGTAAATCTCTTGGGCACTTTGGAGTGCTACTCCGCTCCGAGTGAGGACCTCCCGCTGCTGGCAGACACCAGAGTGGGTTACCGCTGGCTATTTGGTGACGGTATGGAGAGTATGGGTGCCTTGTTGGAGCGTAATCCACCCAGTATTACGGTGGACTAGGCTGAAGCCGCGGCCTCGCGTAATTTTGGCGCGCGGATGTGCGGAGCGCTCGTGGAAACGGCCGTTCCTGGTGACCCTTTGTATCGAGTAGGCATCCCCTCAGGGGTCATTTGGTGCTCAAAAGTACTTTTTAGGAGCAAATTGCTAGGATTAGTGCAGAGCTCTTAGATGGAGCTGCTTGTCTCTTGCTCGCCAAGCCACGCCCCCTCAATGGGTTTGCTTCTAAATCACTTACACTTTTTCAGGGGGATGGGGCTTCCGGTGTATTGGGCACTGTGTATATAGCACTCGCTTGCCTGCTGTGTTGAGAGTGTGAGGTCTCTGTAGGGACAGATGTCTTGTGTGTGTGTGTACAGAGGATTTACCATAATACCTGGATGGCTTGTGAGCTGACTGTTGCTGTGGCTGAAAGCAAAACTGGGATCATTCTTTATCTGTGCTTGCCGCTGAATGAACCTGGAAAACACAAAGAAAGGGGGGAAACCCACTCCTGTTTCTTCCTTATACTTTGATCCAAATGATGCCCACTTTGCCATCAAGGGGGATGGTAGCTTCTCTACTATAGGATTGATGCCAATATCATTCTCCAAGTATGAAAGACCTGTCAGGTAGCCTTCTTCTTTAGCACACTCAATTTCAAGAAGATATCCTAAATCTTGTAGTCTTTTAGTGTCTTGGTTGCTCAGCTTGGGGAAGGCGTCTAGCTTATTCCTTAATGCTTTCTCAATTACTTCTAGTACACCATATTGTCTCTTAAGTCTTTGCCAAGCCAGGTCGAGCCCTGCTAAGGGGTTAAACAAATGCACCCTGTGCATACTTTTTGCATGTTCAGCTGATTCATCACCTAAATATTTTATCATAAGGTCCAACATCTCTGAAGCTGACAGGTTTAGATATTTGGTTGCATTCTGGAAAGAGGACTTCCAAGCCCAGTAATTTTCAGGACAGTCATCGAGCTTGATAAAGCTTGAGCTAACTGTTTCCTTGCGGAGCAGATATTTAGTGATATCTTGAATGCATTGTTGTTCAGGGACACAATCTTTATGCTGAGGTAATGAGAATCCTGGATTCCTGTCTTTAGGGGCACCTGCCAGATGCTCACTAGCTGGTTTGACATTGCTAGTATTGTAGAGGTATCTAGGGGTGCTCACACCTGCTGCTGGCTCAGTTTTAGGTACTGCTACTAGTTCAGGTTTGACCACTGCTGCTGGCTCAGTTTTAGGTACTGCTACTAGTTCAGGTTTGACCACTGCTGATGGCTCAGTTTTAAATGACATCCCACAAGTTAGCTTGTTGGAAAGGCTGTGTATGAACTCGCTTGTGCGTTCTGCAGAAGAGAGAGGTTTCTGTGGGACTTCAAGACCTTCACGAGTTCTCTCACTCTCTGATGTATTGGTTTCTAAGTAAACTTTTGCACGCGCTTTGAGCGATAGGGAGTTAGCCGAGGACCACTTGCTAGACCTAGATGATTTGGACGCATGTGACCTTGAGTCATCACTGCCATGCTGTGTCCTGGGGGGTGCATCCTTGGGCGTATACACCCTTCCTGATCTCAGACTCATGTTTGGAATGTAGTGACTTCTGTAATCAGGTCTTCTGTAATAGCCTTTTTACTATTCTGTTTCCACAACTATGTACTCTGTGTATAGAGGCTCAACAGATAGCTTAACCACTAAAATAAGGAAGTCAGTGAAGAAATACTCAATCCTCAGTGATGTGAATAAACTTGTATACTTTATCCTTATAATAGATTTGGTAAAACTGCAAAACAATAATAAAAACAATATATCAGAGCCCAGATAACATCCACAATACATATCTGTGCATTAAAGGTAACTAATACTCTTACTTACAGGCTATTATGAAAACAGGGCCTGACAGAAGCATCTGATTCCTCATAGTCTGCTGCTGAACTAAGATGGAGTTATTTCCTGTGAACTATGAACTTTGGGGTTGGCTTATTCACAGCTCACTAATGATAGAATAAATGGGTGGCTGTCCCAGAAATGGTCAATAGGTGGCAGAAAATACAATCTACTGTAAACTATCATTGCTAAACATATAACCACTCACTGAAATGGTGAGGTGAATCCAGAACAGACCCCAAAAATAGAAAGTCTACTCAAATATATGAAATGTGAAAACACTATTTTATTTTTCCTTTAACGTTTGGGAAAATTTACGGTCGCTACAGAAATGTGGTTTTTCATCCTGAAAATTATTTCAGATGGACCCAAAAAATAGAAAGTCCACTGAAATATATGAAATGTGAAAAAACTTTTTTTCCCCTTAACCTCCCTGGCGGTTCACTGAGGTGCAGATTTCTGTACCAAAAGTGATAGTGTTTTGCCTTTCCGCCCCCATCGGCGTCACCGATGACGCTGATGGGGGCGGAAAGGCTCTGTGTGCCTGCAGCTTTGTAGAAATGCTGCAGGCACACATAGAGCCAGCGGTTGCGCCTGATTCCGGCACGGGCGCAGTTTGATTCACGATCAGACTGCGCCAGTACTTGCTTCGGGCGTCCAGGTGGGCGCGTTCATTTTGCGATTGATCACCAAGCGATCACCCCGAATGCGCATGGTGATCATTCGCAAAATCAGCCAGAGATTGAAGCACTATGGCGGCTTTTATACGTTTACACTTGGATTGGATAAAACATTTATAAAACATTTATCCAATCCAATCAAAATAAAAACAAATGAAAATTATTTTTTTTTAAATCTAAGAAAACATTTTTTTTTCTGTACCTTAAACCTTAAATCTCCCGCCCGGCGGATGACGTCATCGGCACACGAGCGCAGATCACGGAAATAGCCAGAGACATCGGCTATTTCCGGATCTGCTCGGGTGCAGCCGGAGATGATCTCACTAGCAGAAACGCTCAGCGCAAGCGTTTCTGCTAGCGGGAGCCACTTTGAGCTGGATTATAGAAAGACATTTCTATAATCCAGCTCAAAAGTTAAGAAAAAAAAATCGCGATGGCGGCGGAGCAGGTGAGCTCCCACGATGTGCCCGAACCTAGTTCGGGCGTATCGATAATTGCAGCGCCCCTTTGCCCAAACTGGGTTCGGGCATATCACTAGGGAGGTTAAAGCATGGAAAAATTTGACCCTGAATTTAAGATGGAACCCAAAAATAAAAAAGTCCACTGAAATATGAAGTTACAGTTTAGCAACTTTGATGTTGAAAGAACTATGTGAACCAGCCTGCCACAATAACAGGTCCCTGTGTTAATGTACAGCAACGATTTCTGACTTGCCTACCTAGCAATTCTGCCTGCCTACAAACCTCTACCTGCCTGACACACAATGTGCCTCTCTATCTCTACCTTTTTATCTCTAAAACCAATCCTTTTTTAAAACAAACAGCCTATCTCTCCCTGCAGCAGCAACACGTCCTGTCCCTATGCCTGCACGTTTGACAATGTCGGCGCACCGGGACTCGCCTTTATATAGAGGCTGGCTCACATGCGCACTGGCCAATCACAGAGGGCATGACAGTGAGATATGCCTAGGGCTGGAATGTGAAAAGCTTGTTGATTGGCTGCACTGCAAGTATAAAAACATCTTAATTTCCCAAAAAATTTACTATCACATAAAATCAGACAATCATAAAAATACATATAACATCTCTGTAGCTGCCAAACATCAGCTTGTGCATGGATCTCTACAAATATAGATTCTCATGTGGAATTGTAAACGATTGAATCAAGAAGTCCATTATCAATCCTTTCGACCCGTTTCGCCAAGAATTGGCTTCTTCAGGAAAGGTAAAGTACACAATATGGACACACTCTATGGACAGAATATTGAACAAATATTAATGTCACACTTTTAAAAAAAATCTGATTATCAGTTGATATCATTAATGGATTGACCTCTATAGTTAACCCCTTATATGACCTCTATTTTGGTCCAGCCTTACATTGTATGCCAAAAGCAAAGGATATATTTCGATTGTCTTACCCTGGTATAGCTTGGCATTGCATGATCCCCATCTAGGAACATTGAGATTTGAATAAAATCACCCAATGCTGTAGCCCTGGCGGGATGAGCACAAGAGAAGACCCCACAAAAGGACAAACAAATACACCCCACAGAAACAAGACTATAGACCATTGATTTGTGTATAACCCGAAAAAAAACTTAAAAAAAGTCATGCTAAAAAGTGGCAAGAAAGAGGAAGAGACAACAGGAAAGGCGGAAGAAAGAAATCATAAAATTGCCACAAAATTAAATCTAATAACCGTCAAATAAGGGGTTTCCATAAAATGGGGTCATTTAATTGTCAGCTGTCACAGTGTCATCAATTACATAAATATACATAAACAAAAGAATATACAAACACGTCAACATATGACATATTATGGGGCCACTGGCCCCTCTTGGGCCATATAGTCATTCCCCCATATATACATTAGTCATGTTAAACATATACAATAGTCATGTTTATTCTGTCAGAATGGGGGCCAAAACTTTGTCCTTCTAAATTTCTAAATCTCATGGGTGTGCCTTTCTGCAAGGTACCACCCTAGTTTCCCATGGTAATTTGTCATGGGAAACAATTTCCCTACAGGGGAGCAACTTCCCTTATGCCAAAACCTGAGAGTGTGCAGTCATCTTATCAAGACTACCGCCCGAACCCACTAGAAAAATTTAAATAATGGCTTAAAATAATAATTTAAAGAAACGTTTTAAAGCTCAATTTGTCATTTAATCCAGGGGCTGAGGTGGCATTTAGCCTATAAACCCATCTGGATTCAATCTGTAGTAAAATCTTAACTAATACTCCTAATCAGAGAAACCTCTGATGTTATGCCCTAACAGGGTTTGTCTGCATTCTTAAGTCAAAGATGCTATGTCATTCGTATAAAAAGTCTTTATTATAAATCACTGGACTGGTATAAATATACATATAAAATCAAAGTCCCCATTGAGGGTACCCCCTGTTTTTCCAGTTATCACTGAAGGGGATGGGCGACCTTACCGTCAGGAGCATTCAGTTAACCCCGGCCTCCCCTTTCTCACCCATGAGATTTAGAAAGGCAAAGTTTTGTCCCTATTCTGACAGATTCAACATGACTATTGTATATGTTCAACATGACTAATGTATATATGGGGGAATGACTATATGGCCCAAGTGGGGGCCGGTGGCCATGACTCCTATTTAACAGTAATATGTATGTATGTCTATATGCCCTCATAGTATGTAGATGTGTTTCCTATGATGTATATTCTTTGGTTTATGTATGACACTGTGAAAGCTGACAATCACATGACCCCATTTTATGGAAACCCCTAATTTGACGATTATTAGATTTTAATTTTATTTTGTGGCAATATCATGATTTCTGATGGTGCCCTTGGATGTTCCACAGTTTAAGGGGCATCTTTTTTCCCTCGTTTCATTTTTGCTACTTGCATCCACTGGGTGACACTGGATCATGACTAATATTGATCCTGTTCATTTTGAGTGTGTTGAGTGATGTGATGTCATCAGCCTGGGAGGGCCAGCCCGGCAGAGTGAAGGAGGGGACGTCCCCCTCCACTGGCGCGGGCGTTCTGTAGAGGTGGGATGCACCCCCGTTTAATGGGGGACAATACTAAAAGACAGGCAGTGGGAGCAGTCATTGGCTGCCCAGGGTGATGTCCACTCAAAGTCCAGAATGACGTCCTAATGGAGGAGACAACAGAGGAAAGGGTAAGTGACTAATGACGGGAAGTCTATATGAAACATGTTGTTGACTTAACGGAGAGAAAAAGTAAGCCCAGCTAGGGCAGGTAGAGATTGGATAATTTATACATTAACACTATTGAAGTGATGACTATAAGTCCCTGTTACCACTGTAGAGTGAAAGGGGGGGGGGGGACTGCGGGTGTCCTGGGAGCTGATGGGGGGCCTGTGCTATGCGTTATGGTTTGATTTTTTTCTTTTTGTCTATACTTATCTTTGTTCCTTACTTTCCTGTTTTGTTCTTATGGGTGATTACCTTTTGTTACTTACATTCTTTGTTTTCTTCTTCTGGGTGTTTGTTTTCCTTCCTCCTTCCCTGTTGTCTTTTTCTCCTTTCACTTTTTAACACAACTTGGTTTTTTGGGGGTTATACACGGACCAATGGTCTATAGTCTCGTTTCTGTGGTGTTTTTTGTTTGTCCTTTTGCGGGGTCTTCTCTTGTGCTCTTCTGAGGACATCTGGTGAGGACCATCGGATCTTGGGAAATGTGATAAAGTCCTAAGACGGAACATCATCCCGCCAGGGCTACAGCATTGGGTCATTTTATTCAAATCTCAATACTCCCAGACGGGGATCACGCAAGGCCAAGCTACACCAGGGTAAAAAAAATCAAATATATCCTTTGCTTTTGGGATACAATGTAAGACTGGACCAAAATAGAGGTCATATATGGGGTTAACCATAGACGTCAATCCATTAATGAAATCAGCTGATAATCTGATGTTTAAAAAAAAGTGTGACATTAATATTTGTTCGATATTCTGTCCATAGAGTGTGTCCATATTGTGTACTTTACCTTTCCTGAAGAAGCCCATTCTTGGCGAAACGGGTCAAAAGGATTGATAATAGACTTTTTCTTCAACCATTTACAATTCCACGTGAGAATCTATATTTGTAGAGATCCATGCCCAATCTGATGTTTGGCAGCTACAGAGTAGTGATGGCGCGAACCCGGATTTTGCCGTTCGCGAACGGCGAACGCGAACTTCCTC
>CM070036.1:87353455-87367647 GCA_036250615.1 Ptychadena robeensis | reverse complement strand
AATAATAAAATTATTCCTCAAAAATACCACTTGCCTTATAATTCTGCACTCCCTGTATAGAAACCGGGAACTGTGCGTTCCAGGCCCTGGAAGTGAAGTCAGTGAGTTTTTCGATTCAAATTCCCATCAAACAGGCGGGGAATTTGGATCTTCCTACGAACAGGCGTACGGCAGACTTTTTTAAGTTTAAATTCGGCCATCACTAGTTGTGGGAGCATTTGAGTAAAAAAATATATATATTGCTGTAGCTTATTCAGCTTGTGTATAAATTAGGTTTAAAGTCAATTCAAATTCAATTCAATAAGTTGGGGCAACACTTTTTTTTTTACAAAGTTACCACAACCCTTCTCTACATCTTCCACAATTTAGGTGATGATATCATGTTCAGGGGCTTTGCAATTCAAATCATCTAACTGAAATGATATCATCTCAAAACAAAAGCAGCTGTGTGTTTCTGTGCTCTAGCTGCTGCATTAATCACCCTAGGCTTATACTCAAGTCATTCAGTTTTTCCAAACTTTTTTTGTAAAATTAAGCACCCCAGCTTTCAAGTTAATGGAGGGGCGTCGGTCTTGCAGCCCACTCCCCTGCGGAGGGCAAGGAATTTGAGCAGAGTACAAAAAAGCTCTACACATTTTTCAGCCCCATTAGCTTCCCCATCACTACACCAATACTAGTTGTAATCAAAATACTCTGCACATCTTTACAGTCAGGGTTCCAATATGTCTGACTATGATCATGAAACAATGTTATAGTAAGAGATCTACTGTAATTATTTGTGCACTATTACAGAACTAAAATTTCATTGGATATTCTCAAATCCCAATTTCAAATATAATATATTTCTAATTAAATCAAGTTATAGGATGACCTATGATAGATAGGTCATCCCCATCAAATAAGGCCCCCCCCCCCATTTTTGCCCTAGACGTTAAAACAAGCCACAAACCCACCAGTACCTGCCCCTGCCTGCATCTCCCATTCTGGTGGTACAATGGGTAAGTGTGTGACTCTGTCAGGGCTGGCAGTGCAGGAAGGACAGGCAAGTTGTTGATCCCTGTTACCTGGTCGTAACGGTAGAACTTAAAAATGTGAGTCAGTGAAGGAGACAATGATTGGCACAGAGTGATCAAAGGGGACAATGATTGGCAAAGAGTAATCAGAATAAGACACCCCCCTGAAAATAAGACCTAGGGCATATTTTGGCATTTCAAAAAATATAAGACGGTGCCTTATCATCGGGGAAACACAGTATAGAGTATGAAGATATACTATAAAGGTCTATATTTACTGTACACAATCTGAGATTGCCACAATTCTGTCTTTGGGTTTGCTGTGTTTTATTGCCATGCAGAATTTTCTTCCATTTAATGGACAACTTAGCTTACATTTGCACATTTATAATATGCACTCATATTGATAATTTACAGAATGAATTTCCTAAATCAAAGGAAGAACTCTATCCAGGCTGGATCTATGCAATTATTGTTCTTCTTGCTGGAGCTCCAAGTGTAATTATACCTGGCTACGCAATTTACAAATTTATTCGGAACTGTTTAAGAAACGAAGATGACCAAAGAGAGATAATAAATGCTACATCTCTTGCATCTATTAATGGTGATCCTAAAAAAGTATAATGTGAAACTTTTTATGTGAGTTTGAAAGCTTCAGTAATTAGAAAACAAAAATGTGAAAGGACGTGAAGAAATGATCATCAACGAAAAACCTTCTAAGAAGACAATTGGAGAAAGCTTTAGAATGATCTAATGAATAATCCTGTGCTCATGTACATCATTATAACAATATGTTTTTATTTTGTGCACAAAAAGAACTATACTGTATTTAGATTCTGCAATTTTTCTGAATGCTGATGCCTACATTTTTAAATGCAAAACATTTGTAAAGTATAGAAATGTACATAACTTTATTCTTTCAAATATGCATATACAACATTGCTTAAAGCTTTAGCAGCATACCTGTAATAGAACAGAGAAAAATATGAGTGTGATCCCATTGCTTACCTATTCTTCTAAAAAAGCTAGTTGTTTGGAGGTCACATTGATAACACTATGTAAACCAATTTTTGTTCCTGGCTATGGTCAAAATTATGAAAATTTGATTCGAATTGAATTTTTGATTTTCCCATTTGAAAATTCGAAAAAGGTCAAAAATTCACATAAGGTTGAAAATTTTGATTTGCTGTATCAGCTTCTGCTATAATAGAAGAAATCAGTGTAAATAGTAGCAGAGTGCTTTACAATCAGTGCTGAAATGGCAAACAGTGAATTTCACCATAAATAAAGCCAGAATCCATATTACACATGGAGCGGTGATGGTGAAGCACTTTACACAAGAATATACAGTTGTAAATGAGAAGAGAATAATAATATATTATTTATTGATATAATCAGATATAATATAAGAAGCCGTTGTTTGATCACTGAACGATCCACACAATTGCACACAGTGATTTAACAATTGTATGGCCCGCTTAAGTTTAATAAACCAATAAATGTTTTTTTTTTCTTATTCGTTCCCTAAGTCAGGGGTAGGTAAACATATTCGACCAAAACGGTGAAATGCTAGAAATATACCGTATTTTCCGGCATATAAGACTACCCCTCTTCCAACGCACACCAAATAAAATTTTTATGTCTACTGTGACTTTCAACCCACAGATCTCCAACACCCTTAGAAGTCTTTTTTTTGGATTAGCAATTTACATTCCCAATTTGACACCCTTATCTGCAACCTTTCATAGTTATTAATGTTTCCCTGCAGTTATCTAACTGACATAAATTGTATACATTTTACAATAAAATAGCTTTATTCTCAATCTCCCTGCAATACCCATGTCAGACACAATAATGCTAGTGAGCACACTATCAGTAGCAGTCAGCTACTCTTCACAGACATCGAGAAGGAGGGGCAAGGGGATGAAGATTTCTCCCTCTGCTTCTGTGGGTCAGCAAGCAGTGCGGGGAGCACAGATCCGAGGAGCAGACCTACGGACTCCCCTAGAGCAAGTGTGCCCCCTGCACCTCTCTGACCTGGCGTATAAGACGACCCCCGACTTTTGCACACATGTTCCTGTGTTCAAAAGTCGTCTTATACGGCGGAAAATACGGAAAATGAAGAGCCTGGGGGGGGGGGGGGGGGGGGGGGGGGGGTTGCTGTCGAAACTCACTATTAACAAAGTTAAAAATGGTAAATAGGGATTTGTTGAAACTTATAATACCATATTAATTATTCACTCACTGTCAGAAGGAATGGCAATGTTGTCACTCGCTGTAAGAAGGTTGGCAATGTTGTCACTCACTGTCAGAAGGAGTGACAGTGTTGTCACTCACTATTAAAAGGAATGGCAACCGGACGGCACTAATGGGTAATTGTTGAGGCCAGGTTGATGAGCCAGCGAGGCAGAAGGGCAAAATAGTCCACTTCACTGACTCTGCTGCAGGTGGGGGGTGTGCTACCTGGGCATAAAGGGAAAAAAAAATTAAATGGGTCACTTACTGTTAGAAAGAATGGCAATGTTGTCACTTACAACATTGCCCTCCTCCTTACAGTGAGAGAAGGAATGGCAATGTTGTCATTTACTGTCGGAAGATATGGCAATATTGTCACTCACTGTTAGAAAGAATGGCAATGTTGTCACTCACTATTAGATGGAATGGCAATGTTGTCACTCACTGTTAAAAGGACGGCACTAACAGGTAATTGCTGGAGCCAGGTTAATGAGCCAGTGAGGCAGAAGGGCAAAATAGTCCACTTCACTGGCTCTGCTGCAGGAAGGGGGCATGTGGAAGGGGTGCTGCCTGTACATAAAGGAAAAAACGTATAAAAAATGGGTGTTAAAAACCTATCTTGCAGGGGCTAGAGAACCAAATCTGGTTAGCAAGCTGCACTTTTCCGACCCCTACCCTAGGTGATGAGTAGAGATGGTGGATTTGTTTTTAGAAATCCAACCAGTTTGTGAGTTCATTGTAAAAACCCTGAGCCTGATATCTTTACAAAACTTGCTGAAGATGTAGAGAAGGATATACTACAAAAAAAGAAAGTGTACACAAAGAGGTTTTGTGCATGCGAAATAGTGGCATGCCAAATCAAAGGTTTTTTTCGATTTTAATCAAAATATCTGGTTGATTTTAAACTTTTTCAACGAAAAGTCGAAAATTATCCCGTCGAAATACACCTATGCGAAATTTCGACTTAAAAATTTGCACTGCAAATTTTTTGACCATCCCTATTCCTGGCTTCCAACACAGGACTGTAGTTGTTTTTCAAAGGCTTTAGACATAAGCAGTTCATGCTTATGTCTAAAGCATTTGGAAAAAAAATGTATTCAGTACAAACTTTGATTTTATGACCACAGCCCAGAAAATTTCGTATTTTTTGTGACAAAACAAGGTAAATTTTATCTTCTCATTCATGCGGTCTGATAAAGAACAACACTTGCATTCAAAACCACTCAAAAAGGTTCAGAAATTAGTAGGTTTTCTAGATTTGCTAATTGCTTTCTCAAAGAAGTCCCCAAATTTAGTCCCCCATCATGTTTTTGTTATGCTGTCCATGGTAACAACGTTCAAAGTCCAGTATATCCTGATGAAAGCACTCACCTTGCTCCTGAGTAAGTCGAAATCGTCACATTCTATGATCTGCGGTCCGACCCCAGTGCGAGTCCTGCCATAATGCAGAAGTAGCACTTGCTTGAGTGGTCAGTCGGTTGCTGCCAAATTCACGGGATAGTAAACTTCATGGCTCTCTTTTCTCCCCTGTACCAACTTCAAGAGTTTTCTTGCAATATACGCATGTGAAATGAGGTGCCCAGGTCTTGTCTTGATCCCCATCAGGCATGCCAAAGTAGGCCTCGCACATCTTACGACATGCTGTACACGGAAACAAGATGTAAACGTAAATGTTGGTTTGAGCCACCTGTGCTTTTATACTTTTATGACTACTATTGGACAGTCCGAGAACGTTCTAAAAAGTTCTTGAAATTTTTTGAAAGTTCTGGATAATTCTCAAAAATTCTAGAAACTTCTGGACAATTCAAACAGTTCAAGAAAATTCTAGACTACTCAGTATCCAAATCTAGATATTTTTTTTGAAAACAGACAAATTTCAAAATATCATTGTCCATAATGGGTTAGTAAACCCAGGAACAAAATAAAAATTGTTTCATAGTGTAATTGACCCTGAATCAATATACCTCTGACCTCCCTGAATGCTTGTTTTTTTTCTGGGCAAGTCAGTAGCATACAAGCTTCAGGCAGGTTTCTTACAAACCATTTTCTAAGGGAACTGTAATTAAAAAATTCCAATGCTGATTTGCTTAAAAAATGAATAATATTGAGATTTACAAAGCCGGTTGGATCCTTTGGGGGATGAAAGAGAGCTGACTGGCAAAGCCATAGTTGTCCAGTTTGTTTATGCTATATCCCATGATTCACAATGTAAACATGCCACCCAGGAAACTTCTAATAGGACATTTTTGACAAGCTATCCAAATCTAAATTTTAGGCTGGCCTAAGACGTCTTGAATTCCCCCGAGATTGTTTTTTTTTAACGATTGTGGCATGCGATTAAAATTTCGATCGTAAGTCATACATCGATCAAAAAGTGAATCATTTTTGCATTCCGATTAATCATAAATTAATCAACGATTTATCACTGATCGATCGGTGGCGTAACTAAAGATCGGCTACACAAAAAAAATGTGATCAGAAATGGCATTGGTTGATCTCTCAGAAATTGCACGAAAAATCGAGATGTCTATGGCCAGCTTTAGAGAGATTGGGAACTAAATAATTATCTAATTTAAGGTCAGCACGTGTAGTATATATATTCATCTCAGTACATGGGGGTGATACTGTAAAAAAAAAAAAAAAAAGTAAACTTCAAAATTAATTAAAGAGGAACTGCATGGAGCTCATTCTGTTACATAAACTGCCCAAACAATTAGGTGCAGAAGTATAACCCTGAAATATCTCTTATGAAAATAATGCCTAGCGCTTATAGTTATCTTACTTTTTGCCCTTTCATATGAATTCTGTAACAACTTTACTCCTTCCAGCTTCCTATTCACAGACATCAAAATTCCTGCCTTCATATTTCTTGAGTAGACTGGACTGGAACTGAATATAAGAAAGGCAGCTTAGTAAATTACCAGCATCAGAAGTTATTAAACATTCCAATGGTAAAGCCATCAAACTAAAGCTAGCCATACACGTGTCGGATTCCATGTCCAATCGATTCATCATCCGATCGATTCCGGCGATTCTGCCGGGAATCGCAGGTGTGATCAATCGGCCAATTAAGAGTATCCATCGCAGCATACCACCTTGTCCGAGCGGATTCCGGCACGATTCCGTGTGCGATTCCACCTCCGATTCCACCTCACAAATGGCAACTCCCCCTGATCCGGGCAGAATCGGATGAGAAAGACCAACATGTTGGTTCTCCGTCACATCCGATTCTGAGCCCCTGAACGATCGGACCTGATCGATTGGACAAGGTGGGCTGCATGCGATTCTGGCACGATCGTTTCGCGTGCACGCGCCCGGAATCGATCGTGCCGGAATCCGGTGCGAATCCGACACGTGTATGGGGGCCTTTAGAAAGATAATAAATAGTTGTGCACAACCGTCAGCAGCACAGTTACAGGGATATCTGTGGCCAGTAAGTGCCTGGGCAAAGATCACAGAGTACAATTGGGTCAGTATGAGGGAAGGGTGTTTAAGTTGATTGTAGGTGTGCAGCTCTAAAAATTAAGGAGGAGTGGGGCTCCCTGTAACAGACAAACAGGAACAAGGACACAAGGCACTTAAGTACAAACTTAAGTACTGTAAATGGTAAAATAAACAAAAGACAAAATACTCACATTAAAGGAGATTTGCAAGGATTGATCTCTCAGGGCTGTGTGATTACTAGGAAGACATCACTTTCTGGTTAAAGATTAAATAACGTCCTAGTTAAAGGTGTTGGAGGAATTAATAGGATAAATAGGACGCATTTCAAGCGGAGGCACTTTCTCAGCTGTTGTATCTTGCAGTCAGGTAGGCAGTGTATATTTTATAAGCTTTAAACCAACAGCCATACAACATGTGTAGTCTCCAAACTGATACAGAACACGGAGAGAGACAGGAAATCATATACACCATAGAAGATATTACAAAGTAATGGTTTATAGGGACACCTACAGGTCAGAGGTATGAACATCACATATTCCCCTCATAGTAGAAAAGAATCTAGTCCAAAACATCAAAAATGCAAAGAAGAAGTTGTAAATAATTAACTCAATATTACACTACAGGGTAACTACATCACATAATCCTTGGTCCACACAGGAGGCATCAGATCCTTGGAGTATAAAGTGGTGGATCAGAATCCTGGTAACCTGTTTCTTTGTAGTCAGTAGGGGTAGGAAGATGTACTTTATGAAGATGTATTTTTAGAAGATTTTAGGAAGATGTAAATTATGCATAACAGGCGTAAGATGGCTGGCATTCCATGTGCGTCCATCAGACAGTTTGTAGGTGTAAGGTCCCTCTTTGGCTTGTCACTGTAAAGCTGGCCACACACAGGTAGATTCCCGTGCAATCAACCGGCGATCAATTACAAGCGTGGTGGACGGTCACCCGCCGCTGGTAATTGGATTGAGGGTCAATCGTACAGTAATCAATGTGCACCACATGGGCACATCAATTACTGGATGATGGAGGACCGGTCCCCCAGCAGTCAGCTTCTTCAGCTGGCTGGCAGTGCTGTACCTGAGCTGGAGACACGCACAGGCAAGACCCAGCCAGCCCCCCCTCCTCCCTCTGGCAAGCTATCTGGATCTGTGTTGGCCACGCCTTCACACAGGCAGAGCCGTAGCTGAACACACAGCCTGTCACTAGCTGTGTTTAGTTGCTCTGTCTCCGTTTGTCTCACACCGGCTCCAGCTGTCATCCATTGCATTGAATGGGGATAGGGGTTCCCTATTCAATGCAAGGAGGTTCGACCAAGGTTTGCCAACATGTTTGAAAACTGGTGGTCGTTTCGAGCAGGATACATTGATCCTGCTCGAAAGGGACCGTGGATGGCTCAGATTAAGTGACAGATGAGAGGAGAATCGGGAGCCGGGAGCGTGCACTCCGCCCAATGTTCCTCTAATCTGTTACTTTATCGAGCCGTGTGTGGCTAGCTTAAGAGGATTTGTAAATCTGGATTGGCCATATTTCAAAAATCCTGTTTTTTTTAACTCTCACTAGATCTCCAGGCTGGAAGTACACTTCTTTTGCACCACGTTTGCGATCAGTATAGGCCTTACTCTTATCTTGGTGCTGCTGAACAGTCTTAGCAACTGCTGGTCGCAAAGGTGCTGATCGTTGAGGAAGTTGAATATCTGCAACATGTAATTTAGTTTGTATCCGTCTGCCATGTAGCAGTTCAGCGGGTGATGCTTGTGTAGTCGCATGTTGTGTTGCTCTGTAGACATGCAAGAACTTAGTAGTAACAAACAAATTTTCCTGTAAGATTTGCAGTCTGAAGAGCCTCTTTAAGGCTTCTGTTGAATCTTTCAATCTCCCCATTTGCTTGAGGATTTTCTGTGCACAATATTCCTCTGTCTCAAGAAGTTTTCAAATTCAGATGAAACAAATTGTGATCCATTGTCAGACACAAGTTTTTTGGGGTTACCCTTCCTGCTGAAGAAGGTGGATAATATTGCAATCACAGTGGCAGAAGTTGTATGAGAGACAAATGAAATTTCTGGCCATTTACTGTGATAATCCTAGGACTTTTTTCTCAGAGAAAAGGTGGTGGAATTAATTAGGCTTAAATATAAATATCTAAGTGATACAATTATGAATGGTTTGTGGTGGGGTTAAGGTAAGGACGAGTGGTGCTTGATAGTAGGGGTAAGTTTTGTGGATCAGGGGTCAAGTTTAGGGGTTTGAAGGGTTAAAATCAATCTAACCTCCCCAATCCCCTAACCTTAACCCTCGGAACCCCCTAACCTCACCCCCCCAAACCTTGACACCCGCAATTTGGAAGAATAACCCTCAAAAGCCCCAAAACTAGGGCTATCTGCACATGCGCAGTTGTAAGGGTAGCAAGATATCTCAGAACAGGGCCGCCATCAGAAATTTTGGGGGCCCCAAACTAGGGGATTTTTCAGGGCCCCCTACCACTCCCTTTCCCCCGCCCTGAGGCCTCCAGAGAATGCCTATCTAGGGGTGCACATATCTGAGAAGCTCACTTAAAAGTTAAGTACAAGGAGATGGTGTGTGGTACTTACCCCATATGTAGGGTGGTCTTCCTCACTGTCCCCTCACTGTCCTCTGCGTCAGCCTCCTGCATGGTAGATTCTTCTGCAGATGGACCTCCCTGTTCCTAATTCAGCCTCTGATTTGCTGTCTCCGCTGTGGGGGATCAGCTCCAAACAAAGCATCAATCCACACGGTTTATCTTTTAGGGCTCCTGCCCATGTTTATTTGCACACAAATCAGTCCAAAACAAAGGGTTACCCTCACAGGGATTAAGATCAATCCAAAAGTCCAGAAAATGCCACACCACCTGGCTTCGCCCCTTTCAACATAAATTTACGTCCTTGGCTTCCCGGCAGCAACAGGCCTGGGCCTCACACGCTCTGTGAGCCCCCTGTAGCAGCTCCCCTCATAACCACAGGCCTAGGCCCCACACTCTTTGTGTTTCCCCTTTCTCCACTCAGTCAGAAGCCTTGTCTCCAACTACATTGGGAGCTGGGTCCACTCAGCTGCCCTGACACTATGGTCTGAGCTCCTTTTGTGGAGACACACCTGGCTCCACTCACCTGCAAACAGGTGTTAACTGTTTAGTGGACCCTGGGGGAATAGAGAGGCCCACCCAATTCCATCCTCTCTATCCCAGAATCCATAAGCCCTTTAAGAAAACAAAACACATTCAGCAACTTAATTGTGCTGGGCAATAATATCCCAGACTCTTTCCAGGATACCACCAAATGGTCCATACAAACAGTGACAGATGACCAGTCTGTCACACCACCCCCAGGTCACCAGCTGGCTTTGGGTCTAATGTAACCCCCAGTAATGTTTGAACCCCCAGATCTTATACCTCAGTAGTCAAGTTTTACTCTTAGGCCCGTCTAACTCCACATACGCTATTGGCTTCCGTCAAGCCTTCACCAGCCCCTGGACCAGGGCTCTTATGGGCTGTGGAGACAGCCCTGTTAAGGGGGGTTTGCACTAAGCGCATTGCGTAGGGGGGATCCCGACGGAGCACAAAGACTTTAGCTGCTCGGCTTAGCCCTGCATCCGCGCCAAGCAGGTTAGCGAATGTGCTCCATCAGGACCTCCCGCCAAGCAATGTGCTTAGCGGAGGGGTTCCCAATGGAAGTGGAAACCCCCCCACATTGGCCCATCGCCATTGAGCATTGCAACAAAATCTCTGTCTTCAACACAGGGATTTTAGTGGACATGGAGCTGGATGGATTAGTAATTTACAATTTGACACCACTATCTGCAACCTTTCATAGTTATTAATGTTTCCCTGCAGTTATCCAAGTGACATAAATTGTATACGTTTAACAATAAAAACTGAAAAAAATTGGCAATCTAAAAAATGAGACTACATCCAAGCAATATTTGATAGGGGCTTTAGTATGGACAATTGTGCTTGGGGACCTGAAAATTTGCATGTGTTAATGTAGTCTCAGGGGTTAACTTGTAACCCCCAAAATGTCAAGGTTCTACCATGCAGGGTTTTCAAAGATATATGTGTTCAAATTAGGATAAGTGAAATCATGTATGCAGCAGAGTAGTGCTTTATGCTCATGGGGAAGCAATATCTGATAGCTGTATTTTAGCTGAAATTTAACTTATAAGTGTAGTAGCTAGAAGTTAGAGTAACACACAGATTTATTCAGCTTAGTTTCTTCAGCAGAGCTGGAATGGGGAGGGTGTGTCCTGTCCTGTGTTTTGATTGGCTGGGGGGGACGTATCTGCGGGAGGAGCTACAGGAAGCATTATCTGACAGAGAACACAGAATCTGCAGCTGTCACACTAACATCGGGGAGGAGGAGAGGGGGGCCAAGGGGGATGTGAGTCTCTCCTTTCTGGCTGTGCAGGGAGCATGGGTCAGACCTCCAGGCCAAGCTGAAAATAGGTGGGGGAACGCCCTTCCAGAGCGTTCCCCCAGAAAAAAAACCCTGTATAATCCAATAATGTAATTGCAAAGCGGCAGTCCATAGGTGCTTTTGGAAAAGGGCTTATAATATCAATAGCAGGCTTCTCCCAAGCAGAATCAGGAAATGGCACCGGTTGTAGTGGTGGTGTATGTGTGACAGCAGACTTGTCATGATTCTGGCAGGTAGCACAAGTTTGGATAGCAGTTACTGACTACCGAGCTGTGCCTTACCATAATAACTAATAAATAGCGAGAGAGTCAACTGTTCTTTTGGAAACTTGTGTTTATATAAAGTGAGTGCGATAACAAAATGGACACAGTCTGTAAACATAATAACTTCTTAATATTCATGCCTAATCCTGTAATAGGTTTCAGCTTATTCTCAGAGTTCGGTCATTTGCTTTGCAGTAAGTTTTTTTTATTGTTATTTATTATAGTTGCACTGGGCATGCAAGACAAGCTTGCTGAAACTCAGAAGCTGTAACTGGATCTTCATCAGTAAATGCAATAACTTCAGCATCCTCATCCAGTGTACTTGTGGTCACAGGTAACGGTAATCGTGACAAGCAGTCAGCTGTAACATTTTTCACACCTGGTTTGTATTGGCTAGTGTAGTTAAAGTTCAGTAGCCTTGCTGACCATCTGGCTATGCGCATTCCAAGTCCTTTTGTAGTAAGCAGTATAGTCAAAGGACTGGGGTCAGTATGTAGTGTAAACTGCCGGCCCCAAAGGTACTGTATGTTCTCCACTTTTCTGTTGCCCAAACACAAGCTAGGACTTCTTTCCAAGCCGTAGAATACTTCCTTTCAGCCTATGTAAGGGTTCTAGAGGCAAAAGCAACAGTTTTCTCTACTAGATCTGCATTGCACTGTGTAATGATAGCACCAAGGCCATAGTCTGAAGCATCTGTAGTAACCATAGTAGGTAGAGAAGGATCAAATAATGCAATGGTGGAAGCCAAACCATAAGGAACACGCTTGTAACGGAACAGTTCCTCATGGGTAATAAATGCAGTGAGATCTCTGCTATCCTCATGCAGCAAAACCTGGTGGTAGGCACTTTGTAGATCCAAGGTAGAAAAGAATTTTGTTCCTTTGAGTTCTGACAATACCTCCTCAATATGTGGCAACTGTCAATAACAACAGCTTTATTTGGTTCACGAAGGTCAACACACAATCTTATGCCACCTGTTTTCTTCATGGTCACCACAATAGAGATACCCACTAAGAATGCATTAATTTTTTCAACCACATCTTGATCCAGTAATCTGTGAATTTCCTTGGAAACAGCATCTCTTACAGAGAGCAGCAAGCGTTTCAACTTCTGACACACTGGTTGCACATCCGGGTGCACTCTAATTTTATAAACAAAGTTCTTTACACAGCCCATGGTAGCATCATTTAGAGGTAAAATGTTGGACACTGGCTGCATAGAAAGAGTGGAAGCTGTGGTATAAGACCCTCCACTATCTGTAGATGAAGTGCAGCAAAAAGATCCCTGCCCATTATTGCTGTGCCTTTCTTTACAATGTAGAATTCAGCTTGCACTCTATTGGAGTAGAATTTTACAGTCACTAGCAGGCAACCAAGCACAGGAATAGGATCTCTGAGATAACTGACCAGCTTTAAGCCCCCCATAGACGGGCAGACTCCTCCATACAACTTTCTTGAGACCTACCAACAACTATGTAGTATAGTGACCTCCCTGATAGAATACATAGTGATTGGAAGGTGTAGAAAGGTCCTCATATTACATGGTTTTGGTAGAAGAAAAGTTGGTTGTACAGAAGTTGCATGGCAATTGTATGTGGTGTATGGGGGGCTTTAGAGTAGGTGCAGTAAGTGGTTCATTAGCAAAGTACGTGATTCAGATGTCCTCAGGCAGTATGGACACGGCAGATCCTGTATCAAGTAGGAAAGTAATGGGATAACTCTGGTTTGCAGAGGCAGTAACGTGTACAGTGCATAAAAGTTTATCTGGAATAGAAACAGTATGCTGGTCAATATTTAGGACAGTAACCTCAGGAGCAGTAACTTCACGAACCTGTCTAGCAGGAGAGGTGCGGCATACATTTGCAGCAGCGTGCAGCTTTTGCAGGGCAGGAAACGTAGTTTGCCATGTGCTGTGCTGAACCACACCGGAAGCAGTACCTGTTCTGGGAATATGCAGCCATCAGTTTAGATGAATCTGTTGCAGTGTCTGTGTAGAAAGTAAGTGGCTTAGGAGAGGCAGAGTCTGACTTCACCATCTGTATGTCAGTAGTCCCCTGAATCACAGTTTTTGCATCAGCTACAGCACATTCAGTGTGACTGGACAGTGTAATAGCCTTTGTCAGAGTCAGATCCTGTTCTAGAATCAGTCTTTCTCTGATGCGGCTGGGGTTTGTCTTTTCCACTAACTGGTCTCTGATCATTTCATCAGTTAGAGCACCAAACTTATAGGAAACAACCAGCTCTCTCAGTGCTGCTATGTATTGTACTGTAGATTCTCCATCATGCTGTCATCTTTGGCGGAATCTGTATCTTTCAGCCACTACATTGACTTTAGGCCCAAAGAAGGTCTGTAATGCAGTGAGATCTGTACCCTATGTATCATCAGCAGCAGGCAGACTATAGAATATGCCTTCTGCCCCCAGACAGTGTGTCACGGAGCAGCAGGTGTGGACCCACTGTGCCACGTGTCCTACACAATACCCCTGATGGTGGGATAGACTTTCCCGAGGGGATCACCAGGTCGCTACCTCTTGAGGGATGGTAGGAACACAGGCAGCTGGTCCAGGGGACAGCAGGGAAGGCTCCAGGGACACAGGTGTCGTCAGCCAGACAGTGTGACAGGGCAGACAGCACAGATACAGATCAGGTAGCAGGAGAGTGCAGCAGGCAGGTAAGGGTTAACAGGTATCAGTCTCAGAACACAGACAGGACTCTATATCACAGGAACTGCAATGGCAGGCAGTGCTTAGTACAACACAGAGACCTTAATACTGAGACAAGGCTGAAAGGGCAGGGTTCCTTATATAGCTG
>CM070036.1:87330885-87344258 GCA_036250615.1 Ptychadena robeensis | reverse complement strand
GTCTTCATGGTTATCAACCCACCTTATATGGTGGTAACCTTTGGCTATCTATATACATTTCAGTTACCTTGGACTACTCCGTTTACCGGTATTAACTTAGCTACGCCTTACACTTGTAAGTTACCTTTCATCATGCCTTCCCCTCTCCCCTTAATGAGAAGATCCTTAACCATCTGGGCACTTCTACTCTTGTTAGCTATTGCACGTTTTATACATTTAGTACACTTGTTAAACCCTTCCTTCGTTCTTACTTTGGTATCACCCACATCCTTACACACTATCCCACAAGTGTTATCTATTATCTGTAACACACAAGTCACATCCCTACTATTTACACTATGTTACAGACACCTATTTCCCTCTTTCCCCAGCTTGAGTTTCACTCCCCCTTTGGGCTTGATTTTTACTGTAGTCACACTTTATCACCTCTTGTTAGACCCTGACACTCTTTCTATACTTGTATAAACTTTTTTTATACCTATTATGTTATGGCACAATTGCACTGAGGTTACACCTTCTCACCTAGCACTTTACTTACTTTGTGGGTTCTCTCTCCGTTTTTTGGAGCCATTGGTTTCTGGCCCCTATATGCTCTATTACTGGATTTATAATAACCTATACTTATACACTCATTACCACCAGTTGGCTGACTTTTAGGGGTTTATACAGGTCGTGTTACCTGAAGGCTCCCCGTTCTCTGGACTCGCCCCCGGTGCTGCCTGCTTCTCTGTATTCCATCATGGTACATTACTCAGTGTGAGTACTCAAACCCTATAGTTTACTCTGATTACTAACTTAGTACCATTACCTATATCCTAAATAATTTTAGTCCTTCTATGTATTATTTCCAGTAGAAACACTTTCCATTGGTTACCCCCTGATGAAGTCAATATGACGAAACGTACGTTGGGGTGGCTTGACGCCCTTATATGATATCCATTCTATCATCATCATCTTCACCATCTCTTTGGACAGGCTTTTTGAGGATAATACCTGGGGACTCATTAGGCCTACATCAATATCTACTACTGCATCAAGATTGGAATACTACTATTGTTTTTATGTACATTAAACAATCGATATATTATTTTTAATACGAGTATGATTCATGTTATTACTATGTTCCACCATGGCTGACGTATTTTGAAACCGTGAAAGTCCCTTAGCCTCTGCTAAACCAGAGGAAAGTTCCGCTCAGGGGTGGTGTTTTTACTCTACACCCTGACTCCAAAAACTACCTTCTGTTCCCTCATGGGACTTTGGATGGAGTAAGGACCTAATTAATGACTATGAGGTATACTGCGAGTAGAGTAGGGGTAAGGTAAAAATGTATTATTGGTGACCACTGTCACAGTACGTAATTAACATAAATAATAAACACATCAAAGAGTATTTATAACACACAGGTAGCCCACTATCCCGTAACACACATGGGGTATAGTGGCTACAACTAACAAACACAAACTGTAGGGGTATTGAGGAGTAAGGTGCATCGAAGGCTACATGTTTCGCCGAATGCAGCTTCCTCAGGCCATATACACCTTAGACTGTCTGGGTCTGTGTGGGAGAAGAGAGATGCGCAATATAAGTGTCAGAATATGGAAGGGAGGAAACAGCTTTCCAATATGTTGTCGCATACCTTTAAAATCAGCCTCCTAGCAATTTGAAGGGGGATTACCAAGGAGGATCTTAGAGTAACATCAAGGGCGGTGTGGGCGTCTCAACAGGTCAGCAGCAGCTCCCAGCCGTAGTCTCTCCGGAGTACCCCAATCAGATAGAACTGGGGGGGGGGTGTGTGTTGGGTCGGTTTGGGGTCCGCTGTATTTTCAAAAGTCTTAGAGTTAGTTCATTGTGCGTATAAGGTCATTACGGATTAGAAATTGACTTGAATTGCTGGTTCAACATAGGATATGCTAATTGCATAGCCAGTGTCCGGTATTTTAGTGGGGTATGGGTGTCTAATGGATCAACTTGTTGGAACCTAGCTTTTATTTGTTGGATGACACAAGTCCATTTTCCCCAACCTTCCACTACCTCCAAGGTAAGAAACTATAAGGTGCATGATATCTGGTTAATAAGCATAATTAAAGTGCATATCAGACAGTAAGACAATGATCGTACATATGAGTGTAGTGATGGCGGGTATATAAGATAGCCCAGGTAGATTATGAGGGGGATAATGTCAAAATTAGGTACCTTGGTTTTATAGTAGACGCCCTGCGTGGGTAGATGTGTAGCCTGCTAATGACAGCTCCAACTTTTGACTCCCGCCGTGGCTGCCGCCGCCGTCCTGGGTTCCTCCACGTGCAGCCGTTGCTGCAACAGCTCCTTGTTGTATGGTCAAAATTTATCTTGATTGTATAAACAAAACTCCGCAGCAACTTATGTTCTCAGAGACAGTGGCCTGATTTATTGGAAAGCAGACCATATGCGATACTGACAAGTAACAGGTTATGGCAGTCTTCAATGCACAGATATCTCTATCAGCTCTCCTCCAAGAATCTCTCCCCTTCTCTGTCCTAGGTTCTCTCTCTGTTACAATATCTCTAACATCTACCTCTTATACAGTGTTACAAAAGAAAAAAACTTCAGATAACATTTGTGAAAGTCAGGATCGCTGATGTAACAAGGTCTTCCCCCCACCTAAAAGAGTTTTATGGCTATGTCATCTCCAGTTATGTCCCTGTTCCCCAATCTATCAACCAGAGTTGCCATTTCACAGGGACCTTGCTATTCTTTTAAGATCAAATTGTTAAGTACCGAGACACCATCCCTATCTAACTGTACGTTCAAGGAATTGTTTTTATGGCTTGTTCTGACAAAGAATGTAACCTTTTGGTCCTGACCTCACTGAATACCATTTATGTATTATGTGTGGTGTGTGTGTGTGGTGTTGGTGTGTATCAGTATCGATATTTATTATAATATATCGCTGCACACATCCACATATATATTCACTATACATATCTTGCCAACACATAAAACAAGGCCCCCACTTGTATCCTTCTAGCTGACTAGAATGGATCACATCCAAAAATTTTAGGCTATTTGACGCAGGATAACAATAATAAATACCAATCTCCAAAACAAACTGACAGGTAATACCATCATGAAACTGTTTTCTCATCTATAGAAGGTAGATAGGGTAATGCACCACCAGGGCTCCTAAATTCTCTAGCCAATTGCTCTGTTTAGTCCAACCTTTTCTAATAACTTTCCTAGCTAAACCCCAAACCCCTCATTAATAAGGTATCAGATAATCGCAAGTGGTTTTAAAAAGTAACGGGGATCATTGACTTCCACTCACCCAAACTTCTTGGTCAATGACAATCAAGCTGTTCAGATTTAGTAGCCTTTCCTTTCTTCCTCCTTCTATGTCGTTGCCCCTCTGTTAGATTAACCACACCCCATACCAGTGGGGATGTCTTTTTTTTTTTTTTTTTATTACTTCACGTTCTGCTTCCATTCTATGCTTTAAACCATGTCTCCAAAGCACATCCTTGATCTTTTTGCTGTGCAGACTTGATCGCAATCGTCTTGAGGTCCTCTTGTAGTTAAAGAACACGCAGCTCCGCAGAATGAATAGTGTAACAACCCTCCATATACTCTATTCACTCCAGCATCCAGGAGCATAATCCGGTCTGGAGACGTCTCTCCAGCAGTTTGGGGCAAACGATTCCACCCGGGACGTCTTAATATTAGTTGGCTTTGTTGAGGTGTCCATATTGGACGTCCACTCAAGGAATTTCTTGCTTTTCAATTCAGCTTCCTTGCACAGGTACTCAATGATCAATGATTTTTTTTAGCCAGCCCCACATTCTGCAGTCAATTCCTGGGACTGTCACGCAAGGTAGAGAAAAACTTGACAATGATTTGGCCATTGCACGTTCTTTCCATTTCCTGCTTCCGCAAGACTTAGGTGCTCCAAAGGTTCCCCCACCACAACCTAATGCTTTGGACACATATTATGAATCGTGACTCATTCAGTTCACAATATTTCAATACGTCTGCCAAATCTCAGCAATCGTATGAATGCCTGAATATCCAGTTTCATGAGTCGCTAGAGTGTTAAAATTCCAAGACAAAACACCACCAAGATCCACGGAGACTCACCACCAAAGCCAACTGACTTTCACATCGACATCTCAGGATAGTCAGCACTTCTTGTCCTTGGGCTAAAAAGCCACCAGTGCCTATCCTAGAGAGTAACCTTGGTTGGGTCAAAGGAAAATGAGGAGGCCTCTTCCGGACAAGACGAGACATCCGACTGCGACAGAGCGGGCCTGGCATCAGATAGAGATGAAGATAGGTGACACCCCTTTTGGTAAGTGCAGAATAAGCGGCGGTTCAAAGAAAGAAAACTGAAATGTGGGAGAGATGGAGTAAGTGAGGGGGAAAGCGGACGAGCGGGGCGTTGATGGAAACTGGAGAGGATAGGCGGAAGTGGATATGAGAGTTGCGCCCGATAGAATGGTAAATGGAGCGGGGGGGGGCTCTTAATCGGGCATTGAGGCCGTTGGACCTCATCTAAGGGATTAAATGACTGGAAAAATGAGAAGTCGCCGATGTGGTGAAGAGGATCTACGTGGAGAGAGTGGGGGGAGACGGCTGCGGTGGGGTTGGGAGCGCGAGGGGGATCGAGGAAAAAGGACACTGTGGCTACCACAGTGACAGATCTAAGAGAGGATTGCCAAATAGATATACTGGCAGATGGGTTAGGGTGAAAGATGGTATCATGATTCGAGAAAAATGCAGTGGAATATTGATTGAGCGGCGGGGGGCCGTGGGTCGGTGGGGCCACTCTCGGAGTGACTTTTTGCCAGGACGGGGTAAAGTCAGCGGAAAGGCGATTAGAGTAATGGACTCCAAGTCCTGTTCGGGAAAGGGAACAGTGATTGTGTCGAGACGATGGGGGGAAGCAGGAGTGTGCTCTGTAGGGGGGCATAACTACGTAAAGTCCGGATTTGCTAAGAAGAGCGCGCAAACGCGGGAGGGGGAGAGCTAGGTGTTTAATTAGGGCTACAGGGAATTAGTATGGGGGGAGAAAAAAACTCGTTGCAGGGCCCTGACCCCGCGGATGGTACCCTGGGGCGGGGAGGCAGGACGCTTCCTAGCATCGCCAGTCAAAAATGAGGTGAATTAGACGGCCGAATGGGGGGGGGAGCTCTCGTCGAGCGGAGGAGGGGAGAGACCGATGTGGAAGAGGTTGGCCCGATGGAGCATGTTGAAGGGGTGGCAAAAAGGGCACCGACGAGAAAAGAAGGACAAAGGAGAGGTGTGGGGAGGAGGCTAGGGGAGGGTCTCGGGGGGGAGTAACGTGGTCAGTTGGTGGACGTGTAGCGAGATAGAAGTGAGGGGGGGTTGGGAGTCTGGGGGACGTGGTTGGCAAACGCTGGTGGTGTTCCCGGAGATTATGAAATAGCGTGGGGAGTTCTGGAGGTTAAGAAGGCGGGATCCGCTACGGAGGGACGCCCAGAGGGAGGGGCTGTAGGCGGCTGCTACAACCATTGGGGTGCTGGCGCCATTGTCAGGATCGTGAGTGTAGCTCACACCGCAATGGGGGCGAATGGGTGATTGCACGCTGAAAACAGTAGTGTCACCTAGTGGATAAGATCAACAACGTTTATAGAGGGGAGCTTGTAAGCATGGTGAATTAACAAATACCTCACTTTGGTGATGAGGATGAGTGAAGTTACAGGAGTGGGTAGAAAAAAATAGCGATGCGGGAGGAAACCAAGAAAGACGGTAGCAAGTTGACCGTAGTAGTCAGGGGGAGAGTTTTAGTGTAGGAGAGGAAGGGGGATGAAAGGGAACGATCATGGGGAAGTGCAGGTACGATGAACGGGCCTTATTGGGTCGTTAAGGCGTTTGATGGAAAACGTAACGTGGGACATTGGACCGCATGTGGGACGAAAAGAAAGGGTAATGTCGCGAAGGACTTGTGTGGAAGAGAGTATTTAAGACAGGAGGGGAATTTGAGATAAGAGAAAAAATAAGGGTAAAGAGGAGGTGGGAAGAGGGGGCGTGGGGTGAGAAGTGGGGGATAGGTCAAGATACGATAGAGTTTAATGAACGTGGAGGGGGGGAAAGTAGACAGGGTTTCGTGAGTGGGGGGCGGTGCCACAGAAAGATAGAAAGGAGGTGATGTAGGTGTGGGTTTGACGCGAGGGACCGGACGCCGTGTTGGAGGATAGTAATGAGAGGGAGTTAGGGATGGGGTTGAGATAAGGGGTAGAGAGGAGAAAGAAGGGAGTGTAAGGAGGTAAATTACGTTTGAAGTGGCGAAAGTGGAGGATATAGGGTTGTGGGGGATGAATAGACCGATGGATGTAAGACAGTGAGAGAAAATGTCGGGGAATGAAAAATACAAACGGGGTGGAATGGTGGGTGCATGAAGTGACTTTAAGTCAATCCACCCATAAAAAAAAAAATCTAAATCTGCCTTCCATACTAAAGTACCTAACCTCAGCCCTAATATCTGCCCCCAGATCCCTTCTTTTTCACCAGTAAACAACTGAGCCTTGTGTCTTTGCAATCCAACAAGTTAATCATGTATATGACAGTGTTCTCAGATTTTTTCGGCAATCAAGTCCATTCAATTTAAAACTATCAAAATTATGTTAATACAGAATTCTCCACCCCCATAAAAAGTCCCAAAATACAATATTGTCCACAGACAATCTTCATTGATGGTGCCCTGTTACTTTCTTCTCCACTGCAAATGGATGGTCACTCCAGATGAAGGTATCACCCTTGGGTTTGATACTTTGTTAATAATGTTAATACTTCTTGCCAATACCCCTACAAGCACTGGGCTTTGCTCCAGGGTCCAAATTTGGTATTTTGCTTCATTATGGATCCTGGAAATAAAGAACAAGAAGCAGCATCAGATTCTTAGCAGTTAAATAATCTTTCTCACACATGTGGTCACACTTCCATTTCTCCCCTCCTCCCAATTTGCAATTTTCCACAAAACCATGCACAAAATAGGAACCGGAGTCAATGGAGTGTCCAGTGACAACCTGAAATTCTAAAACCTTCACTTTCCAGGAACAACATTCTTGCTTAAAAATACTAGCTATAATTACATCCTCCGAATGTTTAATTACCAATCATTGTAGACCACCCCTAAGATTATAACATCAAATCACTGAGCATAAAAGGGGAGCAATCATTCATTCCTACCACAGAAACACTTTGTTCATTTCCATCCCGCCATGCACACTTTAGTTTGTTAAGTTCCTGAGTCAACCTTGCAAGTTTCCTCTTTAAGCCAATCTCTCTCATCCTGTAACTATTCGTCAGCTCCCCCCCCCCTTTCAGTCAAGCCATCCTCCTCATTCTTTATCTCTGAAATGGCACCCACTGCTTTCCAGTCCTCTCCCTGCCTTCCTATGCGTTTCATGTCTTCCTCTACTCCTTGGACTGCCAAGTTTATTCCTCATAATCTCTTCCTTCTACTCTAAAACTCCTCGCTGCATCTACTGTAAACTATTCTCCTATTCCTTCTTCTCTCATATCCCGTCCTCTCTCAACAAATATCCATTCATATCAGAGGAATCAGGTGGTCACTGCCAATATCCACATCTCTGACCTCCTCCTCAAAGCCTCGCAAGAACATGACTCTTAAAAAGGCGGAAACCACCAATTCTCAAAGCCAGACACTACCTTTTCCATTACGGTGGCTATCCTATTTGACAACCTTATGGACACTCCTGCTCATTATGTTTTACTTTGCATGATAAAGAAAATTGACCCTATACCCTACCAGCTTTCAATTTATCTCTATTCAACCACATCTCTTGTCAACGCTGATTTCCCATTCTGGATAATTCTGTACACAATCATTACCCATCAACTCTCTGTAACACCTGTCCACATCATCTGCATTCCGATTTATATGTCTGCCTCGCCCTTTGAAATCACAAACCATTTCATAAATCTGTTTATGTCATAGCGCGGGACTTGTCCAATTTCTCTGACTATGGCTTCAATTTCAAGTGGTTTAAGCTGTTTAGACCTACCTGAACTCCGCTAGTACTGTCATGTTAATGAACAGCCGTGGTTATGGTGGGGGCGTGCTGGGCGGGTAGCCATTCTAACTCCTCCAATGGATGCACCTGAGAAGGTTTATCGGGATGGCAACTGGAGTCTCTTTATGCATATATTTGTGAATTTAACACGTGCTCCTGACAGGACACCAGATGTGTTGGTTTTTCTATTACATTTATCACCACAACGTTGGTATCATGTTTGGCACTCCTCCAGCTCTATTTCTAAATCTAGAATTCTGACTATAGTGTCTTCAATTTGATTCCGTACAGATTTTCGCACATGGGCTTTTTCTAATAATATGCCTCTTCCGGTGGTGATAGCATGTAACCGGAGATCTGCAATCTTTCATGTAATTCGTCCAATGGAACTTTCATTTTATTATCCTGCTCCTCAATTGTCCTCTTTCTCTTTAACAAATTTCCATCAATTTTACGCCATCAATATAATAAAACCTGAACCATCAAATCCTTTAACATTTCTTTTTTTTCTTGATTTTATCAGCAAAAGCACTATCAGCAAGAAACTTTCATGCTACCCAAGAGTTGTAGGACTCCTGTGGTATTTTCCTACTATATGGACCCCCATGGTTTGAAATATAATTTAAAAACCATTCACTGACCTTGTCTAAACCAGAGTTCTTAACTAACACATTCACAGACATGTTTAAACTAAAACAAAGAAATATAATAAAATAAATAAATTTAAATTAAATATGCTCACCAAAGTTTAGATTTCTTCTGTATTCCACCACCAGTTCAGATATTCACCTTGGGATACTTCCTGGATCTTGTCACTGGCAGCGTCACAGCACACTTAGAATTCAGTCTCCAGAGGGATCAATCCACTCACCACCAATTCTTCCTCACGTGTTGTTCACCTAAAGAGTTTTTATGGCTATTGTTATCTCCAGTTGTCCCTTCTTCCACCAATCAAAGGACCTTGCTATTCCTTTTAAGATGCAAATTTGGTGTAAGTACAGAGACACACCTATCTAACATGTACGTGAAAGGATGGTATAATGGCTTCTGAAAGAATGTAACCTTTTGTCAGTGACCTCCTGAATATCCATTTATGTATATGTGTGTGTATACATATATATATTTTATATAAATATATCTCTGCACACATCCACATATATATTCACGTATACATACTTGCCAACACTCCTGTGGATAGGGGCTACGTCCCCGGCGCGCAGCTAATGTAGCTGCCACTGCCGGAAGTACGGAGCAGGGAGGAGCCTGTGCGTGCGAGCAGAGATCCCGGCGTCCATGGTAACCAGGTGGGCCATCCCTGTCACACTCCAGTGTGCAGGGGGTTGTCCCGTCCACCCCATGGAACACCGGGACGGGGATCCCAGTCTGGCGCAGCTGTGGGAGAGGGGGAATCCCTCTACCCCGGCTACACCCCGCTCAGACGTCGGGGGGAAACCAGTGAGGACTTCCTATCTGAGCACCGCGGCCAGGGCCACCTGAACCACGGCTCCCAGTCTGCCCACCCACGACCCTTCACTCTGTTACTCAAAGTTATTAAGTGTCATATTAAAGGTAATGGAGTATAAGTTTAATCTTAGTGAACAGCGCGTCCGGCTTCTCCCACAAGCCAGTTAAAAGAGATAATGTATAGAAAAAACGAAATGACCTTTGTTGAAACAGAGCAGTTGACATGGTATCGTAATGAATATATCTCCTGGTACGGCTATTGATACAGCGGTCGATACATAACAGTGGTAAAAGATACATCAGTACATTAGTATCGCACAGTAGTATGTAAATCTCCTGGTACAGATATTGAACCAGCAGTCGATACATTGTAAACGTGAGTGCCTTTGTAGATACAGAGCAGTTGATACATCTCAATAATAATTAAATAAAAAATCTCCCGGCATAGCTAATAATATAGCCTATTAATGTAGTTCTACAGTGTAAATTCAGTTTTCAGTCAAATCAGAACAATTTATAAAATACTAGGAGACATTGTTTATCAAGAGATTTGGAAAGGTGTTAGAAATGGTGACTAAGTTCATCCCATAACTTCAAGAGAGTTCTGAGGTGCACATCAATATTTAATCATCTATATATAATCAATGGGAAAGGTGCCGTACATAAAGTGCTAGTGCTATGAAGGAAGAACTTTTTTCCTCCTCTACAGAAAAATCCAGTTATTTTAGCTTTCATCGAACAGGTCTCCAATCAAATCTTGAAACTTAAACCACAAGCCTCACAAACAAATATCACCCAGGTTCAGTCAGAGGCACTGCACAGTCTACAAATGAAACAAGACATCATAGTCAAACCAGCTGATAAGGGCGGAAACGTGGTAGTGTTGGATCGGTCACAATATATTGACATGTGTACAAAAATTCTTTCTAACAAAGATTGGTACTCCCCCATCAAAGTGGAAACCATTGACACACTGTATAACTGTTAGTCCACTCCCTCCTGAGAGGGTAGGGGAACCGGGATCCAGGAGAGGAGTCTATGCCCGTAGAACCAGGTCTTCCACCCAGAGCCCCCCTAATGGGAGATGGGCCGATGCCCCTTGAGGGGACACCGGTGGTGTTTCTGCGGCTGGTCGGGCAAGGTCTCTCCCTTCACCTGGAAACCCCAAAAAGGCAAGAGGGCGGCAAGGCTGGGCTGCCCCTGCGTGGAGGTTGGCACAGGCAGAGAATCGTGGTCAGGAATTAGCAGGATTGTCAAGGCTGGCAGGGTTCTTGCGTGGTCTTGAAACTAGCGAAGGTCAGGGCTGGCGGCAGACGAAGGGTAACCGGAAAACAAGCGATGGTCGGGACTGGAGATAGTAGGATCGTCAAGGAAAACAGGCCGGGTCATACACAGGAGATCTATCAATAACAAGGAGCGCAGGTTTAACAGGAAACACAAGCTGATCAGGCAGCACTGGCCATGAGCACACCTCTTCCTTAAATAGCCAGGCTGCCTGCGGTGTCTCCGCCCAGGGGCTGGGGCAGTGTCAGCTGACAGAAGCCATAAATCCAGGGTCAGAGGGAGACACTGCTCATGCGCGGACCCAGCTTAGAGAGAGGGGGACAAAGAGCGAACTAGGGGTCTCCTTTGGGATCCTCCAGCAGCAGAGCTGGCACCGCGGGACCTCCCAGGTAAGGGGGCACTGACTGGTAGTGGCGTCACTTGGTCCCTGGGACCCCCAGACCCCCGAGACCCAGCGGGGGGGTAACAATAACAACTTCACGAAGCTAATTAGATCAGCCAACAGACAAGGCACTATTGACAACAAGACCAAAGATTTTTTAATTAATCCATTCCCAACACTGCCCACGTTTTACGCCCTACCTAAAGTCCACAAACAACAAATCCCCCCTCCTGGTAGACCCATTGTTTCCAGTAGAGGAAGCTTTACGGAAAATGGGAGTAAATTTGTAGACAAATACCTACGACCAGTTGTAGCCTCTTTACCCTCTTACACAAGGGATTCGATGGACCTACTTGACCAAATGGAAGATTTGATCATCCCCCAAGGGGCCTGGCTGGTGGGAATAGATGTGGAGGCTTTATACTCCAGCATCCCCCACCAGCTAGGGATACAAAAAATAAGTGAGCAATTGAAGGATAATTTTCCACACTCAGCGGATCTCAAGAATTTCCTGTTGGAACTGCTAACCTTCATTCTTACCTACAATGTGTTTACGTTTGATTAGAAATATTACATACAGACTCAGGGGGTAGCGATGGGCACATCTTGTGCCCCATCATATGCGAATATTTTTCTAGGCCAGTGGGAGAAACAACTCTTTAACACCTTACCAATAGAGTGGCGGAAGAACATCATGCTATGGAGGAGGTATATAGATGATGTTCTGATGATCTAGCAAGGAGATGAATCAAATCTAACATCATTCCTAGACTTGTTGAACTCTAATTCCTTCAATCTAAAGTTCACATATCAGTACTCACAACAGGAATTGCCTTTTCTGGATTTACTGATCAAGATCAATGGAACAAATGCAATAACATCATCCTTATTCAGAAAACCAACGGCAGGAAACACTCTGCTAAGAGCTAATAGCCATCATCCCCAACACCTGATAAACAGCATACCGTACAGCCAGTATATTAGACTGAAGCGGAATTGCTCAGATTCATCTGACTTCCAGGCCCAATCCAAATTGTTGACGGATAGATTAAGAGAACAAGGCTATAGCCACAAAAGCCTGAAAAAATCCTTCCGCAAGGCGGATGCTCTAAATAGAATAGATCTGCTAAAACCAAAACCAAAAAAGAGAAGGCCAGAGGAGGTGAACATCATACTCCCATACCACGTCCAGACAGAATCGATCAGGAAAATCATTGCATCCAATTGGCAGATTCTACGGTCAGACGAAAAACTCTCAAAATTTCTAAACTCAACGCCATTCATCCCATACAAATAGTGTGGCTCCATCAAAGATAAACTTGTAAGAAGTCATCTACTGAAGGAAACTGAAAAAGAGAAAAAAGGCCTGTATAAATGCGGTAAATGTGAGCAGTGTGAGTTTATAGTGGAAGGTCAATATGTAAATCTGCCAGACGGTAAAAAACACAACATGTAACATGTGAAACGATAGGGGTTGTGTACCTTATGCTTTGCAAATGTGGCAGATATTATGTAGGAAAGACAAAAAAGATGTTGAAAACCCGGATCTACCGACATATCTATAACATAAAGAACGGTGTGATACACACACCAATCACAGCACACATTGGAATCGCTCACAATTTTGATCTATCTTCGTTCAATTCTTTGTTTTAGAGGCTTTTAAACACAACTCCAGAGGTGGGGATTATGATAACAACCTTCTAAGACGAGAGACCAAAATGGATCTTTGATCTAAAAGCCACACAATATCCAGGTCTAAATGAGGTTATATCCTATAAACCCTTTCTCTAGATTCTCCTCTGTTGTACATTGTACAATGGATGGTTTATATTTATATTTGGTTGCATGGAATGATGTTTTTCGCTTGCCCATCTTTGATCGCGTTTTTCTCGGAAACCGTAAGAGCTAGACCTCCCAAACTTGGCACGCATTTAGACCAATCCTAGCCCTATAGGGAAAAAAATTTCAGCCACCAACCTCAACGGGACGATTTTTGAGGTCCCCGGGTTAGGGTGCATAAATGTTGGGGTGTGGGTAGCCCTCGATCTCACCCACAAAGACCCAAAGTTTTAAGGATCTAGCCTTCACTGTTTTAGAGCAGCACTTCCTCAAAAGAGGCCATATTTTCCCATAGGAATGATGTTTTTCGCTTGCCCATCTTTGCGTTTTTCTCGGAAACCGTAAGAGCTAGACCCCCCAAACTTGGC
>CM070036.1:87234820-87248315 GCA_036250615.1 Ptychadena robeensis | reverse complement strand
GGGGGGGGGGGGGCAGGGAGTGGAATTGGTTTCCCACCCCATATCCATCATCATCAATGACGCCGGGGTTGTGTAAGGTAAGAAGGCAGGGTACAATGTTCAAAACGGCACAGTATAGGCATACCTCCAGAGATGTTAAGGCATTATGCAAACTAGATTATTTTCAGTTACCTGACCACGTTTTCAACTCATTTGGGCATTCAAGGTGACTCAGGCTGCCCATGGAAGCAACCACATTAAATTCAAGATAGTCTTTAGTCCACTTCTCAGAAATTTGAAAAGTAGTCCAAAGTTATCAAATATTCTATAATAATAATCCGCATGACCTGCGCCCAAAGCAGCCAACCGTTGATCTGACACGGAGCAGAGGTCACTGCTCCCAACCCACCCGGCAGCCCTGCAGCCTGGAGAGCCGTTATGAAATGCAGGCACCAGTACGCTGCAGGCCCCTCTCAAGATGACATTAGCAGACACACAGCACAGTGAGGACATCAGGGAAGCTGCAGTTGACTCTACAGGCAGCAAGTCCCCTCATCTCTTTGTGTCCCCTGACCTCCCAAGAAACAGTCCCACAGCTTCAAACCTTTTTTGAGCAGTTCCAAGTTCTACTTTAGAATGCAGTGGATCAGCACATTACTGGGTCACCGCACTGACCAACTTAAGGGGTAATGTATCACAACTGTCATTGAGGGTGGCGAGGATAAATTGAGGCTATTAAGCTTTAATTGCAAGAATTGCCCTATTAATTGAAAGGCATGGAAAACCGTGCCCAACACTCAAACATAGGATTTGTGGCCTTCCTAAATCCATTATTGATCTTTAGTCCACAGCCAATAACCTTTTCTAGGAACTGGCACCAGAGATTCCGATTGAACATATGGAATATGACTGTATACACCATGCACCAAATGCTCTCCTGATTGCCCCCCTTTGGGACATTATTGTCTACTCACATCTGCTGTACCAGTTATTTCAATATTTGGCGCCTTCTAATATTAGCAAATGCCAGAGACTGAAACCATTCCTTGCTATTCTGCAACACCAACAGATCTCTTTCTACTGGGGTTTTCCCTTCAGACTCTTTTGGCAATTCTATCACCTTGGGAAACGTGTAGCTATACACACCCCTGAGGAAGTGCACACCAGTGTTCGCTCCCTGGGTCTTATGGAGTCGCCTGCAAAATGCACTCGCTTCCATAGCAGCAGCTAAGCTTACTACGCCCAAGCCTCAACTTTCTTTACTGAGCCACTCACAGATTCCAGCCCTGAAAAATGTGGAACCACTGTGAAGTCTTGCTCAGTGATCTACTTGTTGCCAAAACTTTTGAATGGCAAGGGGCACTTTTATTCCTTTTTTTCTTTTTTTGCACTTTCTCTTATATGTTTACAGCATATTCTCTTCCAGTATTGGGAAGCAGTTCTTTTGTTTTTAGAGTTCTGAAGGCCTACTTCTAGCTGGTGTTGTAGCGCCATACATTCGGGTCCTGCACAGTGTTTATTTATACTTTTTTTTTTTTTTTTACGGTTTAAGTTTGATCCTGCCAGAACACACTGTGTTATTTTGGTACTCCCATGCTGGCTGTCAAAACAGTGTGGTTGGGATAGTTGCCACTACTCCCTTTTTTTTTATTCCAGCATATTTGTCCTTTTCCTTTTCAGTTATGAGGCACAGTCAAAACCTAGTTATGCTGACCAATATTGTTGTTACTGATCGCATTTGCATACGGAGGAGTCTGACTGTCACGTAGAAACCGGCAGCTTTCACCCTCTCTCCTTCTTCCATGTCTGTGTAAGGAGCCGACGTGACAACAAGTGCTCACATTGACACTCTGGCTGAGATTGGTATTGCAGCTCCACTGTATCATACATACATTTGAGCCCATAATTATTCATACCCCAGGCAAATTTTGACTTAAAGTTACTCCCAAAAAATAAGACTGTACAAGAGGCATTTTTGTGGGGGGAAAAACATTTCTCAGCTTATTTACATTTGAGCAAAAAGTGTCATGTCCAAATGTATTCATACCATTCTCAATAATCAATTGAAAAGCCTTTATTGGCTATTACAGCAATCAAATGCTTCCTATAATTGCAGACCAGCTTTTTGCAGGTCTCCACAGGTATTTTTGCCCATTCATCTTTAGCAATGAGCTCCAAATCTTTCAGGTTGGAGGGTCTTCTTGCCATCACCCTGATCTTTAGCTCCCTCTGAAGATTCTTAATTGGATTCAAGTCAGGACTCTGGCTGGGCCACTCCAAAACTTAATGTTCTTGTCTGCTAACCATTTCTTCACAACTTTTGCTGTGTGTTTTGGGTCATTGTCATGCTGAAAAGTCCACTGGTGCCCAATGCCATGTTTCTCTGCAGACTGACTGATATTGTCATTGAGAATCCTCATGTATTGCTCTTTTTTCATGGTGCAGTTTAATGTGATTAGGTTACCTGGTCCATTGACTGTAAAACACCTCCAAAGCATTAGGTTCCCACCACCATGTTTGACAGTGGGGATGGTGTTCTTTGGTTTGTGACCAAATTGTGACATTATGACATTATTACATATTTGTTTTATCTGACCATAACACAGAAGACCAGAGGTCTTCTTTTTTGTCCAGATGTGCATTTGCAAAGACCAAGCGCTCTTTTGTGTGTCTTATTTGGAGAAGCGGTGTCCTCTTGTCTGTATCCATGGAACCCAGCAGTGTGCAGTGTCCGTTGGATTGTCTGCCTTGAGACATTGTCGCCAGCAGAGCCCAAATGACTTGTGAGCAGCCACAATGCACAGCCACAGGTCCTCACTGAGCTCCTTTGTCTTAGCCGATTTACAATTTATGTCACTTGGATAACCACAGGCAAAACAATATAACTGAAATATTGCAGCAAGGGGTGTCAAATTAGGACTAATAAAAGATTAGATGTTGTTGGAGATCTGGGGATTTGTAGTAAGAGTAGACATCTGTTAGGCCATGTGTCCACTGCTGTTTCCCTGTGCTTGCCAGAACATTTGCTGGAGGATTTCCCACAACTTTCAGGCAATTTGTCCATGTCTTAGGGCCCTATTAATTCAGCATATCAAAGACTCGAAAAAACAGCACCCGAAGAGCATCAGACGCTGCTTTTTCACATCTTGGAGACACGCCAGCTGTTGACCTGTGGATGGAGACAGCTAATCAGAGGCTCAATACAGAAAGGGGATGTCCATCTGCAGCAGAATCTACCATGCTGGAAGCTGATGCAGAGGACAGTAAGAGACAGTAAGGAAGACCACGCTACATTTGAGGTGAGTACCAAACACCATCTCCTGGTACCAGGGTGGATTTGATTTAAATCGAACTGATGTAAAACACTATTTAAATCACGGTTTAAATCCCTAGTCAGTAAGGCTTGATTTAAATTATATTTTCTACATAAAGACTAATTATTGCTGGTATAACTTTAATATACAAGTAGATGAAGATTTTTAGAATAACTACTTTTCATATTTATTCCCAGTTTAGATTAATCATTCATATTTGGACAACTTTTCTGTTGTACTTTGGCTAGCCATACACAGCTCGGCCACAGCTCGGCCAGCCAGAGAACGGACATGTCCGATATTCTCTGGCCGGCGCAAGCCGATGCCATAAGCTTCAATGAAGACGGCGTCTTCATTGAAGCTTATGGCCAGCACACAAAGGGTGCTGGCCGACTGAAGGCGCCCCATAATGCATCGGGGTGCAAACGTGATGACGTCATCACGTTTGCATTCCGGTGAATATCGGAGTAGGTCTGTCTGACCTACTCGGCATGTGTATGCCTAGCATTAGGAAGGAGAAAAATAATCATTACGTTAATAACAATTTAAATAGATTTATTCAACTGAATGCCCCTCCCTACTCACACATAAGCTAGGCATACACTGTTCGGCTTTAGTACGATCGATTTTAGATCATGATCTTTTCATCGGACACCGATCGTAAGTGAATCCAAAGTAGTACAACATGGAGGGTTCGATTGTAATACGACAAAAATGTATTTTTTTAGTTTCGATCAAAAGACACAGGAAAGAGTCTTATATACAAATGTGTTCATCAAATACAATCGACCCGACCAACAAACAAAATGTTAGGATTTTAGTTCAATCATTGTAAAAATTTTCAACATGTCCGATCACTTTTTGATTGATTTATCGATCGATATAGGTATCGAACCATGTGTGCAGTATAGGATTTATTTTATTTATTCGGTCTATGTAAACTATGATCATTTTAGGTCAATGGAACGCTAAAATCAAACCGTGTATGTCTAGCTTTCGTTTCACTTTCTTCTTGTGCAGATCTATTCTACTCCAGACAATCAGAAAAATATTGTTTCTTTTCTATTCACTGAACTTCTTAGCACTGAAGGGGTTGATTCTGTATTCATATGTTTGTAGAACAATAGGATTAAGGTATTTTTCTTAACTCTGTTCATGTTAATGAAATTTTTGCTGTGAAGAAGAGGCATGTGATCTCTGCTGAGTCAAATTCAGCTTTGAGAACTGTAAAAGTAAACCAAGCATCTGTGATATCTTGTAGGCAGAGAAACTGCCCAATAATCTTACAAACACCTCTGGAAGAGCATGACATTTTTTAATGTAATAATGGAATTATTTACCAAAAAAATTAAACATATACAGCCTTTTTCTACATAATTAAAAAACGAATCTTTATTTCATGATGGAATAACCTTTGGATGGTAATATTTGTTCCTCAAAAAGTGTTTTATTTAAAAAAAATTGATTTTTTTATAACATTTAAAAAAAATTACATTTATCAATGATATTGGTCTATTACAAGGGTCCTTAAACTTTATAAGCAAGGGGCCAGTTCATGGTCCCTGAGATTGTTGGGGGGGCTGGATTACTAGAAGTGTGGAATGTGGACTAGGACAGGTATAATGAATGACACAGAGTGGTACAGGTCAGTATGCTCAGTCCCAGTTCCCCATATGTAAGAGGTTACTTGAGTAATTTTAACTTCCCTGGCCGTGTGCCCGAAAGGAGTTGCAAAAGAGGGTATATCCGAACTGGGTTTAAATCAGAGTCCCTGTAAACAAACTCACCCTGATCCGGCATCCATGAGTATTGCTATGTGTTTTGCTATGTGCATTGGTATGTGTTTCTTGGTGATTGGTGATTGGTGATCCACCCCCACACAACAAAAATACATTTCACACACTAACCCCAAATAATCATTCTCCCAACACACACACTCCCCCTACATACACAACTCATACACTCCCCACACACAAACACCTCCTCTACACACACAAACACCCCCACACACACACACTCAAAATTACTTAACTTTTACCAAATAGGATTTGCTAAAGCAGATAGAAAATTTTCAAGAGGGGATAGTGATACTGGGGGGAGATTTTAATTTTGCCACTTTAGATGCATCTAAGGCCTAGGTGCCCAACCTGCGGCCCTTTGGCCATTCTCTAGCGGCCCTTCTCTGTCCTCTACTTTCAGACCCCCAAACCTACTTGTTAATGCATAGGAACTTGCCTGTCCACTGATCCCCCACTGACACGTCCTGGCCTGAGATCTTCTTAGAGTGGGAAGAGTAGGAGAGTGACTTGCTCAGGGTCAGTGACCCAGGTGGCCTCTGAGCAAGTCCCTCACCTCTCCTCACCTCTTCTCCTCTTTCTGCTCCAAGAAGACGTGTTAGCGGGGGCTCTCCTTTCATTATAAAATGCTTATACAAGTCAGTATACATTGAAAATGTCATGTGCGGCCCTTTAGTGATGCCAAGGGCCACACTTGTGGCCCTTCATATCAACTCGCCCACCACTGATCTAAGGGCTCATCACACCTTTCATTTGGAAAATTAAAGCAGATAAAGGCAGAATTCATGATATATCAATTAGTAGACATATGGAGATGCCTTCATCCCACTGAAGGAGATTATTCATACTTTTTGGCGACTCACCAGATGTATTGAAGGTTAGATTTTTTTTTTTTATTGCACAACGAGACCAGCCTTTGGTTAGGTGCTCAAGTATTGATGATAGAGTATTGTCCGACCATGCACCGGTACATTTGGTGATGGAATTAGGGGAGCAATATTTGGGTATGAAGTCATGGAGGTTGGATGAAGCATTTATTAATGATCCAGTTATAACAAAAGAAATTACAAACCATATTAAGCAGAGCCATCCTCCAGATACATCCCCATTAATTAACTGGGAAGCTCGCAAATGCTTAATAAGAAGGGAGCTAATTAGAATTTAAATAAATAAATCGAGTCTCTACACAAAAACTCCTAAGCAATGCAATATAGTAATAAATGACATGCTCTACGGACACAACTAAATACATTGCTTTTTGTGAAAATTAAATATAAATTTATAAGGGCCTCCCTAGAGAGGAACTGGAGGCAGCTTTGAAAGGGTCAAAAAAGGGAAGGCCCCAGGTCCAGATGGACTAACAATTAGTTTAAAACCTTTAAAGACGTGCTAGCACCCCAATGGTTCAAAGCATAATGTTTGATCTTGCAAGGAGCTCCTGCCCAAACAGATACCTTGCGGGCACATATCTCCTTGCTATTAAAGGACGGGAAAGATCCCCAAGATTGTGGGAGTTACCGTCCAATTGCATTGCTTAATACAGACGTAAAACTGTTTGCAAAAATCCTGGCAAATAGGTTGAGTAGATCGATACCAGAGATTATCCATTTGACCAAATGGGCTTCGTCCAAGGTAGAGAGGCCAGAGATATCACAGTGAGAGTAATAAATATTCTAAATTCAGCCAAAATGCAGAACATTCTAGTAACCATGCTATCACCAGATGCCGAAAAAGCATTAGATAGGGTATCATGGTTATTTATGGAAACTACTTTACGATACCTTGGACTAGGCCCACTTATGCTAACAGGAATATTGGTGCTGTATAATAACCAAACTGCAGCAGTAAAAGTGAATAAGACTAGGTCACAATATTCTTCTTTAACTAATGGCACGTGCCAGGATTGCCCCTGTCCCCCCTCATATTTATCTTGACGCTGGAACCCTTGCTATGCACAATAAGGGGTGATAGAACAAGCAGACAAGATGCCAAAAGGTAGCTGCTTTTGCACACGATGTGTTGGTCTTTCTGACAAATCCACAGGTGTTGATCCTGAACTTACTGGAAACTTTAAATAATATGCAAACTTATCTAACTATAAAATTTATCTTGGTAAAACAGAGGCACTGTCCATTGGGGTACCAAGGGAGCAGATGGTGGGAATAAATCAATCTTTTCCGTTTAAATGGGGAAATGATAGAATAGAGTACCTGGGGATTTATTTTTGCTTGGACCTTCGATCTTTAAAATAAATTTTACTCCACTATTAGTCCAGATAAGCAAGGATCTTAAAAAGTGGCATATGGAAGGATATTTTCAGAATTTATTTGACAGGGGAAAACACCTTGAATATAAATATCAGTTTTAGCTCAGCCCAAAGGGGGAGGGGGGAGGCATGGGATTGCCAGATTTGAAGGCTTTTCATCAAGGCAATATATGTCAGTAAAGTAATAGATTGGTGCTGCCACGAGAAGGGAAAAAAGTGGGTTAAAATGGAGGAGAAGGATGTGGGTTGGAATATGAAAATACTACCATGGCTGAAGGGTAAAATGCAACAATTAATATCCCAGCACCCCACAGTTGGCCCAACAGTAGATATTGTGCGCAAGTTCTATCAAATATCAGGGCTATCACCAGACCCATCGCTTATGTTCCCAGTAATAAGCAACCCAGAATTCATCCCAGGTATAACCTCTAGATCACTGCAAAGATTCGCTCAGAAGGGGATATATAGAGTGGGTGATTTTATTGGGCCGAGTGGTTGGCTTCAGCAGGAGGAGATTAGAAATTTAGCCCCAGAAAATATAGATTTTTGGAGTAGTGTGCAGCTTAGGCTTTACCTTGTAGGTACAAAATTGACAATGGACCATTATAGACCACCCACATTGTTTGAAAAAAATATGTATGGATACCAGTCAGACATGCGATTGCCACAAAGAATAGAGACATTATACTATCAGGGGAAGAACAAGTATCATTTACCCAGAAATGGGGGAGGGAAATCAAGAGTACATTGAATGCAGTTAAGTGGAGGTAAATCTTTACTTTCTCACATTGCACCTCAATGGCCTCAAAAATCCAGGAATGGGATACAATATAGTGTAGTTGAGCTGGTGTTATAGGACACCAGCTCAACTACACAAAAGGCACAATATGATTTCAGATAAATGCTGGAGGTGTGGAAAAGAAAAGGGTACACTCCTACATATATTCTGGGAGTGTGTCAAAGTCAGGTCATATTAGAGAGAAGAGAGGTATTAAAAAGCATTAGGGGACTAGATATGGGCAATAAGCCGGAAACATACCTGCTACATTGCAACAACCTTTCTTCCAAATGGTACAAAGGCTCGTTGGTATGTCATCTCCTGAATGCAGCATGAGCAGGGATTCCACTTATATGGAAACAAACTCAATCAGTCTGGTAGCATGGATGGACAGAATAGTGGAAATACATCGAATGAAAGATTTGACTGCAACATTACATAATACAGAAGGGAAATTTAGGAGAATTTGGCTAAATTGGGAGGAGTTTACTAAAACAAACACAATTGCAGAAATAGCTTCTTGTTGAGTAGAAGGAGCAGGGGGAAGAAGAAGTTGGATCCTACTTTATCTTTTCAGGGTGTATGAACTTATTATGGTCAGAGGTCCCTGCTTTTTCTAACCTCTATTGAACATGTCTATCTTTGTGACCCACTTGGTAGAGGAATAGTTTCCCACATTTCAGGAGCTCCTGTGAGACATTTTCCACTACCTACTCTAAAAGGTATGGTACCCTTGAGATATTATATTCTGATAAAAGTATTTAATTCACTTCAGATGAGTTCAAACTGTTCAGTAATATGTGGACTTTTAAACACCTGTCCTAAACTCCAGGTGACCCTCAAAGCACTGATAGAATCTTTTGTAAAAACAGAATATCTGATGCTAAAGGCAAAGTGGGCTGAAAGGTCTAACCTCTGAGCTGACATGTTCAACCTCTGAGCACCTACAACAACATGCAGTGACAAAAGCTGTTTATAAATCAAGATACCAGTCATTTACAGTGGAAACAGGCTTAAAGGCGGCTGAAAAGAAATTGGAGACATTTACAAAAGAATAAGTGATGGTAAGCAAGATTTTGGCATTGCCCGATGAAGGTGATCCACATACCTTCCTACCCGACCGGCTGTTCTCACAGCGTTCTGCTGATCCGCCAATGCAGGGGTTAATGTGTATGTGCTCCATCGGGACCCCTACTAAGCACTGAGCTTAACGCAGTGGGTCCAAACGGATCACACAACACAGTGAAGACATAGCCTCTACAAAAAACAAAAAAAAATCACATTTACATACATTTCACAGCCTTTGCTCTCAGAGTCTTTGCTCAATACTTTGTAGGTGCACCCTTGGCAGCAGTTACAGCTTCAAGTCTTTGTGAATATGGTGCCACAAGCTTGGCACACCTATCCTTGGCCAGTTTCACCCATTCCTCTTTGCAGCACCTCTCAAGTTCCATCAGGTTTCATGAGAAGCATCAGTGCACAGCAATCTCAGGAGATGTTTAATCAGATTCATGTTTGGGCTCTGGCTGGGCCACTCGAGGGAATGGTTCAGTTGTCCTGAAGCCACTCCTTTAATATCTCAGCCATGTGCTTAGGCTCATTGTCCTGCTAAAAGATGAACTGTTACCCCCATCTATTTCAAGAGCACTCTGGAGCAGGTTTTCAGTTCTTACTGAAAAACATCCCCACAGCATGAAGCAGGGGATGATATTGGCCTAGTAATGAGCAATGCCTTCTCCTTTCTCCACAGAGGACCTCTTCCTCCCCTTTTTGTTTTCCCCTGATCATCATTGAGATGTTTCCTCAGCTTAATTGGAGGCCTCTGTGGTAAATTTAATTGATTGGACATGATTTGGAAAGGCACACAACGGTTTGTATAATGTTTGTATAATGTTAAATAGTTCATTTCAGAGTACAAATCAAGCATAACATCCAAGACGGGATTGTTTCAAGGGACAAATCTGGGGAAGATTACAGAAACATTTCGGCTACTTTTTAATGTCCCATTGAGCACAGTGCAAAACCACCATGACTGGCTGTCCATCTAAACTGAGCGATCGTGGGAGAAGGGCCTTAGTCAAGGACGTGACCAAGAACCAGATGGTCACTGTCAGAGCTCTAGAGGTCCTCTGTGGAGAGAGGAGAACCTTCCAGAAGGACAACCATCTCTGGAGCAATCCACCAATCAGGCCTGTATGGTATTTGTGACCAGATTGAAGCCACACCTTAGTAAAAGGCACATGGCAGCCCATCCGAAGTATGCCAAGAGGTACCTGAAGGTCTCTCAGACCATGAAAGACATGGTCTGATGATACAAAGATTGAACTCTATGGTCTGAATGTCTGGTTTGGAGGAATCCATCCAGGCACCACCTATCAGCAGGCCAATACCATCCCTACAGTGAAGCAGACTTGAATCCAACTGAACATCTCCAGTGAATTCTTAAAACATCTGTGCACCAATACTATCCATCCAACCTAATGGTGCTGCAAAGAGGAATGAGCCAAGGATAGGTGCACCAAGCTTGTGGCATCATATTCAAAAAGAGTTGAGGCTGTAATTTCTGCCAAGTATTAAACAAAGGCTGTGAATACTTATGTCCACATGCTTCTCATTTTTTTATTACATTTGTCAAAACCTCAAATTAAAATTTTTGTTGTCATGGGGTGTTGAATTATGAGAGGGAAAATGTATTTGATCAATTTTGGAATAAGGCTGTAACATAACAGAATGTGGAAAAAGAGCTGCGCTCTGAATACTTTCCGACTGCACTATATACTGAAGGTACAGCACAAGCTGAGCAGCAGGCAGAGAGAGAGGATACAGTGTACAATAGGTTGTCTATATCCGCAAACGTTCTATGAAGAAGTGAAGAGACCTCATATGTTTCTATAGCATTTCAAGGATTATGTTTACACTCTATAGGACACCTACATATTTATTGATATATGTATGTATTGATATAGTTGTATACTAATGTTATTGTTATGTTCTGTTTTTGTGTTTCAATATTTTTATTGAAATGAAGTTTTTAAACAACAATAATCCAAACAAATTCATCCAACTGACATAAGACCGCAAGGGTCGTGTTCTGTTTTTAAAGAGAAATTATGTAGCAATATGCTATATTGTTCTCCTGCCACTAGGTGTCTCACTCATCAACACCTAGTTTACTGTTTTTGTAGTTATTAGTAACCAGGTCTGTATGATATTCAAGGCATGTAGAAGATGCTGTATTAGTTATTAAAACAGTTTGTGTATAAACTAGCATGACAACATGTGTATACACAAGCATGACAACATAAACAGGGTGGTTTGTGTATTGGCAGGAAATGGGTAACAATAAGGAAATAAGGCCTGGTAAATTAGGGTCATATAAGCATTAAGGTTCAGAAGAGGAGAATTAGGAGGGGGAAGACAATAGTCCCAATAAAAAATGTGTATTCTGAAGATACTAAAAGATTTGAGGGAGTGAGGGAGTTGATGCTTGTCCATTAGAGTTGCAAATGGCATTACTGTACACAGATGAACAAAAGAAAAGTTAAGTTAGGGAGGAGAAAAAGGTTGGGTGGGGTGAAAGCAAATTAATTTAAGATTTAATTGCTTGGAATGTGATGGGCGAATAAGTTTTTTTTCTTCTCTTTTGGATGTTACCATGTATCAAATGTTAAATAAATGAATAATAAATGAAGGAAGCAGTGGTTGCATAGAAAGGAAAATATGGGGAGGTTGGGTAAAAGCAAGCCATCTTTAGTATAGCATCTGCTTCTTCTTTCCCTATTCATTAAAGGGTTTTCTATGTGGAATTAAGCAGAGGTAAGTGGAATTAAGCAGAGGTAATCAGCGATTCTGGGCTGTTTGTAGTATTTGATCACACATGATGGGTAGCTTCTGGCTTACTGTTCATTGTTGTTTATCAATCCCCCGCAGTCTCTTCAGGGATGGGACAAACAGTAATGCCCAGTGAGCTTTTATGTTTGTGCACTTCAACCGGAAAGGCCATGCTGTTTGTTTTCTAAGCTGTCAACTAAACTGTAGAGTTAGCAACACCCATCATAACTGCTGATATTTTTATAGGTTTTGCTGGTAAAACACTTTCCCTTTTAAAAGCCTTCAAAATCCTCCTGTTCATCATCAGATATCATAAGCACATCAATGACATCTTGTGATACATTTGTAAGGCAGTCATCGTATGGATCGATTTCCGTATCAGATGGTGTGGTCTCAGCTTCGGCTTCCTCTTCATCTTGCCACAAGTAGTCGTCCTCCATACCATCTAATGAATTTGATATGCCGCACTTCTTGAAAGACTTGATTACTGTTTCTGCATCAATATCATTCCAGGCATTTATGATAAACTTGCACAAAACATCCAACTGTGGAGCACGCATGTTTCCTCCTTTTGTAAATGGCTTTTCACCGCTAACCATCCATTCATTCCATTGTTCTCGAATACGATCTTTAAATGGCTTGTTTAGGCACACATCCAGTGGCTGTACCAACGATGTCAATCCTGCAGGAATAACTGCAGCATCTGTATTTAATCTTGCAAGCCTTTGCTTGGTGCTGGGAGTTAAATGAGCCCTGAACATATCCCATACCAGTAAACTACGTTTTTTAATAAGTCCACCTGGTCACCTGCTCCATACATTATCAAGCCAGAGCTTTACCCCTTCTTCATCCATCCAGCCTTTTTCATTCACATGCACAAAACAACCAGCAGGGAACTTGAGTTTTGGCATTGTTTTTCTTTTAAAAATAATCATTGGTCTCAGTTTGGCGCCATCAGTTGTGCATGCTAGTACCACTGTAAAACTGGACTTCTCATGTCCTGTTGTTTTCATTAAAATTGTTTTTTCACCTTTTTGATGGACTGTTTTATTTCCAACCATATCAAAATTCATTGGAGTTTCATCCATATTTCCAATACTACTTAACACATAGCCATGTTTAGTCCGATGTTGTATTATGTATCGATGGAAACTATTTACTTTGTTCTCAAGATCTGCAGGTAATTTTTGGGCAATTTTTGTCTTTTGCCTCAGTACCATATTATGCCTTGCCATGAATCTAGTACACCAGGATACAGTGGCCCTAAAGCTATTGCTATAATCTGGGTTAGATTTGGCCCACTGAAGTGCAAACAAGCGTATTTTACTTCGCGTCACCACATAACCATTTTGGCGATGCTCATTAACCATGTCTGCTACATGTTTTTCGAGTTCTGGCCAATGTGGGGTGCCTCTTAATGCACACTTACCCCTTGGCATGCTCTTTAATGTTTTTTCATTCGCGTTCCAGTCCCGAACCATCTTTTCTGTTACTCCAAATTGTCTTGCAGCAGTGGAGTTATTATGTTCCA
>CM070036.1:87216570-87233006 GCA_036250615.1 Ptychadena robeensis | reverse complement strand
CTCTCTCTCTCTCAATAAACAATAAAACTTTCTCTGGTGTGTTCACGTTTGTACATTTATTACTATACACACATCTAAATACTGAAAGATTGCTATGACATGCTGTTTAGCCACCATGTCAGCAACATGCCGGTGGTGCCACAAGTTTTAATATGCTGATGTTCCGCATCGGCAGTAATTGGTTGCTAAACACTATGAGGTTTCCCGATGTTGCCCGACCAATTAAAATTTTTGAACATGTCCAATAAATTACGATCCCCCAAAAATGGAAATTACGATCGTAATATATCGGTTGTACCATGTGGACATGCACGGATTTCAGGACGATCAAATCCATTTATTGCTCGGTTTTAATGGATCCTAATTTTTAGTGTATGGCCTGCATTATACGGATTTGGAATGAGAATCCTGTGATAATCATCTTGACAAACAAAAGGAGTTTTATGACCAAAATAAAAGCTTTCTTTTATTTGAAGGGACACAGGTCCACTGTTCTTGGTACCGTTTAGTCTCACTTTTTAAAAGCTTACCAAGACTTGCTGGGAGTAGAATGGCTTTTGCTAACTAAGGCTTTTTTGTTGACTACTGTCCAAATGCTTCTAATGGTGTCCATTAATACAATACAATCAGGATTCTGTGTCTGTCCGTAGACTGCAACAAACAGATTTTAAAGTCCAGTATTTTTCGTACCACAAGTCGCACGTTTTCACCCCCAAAATTGGGAGCAAAAAGTGCCTGCGTCTTATGGTCCGAATGCCCGACCCCCGCGCCCACTCGACCGCTGGTGGTCGCACCTTGGCTTCCCGCCTCCCGGCATCTGTACTGTATAATTGCCTATGCCAGCAGAGCTCAAAGCCCTTTTGCCATAGGCAATGAAGAGAGAGAAATGAACTGGCATCTTTCCCTCTCTTCATCCGTGGAAACTGCAATCACTCTGCAGCTCCCATGGACACACAAACAGCTGATTGGAGGAGGAGAGCAGAGACTGAGAGGAGAAGACTGTGCAGATGTCTGCCCCCCTTCTCCTCCAAATCAGTGTGGAGAATGGCGTGTGCTGAGAGTGTACTGCTGCTAGTGACATCTACTTGCTTATTGGATATTGCTTTCATTGAATTAATCCAATTGATGTGAAAACGTATTAAATCTTTTTTTCTGGTTTTCCTGCCCTAAAAACTGGGTGCGTCTTATGGTCCAGTGCGTCTTATAGTCCGAAAGATACAGTAAATTATTTTCTTTATTTAATTTTTTTTGTAGTCCATGCTTTGAGTGAGAGATTCTTTTTTTTTTTTGACAAATTCTTTTTATTATTCCTTTTTTTTTCCACATATAACAAAACATTACATAGACTTCATACATCCTGTACTTAGATTTCCATAATTCTCTCTTATTTACTTAGTTTTAGTATTTGTATGGTGATCCTATCCTTCCTTTTATATTTTCTTCCTATATCACACTAATATCTCTCCATATCCTTCCTATACATTCACCTCCGTGGTCACTCCATCTTTCCCAAGTACGTATCCCATTGTCTCCACACCTTGCTAAAAGCTTTGGTGGTCTCTTGTATTCTAGCTGTCAAATATTCCATTGTTCTAATGTCTATTATTTTCCCTAACAATTCTTGAGTAGTGGGAGGGATTTGCCTTTTCCATTTACCAGCTATTAAACATCTTACTGCAGTTAATATGTGTTGCATCATCCTCTTTTGTATTTTATTTAGATTTTCCTTGGGTTTGCCCAGAATACATACTTCGATATCCAATGACAATCTACACTCCAATACTGCTTCTAGTAAATCTTTTACCTCCTCCCAGAAAGTCCCCATCCTTGGACATTCCCAAAAGATGTGTTCCAGTGTCCCTTTATGCACTTTACAGCGCCAACATTTATCAGACGATCGTGGGTATATTCTATGCAGTTTATCGGGTGTATAATACCAGTGTTGGATAATCTTATATATGTTTTCTTTATGGATTGTGCACATTGATGTTTTCTCAGCATTCCTCCATATTATTCTCCATTCCTCTTTTGTTAGCTCCCTTCCCAGTATCTTATCCCATTTATACATATATGAATGCTTAATATCTTTAGCTTCCCCTATTATTTTGTATACCCACGACGTTCCTCCCTTACTCTCTGCACTTTGGTAGCAGAACTCCTCAAACTTTGTTAGTGGAGGGGCTGCTTCTACACATTTCTTAGCCCTTAGGTAGTGGCATAGCTGGAGGTATGGGTAGATTTCATCTTTAGGCATTCCATATTCGCCCATGTTCCATATCAATGTTTCTAAGGATTTTGGCTTTATCCATTCTCTTTCTATCTGTACCCATTTAGCTCCATTATTTTGATCTGACCAATTTTTTATCAATTTCAACTGGGTAGCCAAATAATAGTTTTTCACCTCTGGAACACCCAATCCTCCCTTCTCTTTATTTGTACACATTGTTTCTGTTGAAATTCTATACACTTTATGAGACCATATATAATCCATGAACATCTGTTGTATTTTCCCTAAGGCTCCATACGGGATTTTAATAGGTAGTTTGCTAAAGCAATAAAGCCGTTTTGGAAGCAGTAACATTTTAACTGAATTTATCCTTCCCATCCAAGAGATTTTATGTTGTCTCCATCCTCTTATTATGTTTCCTATCTCTTTGAACAAAGGTGGGTAATTACTATCGTAGAGCCCTTCATATGTCGACGTTAACTGTACCCCTAGATATTTGATACTTTTTTCCTTCCACATCCATTTATAGTTATCTTTCAAACTCTGGAGTTCTTCTTTGTCTATATTAAGTGCCATTGCCTCTGTCTTGGTCACATTGTTTTGTATCCTGAAATTTCGCCATATTCTCTTATTAACTTTAACAGGTTCGGAAGTGTTATTTGGGGATGTGTCAAAGTCAGCAGAACATCATCTGCAAACATTGTTATTTTGTATGTACTGTTGTTGACCTCCAGATCCCCAATATCTACCGCCTCACGGATTTGTGCCGCTAATGATTCGATTGACAAAACGAACAGAAGGGGTGATAACGGGCATCCCTGTCGTGTGCCGTTTTTTATCTGAAACCCCCTTGATACATTTGTCGGCAGTTTTATTGATGCTGTTGGTGTCCGATATAGGCTTTTTATTGCTGTTACATATGGGCCTGACATTCCAAATGCCCCGAGGGTCTCAAACATAAAGGGCCAGCTTAATCGGTCAAATGCCTTTTCTGCATCTAGACTAAGGATTACCATTTTAATTTTCCCTCTGTTCGCAATGTCAATCAAATCGATTATCTTTCTCGTATTATCCCCTGTTTGTCTTGTCGGCACGAATCCTGCTTGATCTGAATTTATTAGCTGTGGTAAGTATTTCACCAATCTGTCCGCCAATATTTTAGAAAAAATTTTGGTATCCGAATCTAATAGGGCTATAGGCCTATAACTGGCGCATTCTGTAGGATCTTTTCCTGGTTTCAGGAATATCGAAATATATGAATGTGACATTGATCTAGGTACCTCTTCTCCCTTTAAAAACCCATTATACAACTTCTCTAAGTGTGGGGTCAATATTGTTTCAAATTCCTTGTAATAGAGATATGTAAGGCCATCCGGGCCCGGAGCCTTATTTCTAGGGAGGCATTTAATTGTCTGTTTTATCTCTTCAGCTGTGATATCTACATTTAATGCATTTAATTGTTCTTGGGTTAATTTTGGTAGTTTTGAGCTAGCCAGAAAGTTAGTTATTTTCTCTCCAAGTCCACTTCCTCTCTCCTGGGTTGTGGCCACTGTTGTATATAATGTTTGGTAATATTCCTCAAAAACCTCAAGTATCTTATTAGGGTCACATAATATTTCACCCTTTTTATTTTTAATTTTACTTGGGAAGCCTGTTGATTTCTTAACCCTCATTTTCCTAGCTAGCAGCTTATCCGCCTTATTGCCTTTATCATAATATAGCTGCTTTGTATAGATTAACATGTGTTCTATTTTTTCCAGCGCCATTTACTTAAGTTTAGTTCTTAAATTTACTGTTTTGCGTAGCAAAGTTTTCGTGGGATCTTTTAACAATTGTATTTCTGTTGTTTTCAATTCTAGTTCTAATTCCCTTTTAAGTTTACTTCCATCTTTCCTTAAGGCTGATGCTATGGCTATACATTGTCCCCTTATTACTGGTTTATGTGCTTCCCACAGAATATTGTTAGATTCTACTGTGCCCTTGTTTTCCTCAAAATAGTGCTTGATACCTTGTTCTATCTGTGCCTTCGTGATCGGATCCTTAATCAAATTCTCATTTAATCTCCACTGCTTGTGCATTCGTGTTCCCTTATTTAGTACTACATTCATTATTATTGGTGCATGATCCGACCACACTATAGGGCCGATCCTAGTTCCCTTTAAACTATTTACTACACGTAAATTACCTATCCAATAGTCAATTCTCGTGTGAACCAAGTGAACATTTGAATAAAATGTGAATTCCTTTTCCATTGGATGTTGAATCCTCCATAAATCATATAGCCTGTGCTGTTTCAATAGTTGATAAAATCTCCTTGAATTTTTAATTGTTAACACCGGTGCTTCTTTGTTCGGTATTTTTAACCTATCTTTTGTATGTGAATGTATTATATTGAAATCTCCACCTATTATTAAATATTCCGGTGTCATAGTGTCTATTTTTTCCATTACTTTAGTGATAAATTGCATTTGGGCATTTGCCCTTTTTCACGGAGTATCTCAAGTAGTGGCCCTAGGTGCCTCCTATGTTGCAATGTTGCCCAGGCAATGTCTGGATAAAATTGGAGGACCTTATCTTCAAATTTGACCTCTGGGTTGCGTCTAACATGATACATTATTTCTTCCTTAATCGTATAATCATGTAAGTTACATATCACATCTCTAGGAACTGTGGGGGTATTTTTGAGCCTAAGGGCCCTATGTACTCTGTCGATTTTTAGTCCTGTCTGGTCTTGGTGATTTAAAATTGATTTAAGGATCATAGATACTGTTTCTCGCAAGTTCTCATCAAGGACTGTCTCTGGCAATCCCCTTATCCTTATGTTGTTCCTCCTTCCTCTGTTCTCTAGGTCCTCATTCTGTCTTTGTAAGTCTCTGATGGTTAGGGATTGAGAGGTTAATTCCCTGTGAATATCCTGCATTTCTTGCATTATAGATATATTTTCTGTTTCAATCTTGTCCACCCTTACATATAATTGTTGCAGGTCTACTTTCAGGGCCGCAATTTCAGTTTTGCATACTTCTTTAATTTCAGCAACCATCGTTCTGAAATCCTGCTTAGTTAACATATCTTGCGCATAATGTTGCCATATTGTTTCAATTTCTGCCACTGAGGTGGCTGAAGACTCTATTGAGGAGGTGGTACTGTCCATAGGGTTTAGATTGTTCTCAGAGGTTGACCCTATCACCTTGTTAGTCATCGTTTGTCCTGAATTAAGGCTATCAACCGGATTTTGGCCAGGTCCATCTCTCACTGAGGGGTTGGGGGAGGGGGTGGACGCCACTTGGGCGGTCTGGGGGTCCAGTGTGTCCATGTGCTGTTCAGGGGTTTGGGGTCTCTCACTCTCCCTTCCACCTGTGGGTCTAATTTCTTCACCCCCTTCCTCTTCACTTCCTCCACTTATATGTTTTCTCGCTTCCAACCCCCTCTCCCCTGTCTCCTGTAGCATATTCAATCCTCTTGCCCTCTCTCCTTCTCTTAGCTGAAATGGATTGAGTTCACCTGATTGTGCCAGACGTGCTCTGGAGACCATCCCTCCGGGTGATAAGAGCTGGGCGATATCCCTGGTATATGCCTGGGTCCCTTCTCCCCTTCCTCCCCGCGGTGTCCTGGGGGTATTGTGGGGTGTTCGGTAGTCCCTCATTCGGCGTCTCCCCATGCTGTTCAGCGAGAGCCTGCGCACGCCATTCAAGACCGCTCTTGTGATCCTCTCATCTCCTGCTTTGGCTGCAACTCGTGCTGGCGCGCTCCCTTGCGGCGTGCGTGTGCGTACACGCCCGCCTCCACTCACTCCATCTCCACGAGTTCCGGGTTCCCCCCGAGTGAGAGATTCTTAAAGTCTTTAAAAACTTTTATCTCTCAGATTGATCAAGCTTTTCACTGAAATATTATTTAACATTGCTAAACTATTTTTAAAAATGTAACTTACTATTGAACAAACTGAAAACTAGTTTAACACCTAAATTTATTTCTCATTTGGAGTATCAAATGCAGAAAATTAGGGCAACTAGGCAGACAGTATTTAGATCAGCAATTGCAGTTTACATAAGCTTTCGTGATAGATCCTGGCGTGTCAAAAACGTGCACAAGGTCACAGACCAACTTTGATAATTATAACAAAAAAAATTGTCTACAATTGTCTTAAACTATAAACTTTTGTATATGGAAACAAACCTGAATCTAGTAGGCACTATTGTCTTGTAAGTTATTTTTTCTTATGCTGAACTTAACCAAACAGTTCTCTTTTACAGAAACGAAAGAGAATGAAGAAAGCCTTGACATATTTGGTATGTACTCTAGTGATATTTTATTTGAATTGTATTCTGTAGTTTCTATAGATTGGAAAAAAGACTGATCTAATGAAGCTTAACCTCCCTGGCGGTTCTCTGAGGTCCAGATTTCTGTACCAAAAGTGATAGTGTTTTGCCTTTCCGCCCCCATCGGCGTCACCGGTGATGCCGATGGGGGCGGAAAGGCTCTGTGTGCCTGCAGCTTTGAAGAAATGCTGCAGGCATACAGAGAGCCAGTGGTTGCGCCTGATTCCGGCACGGGCGCAGTTTGATTCACGATCAGACTGCGCCAGTACTTGCTTCGGGCGTAACGCTAGGGAGGTTAAACCAGCCATAGACGCTATGCTTGGCGTGCGTTTATCAAACAATCGGCCGCAGCATGATGACATCATCATGCCATGGTCAATCGTTCGAAATACACCATTTACGATTTGACAACCAATACTTTGGATGGGGACCCTTGTCCCCATTCAAAGTACTGGCGATCGACCAGAAAAAAACGTTTGTTCTCTGGCTGATCAAATTTTTGTGCGAGTACGAACAGTTGCTCCAGGTGGGCGTGTTCTTTTTGCGATTGATCACCAAGCGATCACCCCAAATGCGCATGGTGATCATTCGCAAAATTGGCCACAGATTGAAGCGCTACAGATTGAAGTTTACACTTGTTTTCTTTTCTTTTGATTTGGATTGGATAAAACATTTATAAAACATTTATCCAATCCAATCAAAATAAAAACAAATGAAAAAAAAAATCTAAGAAAATTTTTTTTCTCTACCTTTAAATCTCCCGCCCGGTGGATGATGTCATCGGCACACGAGCGCAGATCACGGAAATAGCCGAAGACCTCGACTATTTCCGGATCTGCTCGGGTGCAGCCGGAGATGAATACACTAGCAGAAACGCTCAGCGCGAGCGTTTCTGCTAGCGGGATCCACTTTGAACTGGATTATAGAAAGACATTTCTATAATCCAGTTCAAAAGTAAAAAAAAAAAGATAAAAATTTTTTTTCTTTTTGACCGGGTCCCGCCTCCGTGACGTCACACGTCACTCCGGGACCCGGAAGAAGCCAGCGACGGAGGGAGAAGATGGCGGCGGCGGAGCAGGTGAGCTCCCACGATGTGCCCGAACCCAGTTCGGGCGTATCGATTATTGCAGCGCCCCTTTGCCCGAACTGAGTTTGGGCATATCGCTAAGGAGGTTAAACAATAGCTGAATAAATGTTTCCTTGAGTCAATATCTGATCTAGAGAAAGACCTGGGCACACACGTCTCAAGGAAACCGGCAGATCAAGCAAGCCCGCCTACTGCTGTGGACAAGCTGGTCCGATATTGAGCCGCATCACTTCTGCCAGCCTGCTCGCTACTTTGGACCAGCGGTCCACATTCAAAGTAATGGATTTCGACCAAGATTTTCCAACATGTTGGAAACCTGTTTGGCCGAGCCCTTTCGAGCAGGGGCTTGGTGTACAGGGGCTTGTGGGACACGGTCAGTATGGAAAGTAGGTAGTGCACTGTACTGAACTTGGATGCAGGGTATTGCAGAAGAATCAGTGACCTGCTGCTCTGGAGACACATCAGCACTGACAGGAACATCTGGTGCATTTAGGAATTCACTATTTTGGCTTCGTATATAGTCTCTGGTGCGCTAAATTAGATTCTTTGCATTCACTTCACTGACACTGGTGCTGCCTCTCTCACTTCAACTGATGGCTTCCAAAACCTTTAACTGTGCCATAGCTGTGGCATGCTCACATTGTTTTTCCATGACTGCCATTTCTGCCTTTTTGCGGGCTGTCTCTTGCTCCATTTCTGCCTTTTTGCGGGCTGTCTCTTGCTCCATTTCTGCCCTTTTGCGGGCTGTCTCTTGCAGTGGTTATTATATGCAGTGGTTTTTTTTTCTTTTCGGAAACGGGTCCAAGTAGCTCTTTATGTCTTAAAGGTTGCAGACCCCTGGCCTAGGCTCTCCTCCTCTGGTTGGCCTTGCTCTGTCTCCCTTCAGGTTGACCTGGTCTGTCTTTTATACCCCAAAATCCTTTTAAAGTTCATTTCTAGAATCTAGAGATTCTACTTGCATAAATATGTGAAACCCTAGATTACTGGATATTCCAAGAATCTTGCCCAAAACTTCAAAAGGAGTTTCCTGTGCTCCTGGGGGCCTTTTACAAGGCTGCATAGCCTTTACAAGGCTTGCTCCTATGCATTTCACTAGAGATATCCGGCATTTTTGCAGAAAGCGATTTGACATATCATCTGATTCTGAGTAGCCTTACTGTAGGAGTTACTCACCCCTGGAGGCATCACAAACTATACCAACTAACCCACTTTTTCTCTCTGTTTACCAGGAAGTTTCTTTCCTTTGCAGACCTACAAAGGAAATATAACGTCCCTAAATGGCTTTTCTTTTCTACCTCCAATTTCCAATCTTTGTCTAGTACGCTCCAGTTCCCACCCTTGTCGCCCTTTGAGAAGTTGTGCAAACAAGGCCCCTCTGCTAAGGGCCTTCTTTCTGACATTTATAAGATTTTAAACGACTGCCATATACAGGACACTAAACACTCTATGACTTTATGATTCGTTTGGAACAGATCATAGGTTGGGAGTTGCCCCTCCAGACATGGCAGGTGGTTTGGGATATGGCCCAGGGGATTTCGTTATGTACACTTTATAAGGAAAACTACCACAAAATGTTGTTCTTCTGGTATTATACACCGTCACCGCATGTTCCCACATGTTCTCGAACTAAAGTCAACACATTGCTAGCCCATGAACTCACTGCCGCTCGCTGTTTAGTTTCCTGTAAGTGAAAGCAGATCCTCCCTCCCTCTTATCGGGAGCTCCTAGGGAGGATCCACAAGGTTTGGCTTATGGAGAAACTTACAGCTAGTCTTCACAATACCTTTCCCTGCATCGAAGCCATCTGGACAAGGTGGGACGAGTGCCCTCTAGCCGCAGGTGAGACTTCTCTCCTCTTTGATCTTCCTGTTTATCTTGATACCTCTTTCTCTTCTCGATACATATTACCTCTTTATGAATCTTTTGGATGGTTCTTTTCCATTCATATTTCCACAAGTTATTTTTGTATGCGGATGGCCTTCCGACTCTGGGACCGATTTAGCTTATCTGGGTCAGTAACTTGCCCAAACTAGTCTGGGAAACCGCAGCAGAGTACACTGTACTCCCTGGCCTTCTCTCATCCCTCTACACAATGCCGGCATCAATTAGACGCCAGCGATGTGGGCTGAGGAGAGCCTATGGTGCCGCCCTCTTCAACAATGATGCCGAAAACTCAGGGCCGGAAAGCCTCTGGGCCTGATTCTGGTACGGGCTTAACGCCAAGGAGGTTAAGGACATAATAGGATGAAAAAGAAATGGGGGGGGGCAGTATAATGCAATTTCGTTATATGTTAAGCAGGCCACAGATGTCTCAATACCTGTCCGTTTTCTCATCAGATCGACTGTGCGTCATCACACATGGCTGCTCCTTACGTTCATGTCCATAATTTGTCAAATTGATTAGATTTGCAGCAGATTTCGCAGCAGGTCACACACGGTGGTTGATTTGCTGTGAAATCGGCCGCAAATCTGCCTATGGCCACCTTTATCTGTCAGTAAAATACATGAGGCTTAGATGCCATATTTGTAATATATATAGTATCTTACTAAAGTGAGTACACCCCTTACAACTCAGTGATGTCATGTAATGCACAGTGACTGACTGACACCATTGGCTCCTGTTGTTGCCTCACCTTGTTACAATGAATACAACAATGAACCTACTATAATGCATGCCTCTGAGCTTCTCCAACTACTCCTCCTCTGATAAATTGGCTGGCAAGCTGAGGCAGCTGAGACATGTGTCTTCATTTGTAGGTAGTGCCTGAAGACACTCTGGGACTCATCATCCAATTCCCAACCAGCACATTAAAGGCACATAATCAATGTATGTCAATCTGAACAATCATTGAACAGAGCTTATGGCTCTCCTCCCCAGCACAGAGCCTGTCTCTCAAGCCCATTTTTTAAACAATGAAACCCACTTTACCAGAGGCTAGAAAACTAGGTAAAAGAAGGAAAAAGTGTGAAGTAAGCAAGAGAACAAAGGCTAGAAGGAGGGGAATATTGATTACATGTTCCAGTTTTGGTTTTGATGTATTTTATAATTGCTGCTTTTGCTATGCAGGAAACATTCGAGATTGACAATGACTGTGAAGCAACAACTGTCTCAAGGCTCACAGAAAAACTGACAGCTGAACTGAAGTTCTACTCTGACAAGTTAAAAGAAGAGGCTGTGAGTTCCAATTATTGTCGTTTTATTCATATGTACATGCTCTGTTCCAAATTCTCTGTTCACTGATTTTCCTAAATAGTCACTGCAAGTAGCATTCAGCATGAATGTTTCAGTAGATAGAGTATATTTGAAGGTATATTTTTCAAAAATAAAAAAAAACAAATACAGTGTTCATTTTCAATAATTTTTATAGATTTTTAAAATAAAGTACAAAGTACATAGCAACTCAACAAACATGTGCTGTTTTTGATTAGCATACCTCTTCAAAACATGGCAAAGATACAAGTGAAAATATTATGTTTCAGTAAAGTGATAATACATGCAATTCTCGAGAAAGGCAAAGTAGTCAATTCAGGTAAGAAAATGATATATGCTTAGAATATCCATCAGCGATAAGAGGTAGAAAAGTGAAAAACAACAATCAATTTCAACTACTAACAGGTAATGAGGGGAAGGGTTAGGGAAATGCACTGGAAGCGCCTAATGGTGGTTGTCTGGAAGGAGGCCTCACCACCTGTATAAACTGTCGAAAGCCAAGGATGGGTGAGCATGTTGGATCCATTGACACTATATTTTGAGACATTGTTAAATACTAGAAAGTTTTTCGTTGATTGTCAATGAGATTGTCAATGAGCCTTGTGACATCAGAGAAGGGAGTAAGTTGCTTTCTCCAAGAGTGGGCAATGGTTTGCTTATCGGCTATCAAAACAAAAACTCCAAGTTTGTGATGGTATTTAATGAAACCTCTTGGCTTAAGATGGAGGACAGACCATGGGTCCCTTGGTTATTTTTTCGAAACCAGCTTATCTAACAGCTAAAGTGTCATGCTCCAGAACCTGGAAAGCATCAGGCACGGCCACCATGTGTGGAGCATGTTGCCAATCTCACCACATTCTCTAAAGCAGTTACCAGATTGGAAATGAGCCAATCTGTAAGGTACCATGTACCATCTAGTAAAGAATGTTTGAGCAGATTTTATGAAGGATGTGCTGAGATAGCAGGAGACAGTTGTGCCACATCATTTGCCACTCTTCCTTAGATCTGGAGAGACCCAAGTCAGTTTCCCACTTCTGTGCGTATAAATGAGAAGAAGGGTAGGGGAGACTGGTTAAATAAGAGTAAAGAATGGAAATTAGTTTTGGCTGTAACGGTGTGTAGAAACATACGTGTTCCAGTAGGGTACATTTTGGGTAAGTAGTCAGAGTAGGCTTCAAGGAGGAGAGCCAGTGTCTAATCTGTAGGAAACAGAAAAGCTCAGAGGAGGTCATGTTTTAATGGTGGGCACAGTGTGGGAGGTCTTAAGCTAGCCATACATGTGTCGATTCCCTGAACGATCGATCACCCATCCGATCGATTCCGGCGATGCCACAGACGATCGGATGGGCGATCGCCCAATTACGTCTGTGCCTACCACCTTAGGCCAACGATTCCTGGACGATTCTGTGCCCGATCGATCACTTCACAAATGGCAACTCCCCTTGATGTGTGCTGAATCGATCAGAAAAGACCAACAGGTTGGTTCTCTTTGCCGATCCGATTTGGGGGCCATGTCGATCGTGCGGGGTCGATCGGGCAAGGTGGGCTGCACGCGATTCCTTGGCGATCGATCCGCGTGCACGCGCCCGGTGATCGATCGGTCAGGAATCGTGTGGGAAATCGACCCGTGTATGGCTACCTTTTAGATTTGAGGCTAACCAAGGAAGGCTCTTAACCTCCTGGACCGCCGATCAAACTGCACCCGTGCCGGGATCGGGCATAAACGGCGCCCCTCCGTGTGCCTGCGGCTCTGTAGATGACCCGAAGGCACACGGAGCCCTTCAGGCCCCTGTGTTAATGGAGGTGGCGCCGCTCTCCTCCTCACACCTCCCGCGTCTGACACCGGCGGTGTGTAGAGGGCTGGGCGGAGAGCCGGCAATCACGGCAGAGTACAGTGTGCTCCGCCGCGATTGGGGGAAAAACGGCTTTTCGTGCCATAAAAAATGGCGTGAAAAGCCCGTAACCCCCAGAGGGTTAAGGTTAAAATATGGATTTAGGGAACATTCATTCACTACAAGGGCCTTGTATAGAAACAACTGGGGTAGGGTGGCAATTTGAGTAGCTATAAAGTATTTTGAGAAATGGGGGACTCCCAATCCATCCACTTTTGTGAGTATACATCGTTTGTCTATTAATTCTGGGTCGTATTTTGGCCCATATGAAGCACATAGTATGGTTTTGAACGGCTCATAAAGTAAGGGATGCTTATCGGTATGGAACAGAATATCAAGGAGCTAAAAGTTGTACTATAGTTGGCCTTGTAGAGGGCTTCATAAGTGGGCATTAGGTGGATACCGAAGTACGGTTGAGAGTGGGTAGCCCAAGTAAAGCTGAAGGCATATCTGAGGGAGCAAAGCAGGAGAGAGGGAAAGATTGAGGGCCTAAGACTTAAGCCAGGATACACGGCTCGATGAAGAAACAGATTAGAGCAACATTGGGCGCTGTGTGTGCTCACAGCACCCGATGTTGCTCTAATCTATTACAAGATTTGAGCCATCCACAGTTCCTTTAAGCATGAACTCGACCAAACGGGTTTTCTAACATGTTGGAAAACCTTGGTCGAAATCCATTACTTTGAATGGGGACCCTGGGTCTCCATTCAAAGTAATGGCCTGGCTGCAGCTGAAGGGCACACAAGCTGTGATTAGCTAGCTGCAGCCCTGGGAGTGTTAAGGGGTGGGGCCAGCACGTCTCTGCGCGAGGGGAGGGGGGTGCGCAGGCTGTCTGACTCTCTTGCTCTCTGTTTCCTCCCAGCCAGTGACCAAAGGGGAAACTGGGTCTCCATAGAGCGGAAATTGATGTGCATTGATTACCGTTCGATTGACACGCTGTGATTGGTCGCCGGTCGATTGCACAGGAATCTACCCATGTATGCCCAGCTTTAGATTAATTAATAGTTAGACCAGAGAAAAGGGAGAAAGAGGAAAGGGAGGAGAAGAGATTAGGTAGAGAGATGAGAGGTTGGGTTATTGGCAAAAGCAAGGCATCCAAATGCAGTATTTAAATTATTGAGTACAGCAAAGTTTGAAATGATTTTTTAGGTGTTATAAACTACTGAAAATGATAATTTGTTAAAATTGCAGTATTAAGTCATATTTAATGAAAGCAGCTTCACACATTTACTGATTACAGCCTCACAAATCTTGAATCCATTGAACTTGTGAGTTTTTTTGTAGAGTTGTATATTGTTCATGTTTGTACTATGGAGTTTTTGTATAGGTGTACTTGGGTGACTAGCCATCTCCATTTCAACGCCTATGACGGTTGATATTTGGTTATAAAAATTTAAAGTTGTATTTCTATGCATGTTGTAAGTCTGCAAGTTCATCTTTTTATCTTGTAAGTTTTACATGTATTTATGTTCTCCACTTGCCTTTTTTAGCTTTTCCCAGCAAAAGTGGCCAGAGCAAAGGATGTAGCCATGTTAATAATGCAAAATGCTGCTAGACCACAGACAGGACCCCAGAATTCCATCCAGAAAAACTCAATGGATAAAGCCTCACAAATATTTAATAAAGGACCACCAGGTAATGTTTTGTGTCTGGCTGTGTGTGTACGATTTACACATATAATAATAATAATAAATAATTGGGTATGTGTCTATGCATAGCCAATTTGTGTCAGAACCCTGAACATTTTTGTTTAAACACACATTTTAAACTTTTTAAAAAATAGATATTTATTGCCCCTAAGTGATTTTACTATAAATGAGACCAAGAACCATCGAAAAAGCTTTATTATATTATTTACAATTTCAAGCAATTTGTTTTTCTCTTTTCTATTGAATAGAAGGATTATAACAGCATCTTTGATTATTTTATATTTTCTTTTTTCTACTCGGTATTAAAACTTTTGTGCATCAATGTCCTCCGTAAACTTTAAAGGATCGCAAAAAACAATGAGGTAATAAACCGTTAAGTGTTAAACCAGAAAACATTTTGCTGCATTTGTTTTAAAAGCAGCGTTGTACACATGCCGTAGTCAAAGACCATGTATATAAACTTGAGTATAAGCGGACCCCGAATATAAGCCAAGGTACCTAATATAGTTAGATATAGATAGATAGTGAGAGGACGTGTTCCCCAGCAGCTCTGGCCATCCGTGCACTCATCCAGCATTTACAGCTACCTTCCCTATGCTACGTGAGTCTGCAGACCGTGCCCTTTCTGCATTTATCCTGGGGACTCTCCTGGAGCGGCTGCAGACCTTCTGAAGCCTCCAGAGCCACGCTGGGCCGCCATCTTGGCTTCGCGCCAGAAACGGGGCCGGGGGCAGAAGTCTGGCAGGGGGCGGTCGGCAGCCATTTTGCAGCTGCACAGGTCACTTTGCTCTGCCACCCAGACTGACCCCTGATTGTCTGCAGCGATGGAACCTAACCCGGGAACTTCTAGTGCCTCCCCTGTAGAGTCGCTAGGGGCTGACGCAATCCTTCAGGCCATTGAAGCTAGCAAACACGCAATGATAGCGCGCATGGACTCTCGCTGCGGAGTGCAGCCTTATGCCTCAGGACCTGGATAAAATCAGAGGCCGCTTAACAAAAACGGAAACGCGTCAAATCTCTAGTTGAGCTGCAACGCAGAGTTTGATTCCTTGAGGCAGCGGTGTAATAATGTCCGTGTGGTGGGACTTCCCGAGGGGTCTGAGGGTGACCGTCCGGTGGAGTTTGCAGAGGCTTTCTTCAAGCAGGTGCTGAAATTGACCACCCTATCCTCCTATGTTGTTGAATGGGCCCATCGTATACCCACTGGCTGCCGAGTCCCTGGAGCCCCCCCGAGAGCTTTCCTGGCCCGTCTGCTTAACTACCGTGATCGGGATCTTATACTGGCATCAGCCAGATCGCAGGGGCCCATTCACTTTGAGAATTCAATCATCCATCTTTACCTGGATTTCTCTTAGGAGCTGCAGAAAGCGTTGTTCATTCACTGCAGTTAGAAAGCGCCTACATGGAAAGGGGATTGTGTACAGCATGCAATACCCAAGCAAACTGCGAGTTCAACACTCCAAAAGAGACGGTATCTCTTGGGACGGTAACCATTACTACCATTGTTTTCCTTTTTGGTGTCTTTTCTCATAAGTTTTTGGGGTTCTGGTCCCTCATTGATACTGCTCTGAGGCCATCAGTTATATCTTTGCAATTAAGTAGCGCCTGCGGGGTTACAACTCATTAGCCATGTACTGGTGTGCTCCCCTTGTCTCTCTCATCTGTTTTCCCTACCTCCTCCCTTTTTGGTTCTCCGCGTTGGTGGTAGAACCGAGGTAGGTCCCCCCTACCTTTTTGTTTAGGGCAATCAAGCTATGCTATTTAGTTCCTACTCTTTTGGTTTTTCGCCCTTCACACTTAACGTGGGGGTAGATAGCGTGGCAGTCGACTCTCCGACTCCTCTGCATTTAATATGCTAATGTATTGTATCCATCCATTGAAGAAAAGGAAGGTGACATACATTAACCACAGAACTACTGGCTAGGAAACCAACACTGGACTGGAATGGCCAAGTAAGGGCTTGTTTCCACTAGCGCGGAACTGAGCGGTTAGATGCGGTTCGGTGCGGTTTCGTCCGCCCACAACCGCATACATTGAAAATGCATGTGGCAGTT
>CM070036.1:87186242-87216470 GCA_036250615.1 Ptychadena robeensis | reverse complement strand
AACCGCGCAAAACCGCATGCCCAACCGCGTGAAACCGCGGGCCTCGCGGTTGGGCGCGGCTGTGGACAACCGCAGGCATCCGCTCGGCCGTGCTAGTGGAAACAAGCCCTAAAACCAGAGAAAGGGAGTTAGACAGAAGATGCTGCTGCTTTTACCTTAAGCTAGGCACCACGCTGTCATTGATCAGGGATCAATTGAACGGAAATCAATGTGCACCACATGGGCACATCGATTCCTGTTCAATGGGAACCCAAGTTCGCAGTGTGTGATTTACAACACGCCACAAGCTTGGGAGAAGCTGCCTGTCTCATACAGCTGCCTCACTCACACAGCTTCCGAGTGAGGAGTGCTGGTTTCGCCCCTCCACACTGACAGCTGAGGAGGAGGCAGGAGCGAAGATGTTTCAATACTTTCCATGAAGACTCATGTCTCCATGCAAAGTATTGGAGATTGAATGGGGTCTTTTCAACATGTTGGAAACCCGTTCAATTAAGTTCCTTTGAGCCGGCTCTAATCCCGCCCTAAGGAAGGCACACACAGGTAGGTTTGTAAACAGATTAGAGTACAATCAAGCACCGTGAGTGCGCAAGTTAATTGATTGTACTCAAATCTTTTTACAGATCTACCCGTGTGTGTGCTTTTGTGTTCTGATCTTCTGCTGAAGATAGGGCAGTGGAAGGCTCCAAGAAAAGGCAGGGTGAAGGGTCACTTCAAACATGACTCATGATTTCCCTTGAATCCCATAGTCATGTGTAAAGTTGAAGCTAACAATCTAAGTATTTGTCGCCTCAGCTGAATGAAAGCGTTTTTCCAAATGTTTTACAGCTTCAGTCTTGAACTATTGGCGATCCATTCCCTTCCCTTATACAAGCGTCTGTAGTCTGGCAACAAACATTTACTTCATTATCAGCGAGAGTTAAGGCTGCCATACACGCACCAAGCGGCGGACAATTTTGCCGCCGACCGATGGGCGTGCGCACTCGCCGATCAGGGGTGCCCACATGGGGTGACAGATCGCTGTCGCCCCACAGCTGGGCCGGACAGAGAACGGACATGTCCGATAATCTCTGGCCGATGCTGTTAGTTTCAATGAAGACCGGCGTCTTCAAACGGCCGATGCTGTCAGCTCTGAAAAGCAGCGTGATGATGTCATCACGCTGCAGTCTAGAGGTCATCTGAGCTGGTCTGTCGGCTCCCACTCGGTACGTGTGTGGGGGCCTTTAGGCTAGGGTCACAGTGGGCGCTGTAATGTTATGCACGGCGTGCATTTATTCTTATAGCAGAGAAGTCGTTCATTATGACTGTTTGTTAATTGCGACATTTGAAGTAATTTTTTTTAAATGTAATTTAAATTTTGTAGGAGTCGGTCCATTTTTTGCCGTCTCCACAGCCCTGGAATAATATCCTTTCCATGCATAGACCCTGGGTCCAACGGGCATTCCATGCAACGTACTCCACCTTTGCCAGGGGGGTCTCGATCCTTATCCATCGTTCCCTCCCATGTCTGGTTCAACGGGTGATTACTGACCCTGGAGGTCAATATGTAATTGTACTACTGAAGCTGTTTGGGGTCACTTTGGCTCTGGCGGCTCTTTATGTGACTCCTCCCCTTCGACCTCAGGTGTTGTATCAGATGCTGCAGAAACTGGCACCTTACATGCCAGTAAAACTCTTGATTTGTAGTGATTTCAATAATATATTGGACCCGGTACTGGACACCTCAAATCCGCGTCGGGGGGGAGGAGCTGCGGGGGTGGGCTCAGTCGGCTGATCTGACTGAACTATGGCGCTGGAAGCATCCTTTGACCAGATACTTCTCCTTTATCTCATACAAGTATAACTCCTACTCATGTATACATATGGCGTTTGCGAACTCCCTCCTGCTCCCCTCTGTGATAGATGTCCGATACCTTCCCGGGGGTATTTCTGACCACAATCCCCTCGAGCTGGCGTTGTCTCCCCGGATTTCTTCCTCCGTTTGGAAGTTGAGCCCCGCCTGGATTTCTGAGCCGGGTGTGGAGGCAATTGTTACCCCTACCCTAACTAATTACTGGGCCGTCAATGAGGGCTCCGCCTCTACCACTGTGGTGTGGGAGGCCTTTAAGGCTGTCACTCGAGGGGAATGCGTGTCGGCCATTAGGGAAACTAGAGTGGCAAAGGATGCCAAATCTCTTCACCTTCAGGAGCTAGAGGGAGAGTGTGCGCAGACCTACCTGGGCACCGGTGCTATGGCGGATCTAGAGGCCTTGCGTCAGGCTAGACACACTCTGTCCCTGCATTTTACTAGTCTGGCCCATTGCTCCCTGCGTAAGCGCTCGGAAGACTTTTTTGGAAAAGGAGATAAGAACGGTAAACTTCTGGCCATGTTGGTTGCCAATTTTCGGTCCCAGACTGTAGTCCCCTGTGTCTATGATGCTGGGGTAGTTTGCAGACGGCTCCATCAGCTGTCATGGAGACATTTGTTGCCTTTTTTGAGACCTTGTATCAGCCGGTCCCGCCATACGACTTAACGGCCCTGGAGGATTTACTGACTTCCCTCCCCTTGCCTCAACTTCCCATTGAATTGTGGCTTAATCAGCTGCTGTCGGAGGCAGAAATCGCTAGGGCGGTTTCCTCATTCCCCAACTCTAAATCTCCTGGCCCAGGCGGTATACCTGCGGAGAGGTATAAAACCTATTCAGATTTGTTGGTCCCTAGATTGACTGAACTCTTCGAGTATTGTCACTCGGCTGCAACCTTGCCTCCCTCCTTTTATCAGGCACACCTGATACTTGTCCCTAAGCCGGGTAAGGCCCCTTGCATCTGTGCGTCTTATTGGCCCATCGCCCTACTCCTAATGAAAGCCCTAGCGAACAGACTATCCCAAGTGCTGCATATCCTTATTAGCTCAGATCAGACAGGGTTTATGCCTCAACTGTCCACCGACACCAACCTACGCCATGTTTTCTCCCATCTGAGTGGGGCTTTCCCATACTCAGGCTCGGAGGATATGGTGTCCCTGGACATGGAAAATGCTTTTGACTCAGTGGATTGGCAGTTTTGAGTCAGTGGATTTACTCAGGTGTCCCCCTCAATGGGTGACACAATTGAAATATTTGGGGGTTAGGATTACTGTCTTGACTTCTGACTTTATCCCCCTTATTGTCTCAATTGTCTCAGCGCAAATTCAGTCCCTTAAAAATAGACTGGCTGCTTGGCAGCACCTTCTACTCTCCTTGATTGGTAGGATTCACCTGATTAAAATGAAGATCCTGCCCTCATTGTTGTATATTCTCCGTAATTCCCCTGTTTGGATACCCAAAGCTGTATTTCAACGGATTGACTCCCTACTTCTCCTATTCTTATGGAATAGAGGCCCCGCCAGAATTAAGCCGGCCACTCTTCAGCTCCCCTGGTTGGAGGGTGGGCTGGCTTTTCCAAATTTCAACCGTTATTTCTTCGCTGGCCAGCTGGTGTTTGTGCACTGCTGGCTGGTGGAGGACAAGCGGGACTCTGCTGTGGCATTGGAGGCGGCTGTGGTTGGCTTCTATGAGGCTCTGAGACACCTCATTTATAGAGGACTCCGTGCCCCACACACCATGACCACGCCCATAAAAACCACAGTGAGCGCTTGGAATAAAGTATTGCAACTGACAGGGACTCACACCTCTTTGGTGTCTCCTTACAATCCACTGTGGTTAAATCCACGGTTCTCGCACTTTGTCTCCATCCCTGACCCTGGGATATGGGCATCTCAGGGGGTTGTGACATTGGGGATGTTGTCCGGGAGGGGTTTTTGTGTCCCTTTCCCGACTTGCAGACCAAATTTAACCTCCCCTCAGCTCATGTGTTTCACTACCTACAGCTCAAGCATGCCTTTCAAGCCCAATTTGGTTCTGTGTCCAGACCTCCCAGACCTCAGCTGTCGGTGCGGGACCCAGAGCTCCGGCAACCACTCTCCTTACTTTACAAAGGACTGGTCTCCCTGCCCACTACACTGCTGGATTAATGTAGACTGGCTTGGCAGAATGACTACCCTGCCCTCACTGATGAGGAGTGGGAGGAGGTGTGGGAATCCCCCTTTTCTTACCTAGTGGCCACAAGGGACCGGCTGATACAATTTAAATTCCTCCACAGGATCTATTTCACGCCAGCTAGACTTTTATTGGCACTGTCCGCACCTCACTAGTTTTGGGGCTGAGGTGGTGGATCATGTGTAATACAAAAATTTAGGGAGAATCACCATCTTAACCGCGGCAATCTGGCCTAAAACGAAATGGTGTGCGTCTTCCATTTAGCGAGAAGAGTACGGACTTCACTGAAAAGGGGCGGGAAATTATGGCGATACAGAAAAGAGTAGGATGTAGTCAACTGGATGCTGAGATAGGAGATGGTGTCCTTCTTCCAGGACATAGGGAAAAAACTGTGGAGGGAGGCCAGCCTATCAGGAGAAATAAAGAGCGGGAGAGCTTCCGTATTGGACGGATTCACCTTATACCCTGACAAAGGGCTGTACCGTGACAGTTTCTGGAAGAGAACTGGAAGGGTGAGAAGGGGGTCGGACAGGGTCAACAAAACATCATCAGCAAAGAGGGAGATCTTAAACGACTTATCATGAATCTGGACCCCCCCAGATGTCAGGGTTTAGGCGAACATTGGCCACCAGAGGCTTAATAGACAAGGCAAACAACAAGGGGGACAGGGGGCAACCCTGCTGGGTCCCATTGTAGATGGGAAAGGAGAGGGATGAAGTGTGAGGAAGTTTGACCATGGTGGTGGGGCCAGAATAGAGGTTAAAAATCGCCTGGAGAAAATGGCCCGAGATCCGAAAGGCTTGCAAGACCAAGAACATGAGCGGCCAGCTAAGGCGATCAAACGTCTTCTCGGCGTCCAGACTGAGAAGTAAAGCTTCCGCTTGTCGCTTGTTGATAATATCAAGGAGATCTATAGTTCTACGGGTGTTGTCATCCGCCTGACGAAAGGGGATAAAGCCCGTCTTTCAGGTGGGGCAGAAATGGAAAGAGTCGGTCGGCGTGCAGCTTTGTGAAAATCTTGAGGTCGGAGTTGAGGAGAGAAATGGGACGTTAGCTAGCACAGAGGGTGGGGTCCTTTCCCGGCTTGGGGAAGACTGAAATATGAGAATGAGTCAGGGTAGATGGGATAGGGGCACCCTGCAAAAAGTCATTAAACAGGGAGCACATGTGCGGAAGAAGAACGAAAGAGAATTGCTTGTAATAGAGATATGGGAGGCTGTCCGGACCCGGTGCCTTGTTATTAGGGAGAGTCTTCAGGATCCGGTCCAGTTCCTCCACAAAAACAGGGGAGTTAAGGGATTCAAGTTGCCCCGCAGCAAGGGCGGAGAGGTTCGCCGATGCCAGGTAGGCGTCAATGCGAGCCTGCAAAGATGGCTCGGAGGCCTGGGCCTCCGCCACCTCCGCATAGAGGGCAGAGTAGTAATCCCCAAAAATGTCCACTATGCGCTGAGGGTCATGGATCAGCAGCCCCGAGGGGTCCCTAACAGCATGAGGAGTGGCCGCCGCACGTTTATCCCTAAGCTTCCTAGCCAATAGAGCTTCTGCCTTATTTCCTTTATCTTAGAACAACTGCTTCATGTATAATAATGATTTCTCCAACGCGAAGTTGTGAACCCTGCAGATGACATCCCTGGGACGGGATGGGGGGCCCTTTGGCTTCAGCGCCCGGTGAGCGCGGTCCATCTTGATGCGCTGGATAGCAGGTCTCCCTAAAACATTGTTAAAGAGGTGTTGAAGGACAAGGTGGAGGTCCTCATCCTGAGCGGCTTCAGGGAGGCCACACACTCTGATGTTATAACGTCTGCCACGATTATCGATATCATCTACGTGGTGACGGAGCTCCCGGTTATCCTTAGCCAAATCACGTAGCTGTTGTTGGAGAGCGAAAACAGCGTGACCCATGGTCTAGGCACCGGTCTCCAACTGATCCACTCTAGAGTACAGTTGTTGTATATCTTGACGTAGCGCCCCAATCTCGGTTTGGCACGTCTCCTTTACATCCCGCTTGGTAGGCATATGACTAGGGCACGGGGGCCACTGAGGCGCACTCGGTCCCACCGGGACACCAAAGTAGAATGGCTGACTCGGGACAGTTCCAAGGGGGCAGCCAGAAAGACATCACCCTGTTGAGCAGTGGAACGGCGGTCTGCAGGCTGTGGGCCCTTTCCAGGGGCTAAAAAAGGGGGTTCCGGGGCTCCATTGGTGGCGTCCGGGCCATGGCCGCAAACCCATGGGGAAGGAGCAGCCCCTATGTCCATGGAAGGGCTATATGGCCCAGCTGGCTCAAGAAACCGGGAAAAGGCAGGGCGGCACTGCAGGCCCAGGGACCCCTGTAATGGCAGCTGGGGAGACCCCTGGAATCAAAGTGAGGGGTCCAGGGGAGCGAGGAGAAGGAAGCCCAGAGTCCATCCCTGGGGATCCCGGCAGAGATGGGTGTGGGGTGATCCCCTCCAGCCCTACTGCCTGCAGGCGCTCCGGAGAGAAAAGCGGGCCAGGGGACTAGGGGGGGGAACATACTGTGCCTGGGGAGTCTGGTGATGGCGGCTGAGGGGAGAAATGCACTGCCCCGACAAATCCAGCAGATCCAGCGGCAGGGGAGAGAGGGCCGCAGCTGTCCTCCTTGCCTCCCTCCCTCTGTAACGCTGGGAGGAGGGAGCCCCTGCCGGAGAAGCCCCATAGTGCAGCGGCCGGGCCACGCGGAGAAAAATGCAGAAATCGGGGGTGCCCGTGGAGAGGAGACGACCCCCTGATACTTGGGGTCCTTCTGCCTCCATTTCGTGCCCATGGCTAAGGTGGTGCGTGGCTCAGAAGCGGCTACACGGCGGGTCTGGCCAGGAGCCCTAACAAGGCACGGCTTCCCGGCTCGGCATCCAGACTCCGCCCCCCCATATGCTTTTAAGTTCTTTGTTATACATATTACAGGAGTGAAATATGTAGGAATGTTAGAAGTTAGGAGTGTCTAACCCAGTGTTTCCCAGTGGGCCCCCTTGGGGGGGGGGGGGGGGGGAAAGTATTCCATTCTTAACCTGTGTTTGAATAGGGAGGGGGGGGCTCAATAATGTTCCTTAATAGAAAAGGGGGGCCCTGCAAGGAAAGTTTGGGAACCACTGGTCTAACCTTTTTAGAACCGGATTAAGGGGAATATGTCTTTCATTTTGTCTGGTTAATTTAACATTTTCATGTGTATAACCCTAAAGAAAGCCAAAAACTAGAACAATACAATGGGATTTCAATTCACAAATTTGATCATTCTTAAATACACCAATTTTACACAATGGACATGGAACATAAATAAAATAACATAAATAAAATAAATGTTATCTGCATACATAGATAACATAAAGAACAAAGTATATCTTCTGTATGACCCTGCTGTTGTCAGACTGTTGCGTAATCATTTACATATGTATTCAAACTGTTATTTTAGTAGTTTACCTAGCATATATGTTGAAAGGAGTTACCATAGTGTTTGCAGCAACACCCATATAATAACTAGTGACTAGAGAGAGTTGTTTTTTTTATTTTGACTACCTGAACATGGTATCATCTATCATGCTGCAGATGTAGAGAATGTTCCAGAGTCAAATTTGTTTTACTTTGAACTTTATTTATGCATAGACATATGATAGATCCTTTTATTATGTTACCAAACTAAATTTGCAACAATTTTGGTGGTGATAGCATGTTCAGGGGCCTTGCAATCAACTCATAAAATCCGCTTGTCAAAACAATTTGACCCTCTCTACTAGTAAAACATGATCATGAAACTTGTTTTGCAATGCATTTCGCCTCATTATGTGGCTTCTTCAGGGAAAGTGCTAAATATAATATGATATCAACAGTTATATGTCCAATATACATATCATCACCAACCGAAATTCCTACTTCTAAATTATGTTGTTAGATGTAATTTTTCAAGAAAAGAAAACTTTGTATTGTTGGCAATTGTTTGTGACCTATTCTCTAGAGCAAAGTGTGGCTCTTTAGCCCCTTTAGTCTGGCTCTGTGGCCTAGGGACCTCTTCTACCTGTTCTTTTTTTTTTTTTTTTTTTTTTTTTTTTTTTTTTTTTTTTCATTCATGTCTGGGTACTCTACTACAAAACCCTTCGCTGCCAGCAACCACCCCTTGTAGCAGAGCCGGTAACATTTGACTATTTTGTCCTGCCACCTCACCAGTGCAGAGGAGGTCTGTGGCTGCCTATAAGGGGGACTTTGTGACTACCTGTAAGGGGGGGGCTCTGTGGCTACTAATAATTGGGGGCTTCCTGTTTACCATTAAGTGTGGCTAGGGGGGGGGGGGCTACCATTAAGGAGGGCTTTGTGACTAAAATTAAAAACAACAACAACATAAAAACCTGACTTACCCCTACTTTTCAAGGTGAATCAAAGCCATTGGTCACATTAGTGGTTGTCAGTCATTGTCACAGAAAATTGTAAGGAATAAAAAATTTTTTTTCTAAATTATAGTTAAGTGATGATATGAATATCAACTAAGACTTATTAGGCTTATTAAGTTAATTTTAGGGAATGTTCTTCGGGAAATAAGATCATTTTAATCATTGGTCATTTCGACAGCACAATCCAAATTCACCCCCCTCGGCAACAGATCTCTCAACTTATATTTCAAGTGTTGCACTCTTGCAATTTGGCACTTTGGTAAGTTTTCCTACCACTGCTGTAGAGGAGCTGCATACCTCATTTCCCAAAATGGATCAGGATGTCTGGTACCTCTTGATGTCTCCCAATGTGAAAAAGGGAGATATTGGGGAACTAGGAATAAGGACAAAAACTGTTCCTTTTTTTCTGTTACAGGGGACACACCCTTTCCCTTCATTTTAAGAGCTGCAAACCTACACACAACTTAAACCCCCACCCCTGATACTGACCCATTTTTTCCTCTGTGATCTTTGCCCAGGTTCCAGACCCCTACGGAGGGCCCTTTTGGCCACTGACTCCACTTAAGGTGTGTAAGCGCTGCTGACAGTTGTGCGCAACTATTTATTACCTTTCTTAGATATTGGAGAACATATGCTGCTGATTGCAGTGTACAGTACTGGGGATAAAAGTGAGTCTTACATGAATTAGCATATCACCATTATTGTAATTATATATTTTTTTCACTAGGCTTTGAAATAAGATATGTGACATACACTAAGAGTATATTATATATACATGAAATAGATAAAATCTATTCTATTCTGTTGGAGTTTAAGTTAAGTTAAGGAAGGAGTTGGTTTCTTAGCAACAGTGTCTGTGCAGCTGGTGAACCATGCAAAGTTTGTGGTGATAGGCCATCCACTAGCTCCCTGTACTAACTCCACATCCATATATACCCCATCCTTGTAGGCTGTTATGCATCTAATCCCAAAACCAAATCTGGACACATGAGGGGTGTAAAGTAATAGGCCTACTACCCTTCATCTAGCCAATTGCGGCATTGTACATATTGTTCAAATTGGCCGGGCAATAGTAGAAAGATGGAGAGGGTTATTGGCCAAACCCATTAAGGAGAGGAGGGGTGGCCATAGTTGATACCAGTACAGCCTGTGGGGTGGAATTCCGTCTAGTACCCTAAAGCCATCCACATAATAATGAATTCTAGGATTTAAAAGGCAGCCTTCTTCCCTAATTTCAGGGGTGCACATAACTTTTTTAGTGAGCTAGTCAGATACATGGTTTTATTAAGTGCAGTCTTCCTCACTGTCTCCCTCATTGTCCTCTGCGTCAGCCTCCTGCATGGTAGATTCTGCTGCAGATGGACCTCCCTGTTCCTGATTGATCCTCCGATCCACAGGTCACCAGAGACTGAGACCACCTGCAGTCAAAATGTCAACCTTTTATAGTCATATTTCAACTTTATATGTCAACATTCCAACAGTGCTTTTCTCTTGTGAGATTTTACCCTTTTCGGTTCGCTGCGGGGAAAAAGACACAGAGAGGACACTTCCTATTCTAATGAATGGGACAGTGTTCATTCTGCATTATCTAAGAGGGGCATCGGCAGTTCTGATATGAAGCTGTTTAATGATGCGTCTTCATGTTTCAGGGCGCGTCTTTTTTTTAGCCAGCTTAGGGAAACAGCAGTGGATACATGGCGCTGCGATGTCTGATGGGCTGAGACTTCTCCAGCAGTGCTGATACGCAAATGCGTTGGATAACAAAAATATAGATCCGCTTAGCTGGCTTTTTACCCCATTTGCATACTTGTGGACCACATATGTGCACCCCTGTCTATTGTGGCATGACTTCTCCAATGCCAACGTGCTTAGCCAAAGCCACTGTATCACCCTGCTAGAGACACCCAGCAAGTGAAAATATAAAAATGTATCCATGCAATGTTGGTAATATGGTTGTTCACTTAGGGCTCGTTTACCCGGGTTGTTGTCAACTGGCCGGTAGACGACCAATTAGCTCAACTGACCAGTGAACGCAATATGAGGCGTCTGAAGGTTGGTTTTCAGGCTTTCTCCTGATAGATCGGTCACAGGGTGCTCACCTAAACAACCCCTGAGTGTCTGCACAAGTTTGCAGACAGGAGCACCCAGTGGTTTCCTGGGCTGCTGCGCACTGACAGCAATTCAGGAAACGAACATGTAAATGTAGCCTTAAGCAGGATTTTCGAACTGTCCGATGTACCCTGCAGCAGCGTGATGACAGAGACAGCTCTGCTCTCCCAAGCTCAGCCGAAGCTTTGCCTGGAGACCAGCGTTCTCTGTGCAAAGCATTGGACATCGGCCGTATTTACAGCCGTGCACGGCGCTCGAAACGGCCATCGATCTGGCCTTGGACATCGGCCATATTTACGGCCGTGCATGGCCATATTTACGGCCGTGCATGGCCATATTTACGGCCCTGCATGGCCATATTTACGGTCGTGCACGGCACTTGAAACCGCCATCGATCTGGCCCATATCTGCAGGTCTGTACCGTGCTTTAGTCTCACTTCTCTCCCCAGTACCCTGCAACCAGCAATATCTCTTCCCTAATACATCATTCCTATAGTGAACAGCTCACAAAGCATTGCCAATAATAGTCAACCTTGGCGGTTTTCTTTCCTTGATGGATTACATCTAATGATGTGCTAAAGTAAGAATGTATATTGGTTATAATATGTATATTGGACATGTAGTAACCGGATATGTGTGTATATATATATATACACCCCATAGCCCCAAAATTGGGAGACACACGTTGGATTACAAGTTTCATGATTATGTTGTCAATCACTAGTTAATTTATTGGTGACCCTTTAAACTCTGGTATGCCTTTGAAATATATGCAGGGGTAAACCAGTAAGGTCACTGTATGAATATATATGTAAATGACTATTCAACAGACTGGCAGCTTCAGGGTCATACATAAGATGTAATGTGTTTTTTTTTTAAATGTGTGCAGAGGTCGGGGGTCGTCTTATACGCTGGTGGCAGGTGGCACTCTCGTCCATGGCCCGTATGTCTGCTCCCCACATCCATGCTCCTCTCACTGCACGCTGGACGTCAGAAGCCAGAGGGAGATGTCTACAGCATCCCCCTTTCCCCCTCCTTCTCCTTTCCTATGTGTGTGAAACTAGCTGGCTGCTACTGAGGCCAAGTGTGCTCACTAGCGACATTGTGGCTGAAATTGGTATTGCAGGGTCCTCTCTTGCTCCTAGTGGTCTTATACACCAGAAAATATGGGGAATAAATTTTTTACCTACCTACTGTTTTGATGAGTTACATTTAAAAGAGGGTTTGCAGATTTTTTCTGCAAATATTTGTGGATGGAGTGAATTCCAACTTGTCCATTGCTACCTATACAATAAATCCTTTTGTCAAATTTCTTTGTTGTTTTGTAAGTGAAAGCAATCAAAACAAAATAATCTCAAACACAAAGTGGTAGGGTCAGCTCAACACTTAGTTCCACATTGAGCAGAGATCATGCACTTTATACAGGGTTAGGAGCTATTGGTCTCCAAACTTCAAAAGGGCTTCAGATCAGCTCATAAACAGTGCATAGAATGAGTTTCCTTAGGCGAGCACTTGCATTTAAGCTTTGAATCACCAAATGTTATCCAAATAGTTAGATGCAGTGGTGTAAAGCAGATCACCATTGCACTCTAGAGAAGTAGAGCATGTATCTGGAGTAATTACTCCTACTTCTCAGTTTCGGAATCCAATGGATGTGTCTACAGTTGGCACATGCCCGAAAATAACTCTTTCTGTGCTTTAAGCCACCCCATACATGTTTAGATTGTGATCCGATGTTTTGGCCAATCAACCGTGGGTGATTACGTTATCACACGCTGTCAATCGGCTGAAACATTGGGTCACAATCGACCAGGCACCCGGCAGACAGAATCTAGGGACGCCGGCTGTGAGAAGATGCTACCAGTTTACTGTAAAGCTTCACCGATGCTTCCAGGTAAGGAAGCGGATCCCTCCACCCCCAGTGGGACGTACCTTAAGACATTACATCAGGAGGCTGCAGGTTTTTTAAATGCAAAGAATGCATAGAAAATTGTATTAGGTGTGCGATACTTTCATGAATAAAGCATCGGTGAAGCACTCGTTCCTGCATCAGTGAAGCTGATATAATGATGTCACAACAAAAGGCGGTGGGATTTTTAACAGAAACCGCACTGAATACAGTTTTCTGCATAGAAAACTTTATTTTGTGCGGTTAAAAGCATGATACTTCCATGAATGAAGCATCGGTGGAACAATCTCTTCACCAAGGCTTCCTGCATGGAATCTGATCAAACCTCTCCTAACACCCTCCCCCGGGTATGTTTCCGCTGCGTTATAGGCTCTGACCTTCTTAATAATCAATAGAAAAGCCTTTATTGGCTATTACAGCAATCTAACACTTCCTATAATTGCAGGCCAGCTTTTTGCATATCTCCACAGGTATTTTTGCCCATTCATCTTTAGCAATGCGCTCCTAATCTTTTAGGTTGGAGGATCACCCTGATCTTTAGCTCCCTCCGAAGATTCTCAATTGGATTCAAGTCAGGACTCTGGCTGGTCCACTCCAAAACGTTAATGTTGTTGACTGCTAACCATTTCTTCACAGCTTTTGCTGTGTGTTTTGGGTCATTGTCATGCTGAAATGTCCACTGGTGCCCAAGGCCAGGTTTCTTTGGACACTGCCTGATGTTGTCGTCGTTTTTTCATGGTGCCGTTTACTGTGATTAGGTTCCCTGGTCCATTGGCTGAAAAACACCCCCAAAGCATTAGGCTTCCACCATTAGGTTTCACAGTGGGGATGGTTTTCTTTGGGTTGAAGGCTTCTCCTTTTTTACGCCAAATGAAGGAAACATTGTAACCAAACAATAACATTTTTGTTTCCTCTGACCATAACACAGAAGACCAGATTTCATCTTCTTTGTCCAGATGAGCCATTTGCAAAGGCCAAGCGAGCTTTTGTGTGCATTATCTGGAGAAGTGGTGTCCTCTTTGGTCTGCATCCGTGGAACCCAGCAGTCCGTTGGATTGTCTGCCTTTAAACATTGCCACCAGCAGATCCCAGATTAACCAGGATGGCCTTGGTGTTGATGCGTTGATTCCTTGCCAGCACAGGTGTCACTTTTGGCTTCCGACCATGTCCTCTGAGATTTTCCACAGTGTGGAACATCTTGTATTTTTTAATAATACTTTGCACTGTAGCCACTGGAACTTAAAGCGGTTTTACACTCAAAATACGAAAACAGACATACATTAAACAGACACAATACTCACAACTGCTACACAAAAAAAACCCACACTATACTCACATCATCTGCTTGGATTTCTCATGCTGGCATCTTGGCTCCTGGCATATCCTAAAGACTTCTGCCCACACTGACCCCCCCCCCCCCCCTCCTCCTCCTGTCTCTTTATCAGAGCTACAGAGACTCGTAGGGGAGAGGGGGTTTGTGAAGAGGGGAGCACTCCTAACAAGCTTCTCTCCAGCTGTCAGAAGAAGATTTTCTACAATCAAGGATGTAAGAAAAATCGGCTGAGCTGCAGATGATAATGCTGAGTGACCTCCCAGGTGGTAGGTTCGCTTTAAAAACATTTAGATATGGTCTTGTAGCCCTTTCCTGACTTTCTGTTCCCAATTAATCAGGGTAATTAGGATTCTTTCGAACAGCTTGGACTATTTGGAATGGTATCGAACTTTGGATTTTCCCAGAGACTGTGACAGTTTTTGAAGGGTGTGAATAATTTTGGACATCACACTTTTTGCTCAAATGTCAATTACAGCTGAGAAATGTTTTTTTTCCCACAAAAATGCCCCTTGTACATAGTCTTATTATCTTTTGGGAGACACCTATGCCATTCCCTGTAAAAAAAAAAAAATACCTGGTTGGTTAAATAACAGTAACTGTAAGTCAAAATTTGCCAGGGGTATGAATAATTATGGGCTCGACTGTATATATAAAATTAAAGTTTGGCTTACCTCTGAGGTGGTACCATGGCGGCATAGCACTTCACAATCCTAAAGAGATTCCTTCTTTATCTGCCAGACTTTCGGGGGTTAACTCAGTGTAATAAAGTGAATGGCCACTGTGGGCATTTATAATAGTTTTCTATGGAGAAGATTGTCTGTGTATAAGAAATGCAGAGTCGACTTCACTAACATGTTGGGCTCTTTCGGTGCACTGCAGCACACATCAGAGCCAGGGAGAGAGAAGGGTCTGTGAGGGTCCGTCTCAATTAACTAATTACAGGTAAGGTTTTTTTTTTTTATGTTTCAAGGGGTACTTCATGCTCACATTCCAGAATCCTGAACTGCTTACCTTGCAGGGTTTTTTATGCATCCATTGCTAGTCAATAAATGTTTACAGTGCATAAAACAAAGAGCAGAAATGTCTTTGGAGAGGCCTCGGGTCTCCAGATGCAGCTAAATGAACGTATTTGTCTGACACCCTGGTCGCTTCTCTCCGGGCAAACTTCCCTTAAGTTTGGGAGCCCTTTAAGCTCACATATCTTGGGATCTATTTGACAGCTTCTATGACTCTCTATATGCTATATGCAGCCAACTATAATACTCTCCTGTCTCGAACTAGATCCATGTTGGAGTCCTGGAAGAAACATCTTGGTTGGGGCGCATATCTGCACTTAATATGACACTTCTTCCTTAACTGTTATATCCATTCCTTGTCCTGCAGGTGGTAATCCCCTCTCATGTCCTAAATGCCCTCAACATATGTTTTTGAAATTTATTTGGCACAATACTGTTCCTCGTGTCTCCAAAATGGTGCTATTTCAACCTAAGATTAGAGGTGGTCAAGGACTTCCACGCATGTTATATTACTATAGGGTGGCACAAATCGCTCCCCTTACCATTCTATGGTCCTGCCCCTATAGGTCAGCCTGGAAGCTGTACCTGTTGCTATTGACACCCTCCTACACATACTCCCGCACCATCGTAAGTTTAGTAACCCAATGGGGTTACTAAACTTACGATGGTTACTAAACTGCTTTTAGATCTTTGTTGCAGTTGTTTCTGTGATGAACTGAAATATAATGATAAACACTTCATACGTTTCAAAGGCTTTTATTGACAATCACATGAGATTTAAGCAGAGTCAGTATTTGCAGTGTTGGCCCTTCTTTTTCAGGACCTCTGCAATTTGACTGGGCATGCTGTCAATCGACTTTTGGGCCAAATCCTGACTGATAGCAACCCATTCTTTCATGACTTCTTTGAGTTTGTCAGAATTAGTTGGTTTTTGTTTGTCCACCCGCCTCTTGAGGAATGACCACAAGTTCTCAATGGGATTAAGATCTTGGGAGTTTTCAGGCCATGGACCCAAAATGTCAACGTTTTGGTCCCCAGCCACTTAGTTATCACTTTTGCCTTACGGCACAGTGCTCCATCGTGCTGAAAAAATGCATTGTTCTTCACCAAACTGTTGTTGGAAGAAGTTGCTGTTGGAGGGTGTTTTGGGTACCATTCTTTATTCATGGCTGTGTTTTTGGGCAAAATTGTGAGTGAGCCCACTCCCTTGGATGAGAAGCAACCCCACACATGAATGGTCTCAGGATGCTTTACTGTTGGCAAAACACAAGACTGATGGTGACTCTCACCTTTTCTTCTTCGGACAAGCCCTTTTCCAGATGCCCCAAATGGGCTTCATCTGAGAATATGACTTTGCCCCCGCCTCAGCAGTCCATTCACCATACTTTCTGCAGAAGATCAATCTGTCCTTGATCCCAGTCTTTCCGCACTATGCTTTCCAGGATGTTCAGCCAAGGGTAGACTACAACACATCTGGTGGGATTGCCCCCAAATAAGGCATTTTGGACGGGAGTGTGTCAACTCATATATACTGTTCATCACCTTCTGTTTTATTAACTGAACAAATGTAACACAATGTCCTCTGTATGTCATGAAGAATAATGAATGCTCAACAAGTCATCTATTATGTCTGTGTGATCATGAAAAATAGCAAAGACAATCAGCCCACTGTGTTGTCCCATGGAAATGTGCAGACTGATTAAAGTTAAGAAGTGGATGACAGCATAGTTCAGGCAGCACACCACAGGGGTGCCAAGGTGACCACACAGGACAATTGGCATAGGGGAGGCAAATATAGCAAGAAGCAGGTAAGATTGAAGATCCTCTGTGATACTATTATATAACTGTAATGTGTGCATTGCTGACACACAACACGTAGAGTGTGAAAAGTCTGCACAAGTGTCAAACTCCTGAACCTGTCTTGCATCAAAGTCAGGTGTTTTGATGCTTTAAAAATATTTTCATTGATAATCGGGTAACAATACATAGAAGCTTCAGCGTGACTTTGCATTGGGCTACTCACTGTGTTGCCCAACAATAAAGCATTCAATGCAGTGAAAATCCATGTGCTGAGGTGCTGTGGGACACTGCTTTTGGTGTAGAGCCAGGGCAGGCAGGATCCCCCTCTTAGGCAGCAGGCTGGGGAAGTTTCAGATATGCTCTAGAGCAGTGGTGGCCAACTGAGTTGATATGGAATGCCACAAGTGCGGCCCTCTGGATCACTAAAGGGCCACACATAACATTTTTAACTTATACTGACTTGTAGAAGCATTTTTAATGAAAAATTTGGGCAGACAGAGCTAGAAGATAGTATTTTCAATGTTTTTAAATAAAAAAACGTGTTTAAAATTATTCTTCAAGCATTAGGGAAGACTGTAGTATGGTGATGTGCATTTTGTGCCATATACCATACATTTTTTGCCATATCATCATAGGTTATGTGACTCATAGATATCATCAAAGCCTCTGATGATATCTATGGGGCACATAACCTTTGCTTCAAAGGGTATGTGCCACAATATATATTATACATTTATACAATTATCTATGGAATAGTAGGAGCATAGGCACTCACCAGTCTGCTGATCCCCACGCCAACACAAGATAAGAGGAGAAGCGAGGGACTTACTCAGGCACCATCTGGGTCCCTGTTTGGCTTTTACATACACCTATCACGTAAGTGTATCGCCTCTCCTCCTCTTCCCACTCTAAGAAATTCCTGGCGAGGACCTGTCAGTTGGGGAGCGGTGGGCAGGTGAGTTCCTATGCAATAACAGTTTTGGGGGCCGCAAGTGGAGGACTGAGGGGGGCGGCCATTGAACACCCAAAGGGCCGCATGCGGCCCCTGGGCCGCTGGTTGGGCACCTGGGCTCTAGAGTATTTATATTATTCATTAGAATCCTTGTGTGACACAGGAGGAAGAAAACTTGGAAACAGAGACAGTGCGGCACAGTGTCCACTGCACCGCAACCGTGTCCAAAACGCCCGGCCATGAAATCAATGGACATGGATTAGACAGGTTTCGGCTCGATTTTAAGTCCATTAAAATCAATGGACTAAAAGAAAAATGAAAAGAAAAGCGAAGAAAAACAGGTAATACGGACACAAATTACATGCTTTGTTGCATTTGTTTTCTGTCCGCAGCAGTGGAGCCTGAGCCAGAGGGCTTCGAGTGTTATCTCTGGCACGCGTGCCAAGGTGAGAGCTTGGCATATTTGGTAGACATGCCGCCATTACCACACCTTCTTATATTTATTTTCAAAGCAGTAAACCTAGTGTTATAGGCTTTTTGCGATCGCATTTTTAATGGCACGGTAAGCCGTTTCCTGGGCATCTCTCCCGTGACTGCCAGCTCTCCTCCCGGCTCACTACACACCGATGGTGTCAATTAGACGTTGGCGGTGTGTGCGGGGGAAGCGACACCCCCTCCATTAACATGGAAGTCTATGGCGCCGCCCCCTTTGGCGTCACTGAAGACACCGGGCAGGAAAAGCTCTGGCTTGCGCCTGATCCCGGCACGGGCACAGTTTGATGGAAGATCAAACTGCGCCCGTACTGGCTTTAGGCATAGCACCCAGGAGGTTAAATTGATTCATTGGATTGTTTGATCCAGTCAATTCCTTTGTTCTGAACTTGTTCTGATTTTTTTACTTTTTATACAAACAGATTTAGGAAGAGATAAAACCTTTTCATTACCAGTGAATGAATCGATTTTAGGAATCTGTTTTGGATCGATTTACTATGTGTAGTAATAAGATCATGCCCAAAAAATGTTTATTGAATAAAAAAATTTATCTAACATGTTTATGGATGTATTGCCGGCTTTTAAATGTATTCTTTTACTGAATGAGTAATGAACAAGTTGTTTACCTGTTTGAGTAGAGCATGAATCAATTCTAAGACAAAAGGCTAAAAGGGGTTACATAAAAGACTCACTGGACCCCTTGATCTCTTTCTGCTGCCGCTTACCTGTTTTAATAATAACCTAATGTAGAAGCAGAATGCTGGACCATAGTGCTCCTTCGTACAAGCACTATTTAAACATTTCATTTAACATACAATTATAATTCACTTAAGAGTTTATGTTTAATACATTAGTATAGAAAATTTGGAGTTTAGTGGGTATCACTTTATTGATGGCTTACATGGTACAATACTCTACTATTGTTTAATACATTGTAACATTACTCTTACCTTTTCTTTTCCCAGAAAACATCAATTTAAAAAAGGATGCTGGTATGCCAAGTGGTCCTTCTCAGTTCTACAGTAGTGCACCAGTGAACCCCAATTCTGTTTTTCTTCAAAGGCCACAATACAATAATCAAATGCCTGTAGCACAAACTCCAGGAACACGACGGCAGGATGAAATTGCAAAGTTTAATGCAGAACCACAGACTGTGCAAACTGCTGAGGATGTTACATTTTTTAAGAAACTGAAAAAAATGCTCAGTTCTCTTCCACAGGGTACCAAAGAGAATCTACAGAATAATTCAAAATTACATATGTTAAAGTACTTCTTGCTGGACAAGACAGCAAATATAGAAAATACAGCAGAAAACCAATTACGGTGGCAAGTTGCCTCTTTGGCAGAGGATATCGCAAGTACTGAAAATATATCTCTGAATCAACAGTTGACTATAAGGGCATCTAAATATTCTTCAACTATGGCTCAGTTCAATCAAAATATTTTGATGCAAGTGGATTCTGTGCCAAATCCTATGAAAAATGCACAGGCAAATCAGAATTCGCAAATTAATATAGCATCATTACTTCAAGCCAATCAGAGAAATGGGAGTTTATTTTGTCCTAAAAAGCAAGAATGTATTCAGATGGACAATACTTCTAATCTGTACCCATATATGGAACAACAGTCAGTACACTCTGGCACATCCCATAGTAATGGAAATTTTAGCTGTGACAGACCAATGACACAAAATTGTAACAGTCATGTAAGTCAGTATAATGACACCCTCCAGTCCATGGTCTATAAGTCTAATAAACCTGCATCTGATTTGTATGCAGATGAGAGTTCTGAATCTGGCATGTACAGTAGAGAACATGATACATTTTCCTACAGCAATGTTTATGATGATTATACAGTCAAAGAAGCACCCTATACTAGGCGCTGTCTGTCCCCTAGTGATCAGAGTTCAGAAAAACAGAGGTTTCAAGATAACAGCTATACTAGTAGTTTAAGAAGAGAAGCATGTTATGGTGTACGGAATTTAGAATCATTTAATGATCCTGAATGTCCAAAAAGGGAGAGTGAGGGGAAGCACAGCACTGATAAAAGTAGTTTTTGTCACATAAATGAAGCTAACCTGTCAGCAGATCTCCTGAAAAGGATTAGAGGAAAAGATTTGTTTACAGTTTCTGCAATTCTCTGTGAACATGCAGAAAGTAATTCTAAATAAAGTAATTTAACTTGGGTTGTTTTTTTGGGGGGAGGAGGGGTTCCAGGCAACTGGATATGGCATTATTATTTTATGTAGACACAGCAGTATACAGATTTAACAGCAGACTTGAGTAACTTTTTATCTGGTCTGATATTCGATTGATGCAAAAAAAGAGATATTCTTGATTTTGGCTCCTTTGTTCTGATTATTTTACTCTTCTGAAGATGTATGGAAATTAAGCATGAAATGCATTGATAATACAAGTAGAACATACAAACAAACATTAATTTGCCTCTATCTACACATTATTGTGATTCTGTACTTTAAGGGCAGTGGCCAGTTGTCTTGTGTTTATATACAGTTGTGTTCAAAATTATTCAAGCCCCACTGAAATTTAGTGTTTTGGCCATTTTGACATTGATTTTGATCATTTCAGTCATCTTGTTTGCAATGAAATCAGCGAGGCACTTGTAAGTCAGACAAATATAACATAACACTAATAATGAAATAACCACAAATGTCTTTTCGGTGCTCATATCATTATGAGTTTTATTCAACCCCCAACTAACATTCATTCTTAGTACAACATCCTTTTCCAGTTAGAACAGCTTTTAAACGTGAAGCATAGCTTGACACAAGTGTCTTGCAGCGATCTACGGGTATCTTAGCCCATTCTTCATGGGCAAAAGCCTCCAGTTCAGTCACATTCTTAGGCTTGCACGCTGCAACTGCTTTTTGCAAGTCCCACCAGAGGTTCTCAATCGGATTTAAGTCTGGTGACTGTGATGGCCACTCCAAAATGTTCCAGCCTTTAATCTGCAACCATGCTCTAGTGGACTTGGAGGTATGCTTGGGATCATTGCCCTGTTAAAAGGTCCAACGTCTCCCAAGCCTCAGGTTTGTGACAGGCTGCATCAAATTTTTTTCCAATATCTCCTGGTACTGAAGAGAATTTATGGTACCTTGCACACGCTGAAGCTTCCCTGTACCTGCAGAAGCAAAACCGCCCCAAAGCATGATTGACCCCCCGCCATGCTTCACAGTAGGCTAGGTGTTTAAAAGTTGTTATAACTGGAAAGTGATGTTGTACTAAGAATGAATGTCACTTGGGGGTTGAATAAAACTGATAATGATGTGAGCACAGAAAAGACATTTATGGTTATTTCATCATTATTGTTATGCTATATTTGTCTGACTTACAAGTGCCTCGCTGATTTCATTGTAAACAAGATGACTGAAATGATCAAAATCAATGTCAAAATGGTCAAAACACTCAATTTCAGTGGGGTTAAATAATTTTGAACACAACTGTATGCCATAATTGTAATCCATTAAGTATCCTTTTGTGTTTTTTTTTTCTTGTGAATAAATGTATTTAACAAGTGTTTAAGTTGTATATTTTACATGTCCCATTGTCCTGCACTCTAGTGTATAAAAGACCACTTTGCCTAATATTTACTTGGTGGGATGTTGGTATAAACATTTTACAAGGTACAGTGTACATACCCTTGCAGAATTCATGATTTCCTAACCATTTTTCAAATAACAACATCTAGAGCAGTGGTTCCCAAACTGGGGGGCGGGCCAAGGTATTCCAGGGGGGGAACTGGCCCTCATTCTTAACCTGTGTTTAAATAGAGAGGGGGGCTCGATAATGTTCCTAACTAGAAATGGGTTGCCCTGCAAGGAATGTTTGGGAACCACTGATCTAGAGGTACATCTTTGAAGTTATCTGCTTCTAACAATATTTAAACTCGTCCCCTGATGAAGCTACTGTGCAACATGTTAGGACAATGCTTTTACATTTACTCCACACATAATATCATGATTATTATACCCCTGTCGTTCCAGACGACTCCATCGCTGACCTGTTAGTATTGCCATGGACAACCGTCCGGTGGAGATCGGAGCCCCAGCACCGCAAATTCACAGGTCCGCGTGGCTATGATCTAATGCCCATGTGCCCAACCTGCGGCCCGGGGGCGTTTCTTGGCGGCCCCCCTGGTCTTCCACTTGTTGCCCCCGAAACCATTAATGCATAGGAACTCATCTGTCGTCGTCCAGGATCTTCTTTGGTAGGGAAGAGGATGAGAGGGACTCACTCTGGCTGAGCACATGAAATCCAATCAACAACCCTGACAGCGCCTGAGCAAGTCCCTCACCTCTCCTCCGCTTCCTGCTCTAAGAATATCCCATCCCACCAACAAACTGGGGATTATTGTATGTGGCATATAACCTCAGAATAGGGGCATATAACTTTTGAATCAAAGGTTATGTGCCCCATAGATCTCATCAAAGGCTTTGATGATATCGATGAGGCACATAACCTTTGACGATGTATATGACAGAAAATGTGCGTTACCATACTACATACCTGCTGTCATTTCTTCATACAAGTCAGTATAGATTGATATTGATATGTGCGGCCCATTAGTCACGCCAAGGGCCGCACTTGTGGCCCTTCATATCCACACTGATCTAATGGGCAAGCTTCTGCATGGACCTCATAAGAGCTTTAGGGAGAATAAGAATTGATGTACCTACCATGTGATTTACTCTGAATTTTTACCCACATGTGAAAGAATTCAAAACTGTTATATAATTTTATCATCTAAAAGGATTTATTCCTCTATAAGTGGTTTTGAAATTTATTGGCATGACTGTGTTACTCTTTTTAAGATAATAATCACAACACAAACGAATGATATTACCCTGTTCACGTACCCCAGTTATTAACCTCCCTAGCGATATGCCCGAACCCAGTTCGGGCAAAGGGGCGCTGCAATTATCGATACGCCCTGGGTTCGGGCACATTGTGGGAGCTCACCTGCTCCGGCCGCCATCGATCTCGTCTTCTTCATCGCTGTGCTCCCGGAGTAGTTGACATCACGGAGAGACGGGACTTCTCCCGGTCTTAATTTTTTTTTTTCTTTTTTTACAATCTTTTTTTTTTTTATCGTTTTTTGAGGGCTGGCATTATAGAAATCGTCCCTTTCTAGAATCCAGCTCTCAACAAAGTGGATCCTGCTAGCAGAAACGCTCCCGCTAGCGTTTCCTGCAGATGGATCTTACTTCGGCTGCACACGAGGCCGATCACGGAATGAGCCGAGGTCTTTCAGCTTTGATTTCCTGATCTGCGCTCGTGTGCGATGACGTCATCCGCCGGGCGGATATGTTAAAGTTAGCGGAAAAGAATAAGTTTTTCTTAGATATTTTTATGTATTTTTTTATCATTTGTTTTATTTTGATTGGATTGGAGAAAGTTTTGAGTCCATCCAAATCAAAAGAAAAAAACAAGTGTAAACTTCCCCAAAATGTTTTTTTTTTTCTGTACCGCAAGCCGGCCATAATCTTCATTCTGTGGGCCTGTTTGCGAATGAATCCCATGCACATTCGGGGTGGATCAACTTGGTGATGCACATCGCAAAAATTAACGCGCCACTGGAGCGACCGTTCGTACTCGCACAAACTTTGATCCCAGAGAACCAACGTTTTTCTCTGGTCTCTCTGCAGTACTTTTGAATTGGGAACAGGGTCCCATCCATAAGTAATTGTTGTCAATCGTAAATGGTGTATTTCGAAACGATTGACCATGGCATGATGATGTCATCATGGCTGCTCCGATTTTTCGTAAACTCCCCGCCAAGCATATCTTCCATGGCTGGGTTTACCTCCCTACATTTACTACCAAAAACCCTAAGCAATACTACTCTCTACTCTGCGCAGGTCTGATTGTGAATCAAACTGCGCCCGTGCCGAATCAGTCAAAACCGCTCGGCTCTCTGTGTGCCTGCGCATTTCTCAAACTGCAGTCACACATAGAAAACACGGTATCACTTTGGTACAGAAATCTGCACCTCAGTGAACCGCCAGGGAGGTTAATACTGTGTATTTCCCCCTTTAACATCAGTGACAACTATAAGTCTTTCATGGTAGTTGTGGATGAGACTCTTTATCTTCTCAGATGGTAAAGCTTCCCATTCTTCCTGGCAAAAAGCGTTTAGTTCCTGTAAATTCATAAACTACATGTTTGGCTTAATGATACTGAGGTCAGGAGAATGTTTACTTCTTTTTTGCTGTAGCCAATGACCGGTTGACCATGGCCTTGTGTTTTAGATGATTGTCATGTTGGAATGTCCAAGTACATCCCATGCACAACTTCCGACCTGCTGAGTGCAAACATTCATATTGCCATTAATTCTGACCCAATCTGTGCCTTTTATAACTCACACATCCCCAAACAATTATGGAACTTCCACCCTGTTTTATAGTAGGAATGGTGTTTCTTTCATTATGGGTCTTGTTGATTTTAGTTCCATTTTAGTCTCATCACTCTAAATGACTGCCAGAAGGTGTGTGGCTTTGTCTCTGTTCTTTTTGTCATATTGTAATGGGGATACTTAGTGGCATTTCTAGCTCTTTAGGGGCCCTATGCAAGACCGCATAACATCCCCCCACCTCCAAACAGAGGGAAGAGGGGACATGTCGCCGAAAGGGGGTAGAGAAGAAGAGAGGAAGAAGAACTATGCCATTCAGCCCATCTTTCGTCAAGCAAATTCTTCTTGTGCATCTTAAAGCCAGTCCTGTATTTCACCTGAAGTTATTTGTGGGGTTTTCCCTGCATCACAAACAATTTGGCAATTGTGGCTGAAATTTTTGTTGGTCTACCTGACCAACTGGTTTGGTTTCAACAAAATTCCTAAATTTTCACTTAATTAGATTTTGAACACTGCTGATTGGCTTTCTTAATTACTGTCCTGTTTTAAACAACTTTTTAAACCATTGTCTTGACTAGTTGGCCTCTGTCTAGGAAATCAATAATCTTTACAAAGTCAGGCAGCGAAAAGCATAGGACAGTGATGGCGAACCTATGGCACGGGTGCCAGAAGCCCTCTCTGTGGGAACCCGACCTGGCAGCCAACACAGAGGCTTATGGAGAAAAGAACTGCAGCCAATTGGCTCTCAAAGCTCTCTTCCCCTATCTTCTGATTGCACACAGCACCCCATACCCTCCACTAGCATTGCTAGCCAATCAGAAGGCCGGGGAGGGACAAGCAGTAAGCCGAGAAAATGGTGTGTGTGTGTGTGTGTGTGTGTGTGTGTGTAATGTGTAAGCGAGAGTGTGTGAGTGAGTAGAAGACCGAATGATAAGAGAAGGCAAAAAAGTTCTCACAGGTTAGAAGTTGTAGTTCTACAACAGCTAGAAAAGGCAGCAGGGCATGCTGGGCAGTTTAGTTCTTTATCAACTGGCAGAATGTAGTGCTTGCAGTTGTAGTTTCTTTATAGAGCAAGTTGGGTCTTTGCCTTTATGCTATGTCATCAGCAGCCTAGGATACAGGAAGCTTGTAACTGCTCTGATCCCCCATGAACAGCAACTGAACCCCAAATTATAACCCTGTTGATTTGTGCGTGTGTAATTCAGGTTAAATTGCCAAGTCGGCACTTTGAGATAAATACATTGGGTTTGGGGAACCATTGAAAGAGTGTAAAAAAGGGTTTGTGTTAATATGAAAAATGGGGAAGAAATAATAAATTCTACCAGGACATGTAAATACAGAACAACTGTATGGAGATGTAACAGAAATATAGAGAAATTACCTACTGTATTGATTTCTCAATATTTTAACACTGCATTAACTTTGATAAAAGAATGTGTGTAGTTGGTAAGGGCAGAATTAAACTGGACATGATACACATGGCCTTAGAGCCTATCATCACACCCGATAGTCATGGGGGACGTTATCTAAACAACGCCCCCCCCCCCCCCCCCCCCCCCCCCCCCCCCCCCCAGGCTCCTGCACAAATCTACAGGTGCTCACAGACAGAAGCACCCGGTCATTTTACAGGCTGCTGCTGACTGAGAACCCACCATGTAAATCAAGCCAAAATGTGTTTGTACTTAATCCTATTCTACTACTGATACTTGATTAAACTGTAATTCTCTATGAATCACAATATTGGACCCTCTACCCATCTCCAGCTATAAGTGGTGCCACGCCCCCAATATATATAAAAATATATAACCAAATTATTAAATGGGCTTTACTGGCACCTAAAAAATCTACTAAAAGCACATATCATAAAAAATCTCGAAAGAGGACATTGAAAAGATCATACATCACAATAAAAGCATAAAACACATCACAGCTATAAATCAATGTGTCCAGTGTTCAACGGTAAACCAACATGTTTCTCCTCTGGAAGGGGCTTCTTCTGGGGGGTTTTTAATCAAGCAACAGACACTAGAAAGAAACAACATATATAATTATGACAATCACTTAGCCTATCTTCAGCATTTTGTCCCTCTTGGAGCCATGTATGGATATCAATACCCTCCCCCTAGACAAAGATAAGTTATATGCTGGACAATCTTGATACCTACCTCCAACAGGAGTAGCGATGTCAGAGCCCCCCAGGTGCGAGTTTACTTCAATCCCCTCTGTCAATGGTTGGAGTAGGGGGGATACCTAGGTGTCAACGACCCCTAAGGTAAGTGCCACCCAATTAATGCACCTTCCTTTGGCAGGGGACACTGGGGGGGTTAAGAATACGCCGCCCCCGAACCACCAAAAAGTGATGAACCCGCTTCCCTATAAATTGGAACCAGTCTGAGATGGAAACAATCACAGTAGTAATAATAATGAGCTTATTTTAAACATCAAACCACTATAATACAATGCTAAAATACCCCAATGGGTCCGGTCTCTACTTTCTTTGGATCAGCCATGTAGTCTTCTAAAGTACCATAAAACAAAGAGTTTAATCCCTGGAGCAGGGACATCCCTGAGGAGAAAGTGCCCACAGTGAATCCTAATATGACATCTAAATATCAATGTGTCTTCTGCTTCCCCTCCCTTAGTGTCCTCCTGCCCACTCTGCCACGCTGGGTGGATTGGTGTGAACCCCCTCGGAAAAATGCCTGGACCGTATTATATCATATTCTCTTGTATAACATGTGCTATATGTACTGTTTCTTGCCTGGTATGCCTTGTGTGGAAATTACCTTGATTGCCTTAAGGTGGGTTTACACGTCAAGATTTTTGTTTCGTTCAACTTCAGATTTGATTTTTTTTTTTTTTTTTTATCGGATTTCGTTCGTCCATTTATCGAAGGTAATTAGATTTATTTTTTTTATTTTTGTACAACCGACGAAAATATTGAAAATAATCGTTGGAAACACAAATGAAAAATCTTTCAGATTTTTTTTTTTTAGGAAGTGATAGGAAAAAAATATCGAGTGAAATAAGGAGCGTTCGTTCTTTACACGAAAAATAAACAACAGATGAAAGTTTACCAACATGTCCGATCACCTTGTGGACAATTTTTTGTCCGATATCGAACAAAAAAAATCCATCGGAGCAAATGGCCGTTTCAGATTTTTGTACAACGAACCAAAAAAAATCGGTCGTCGTCCATCTGACGGACGAAAAAATCTTGACGTGTAAACCCACCTTAACTGTACAGTTTTTTCATTAATTCTGTATGCTATTTTTTTGTTAACAAAAAAATAGCAATGTGTCTGCTTCACTTAAAAGGAGGGGAGCAGATTACAACATGTAAGTCCAACTACCAATAATGGTTCTCTTGTCCACTAATACATACATGTGCCACATCCTAACCAGTATTGTATATAACAGAACAAGAGCAGATTTGGGAGTGAGGGAAAAGGGGCTTAAGCACCAAACCTAACACTCTCCAATTGTGGAGCCTAGGCACTCCACGGGACTTTGAAAGGCACCAGCAATTGATAGATAAATAAAATAAATGATTTATTGTTTTTATAATGTTTCAAGAACATAAACAGTTCAACATAACATAGGGCAATAAAATAGTACATGTATTTTACACCCAAGTTGACGATATACATCAGAAAATTATACACACATAGACAGACCCTTTCACAAATATAGGACACTGCTAGACTAACACTTTTTCTCAACGCGTTTCACCTTTTTGCTTCTTCAGGACATTTTCCTGTTATCCGTTGCTACAATTAACAAAATCAATAACAGTATGTCAATGGCATTATTATAACTCTAATTTGCTCACATATATATGTGAACTCACATCCTGTGTCAGCTGTAGTTGGCTGGAGGCTCACCCCCAACAGAGCGGGGTCCCAGAGGCCCCTTCCCAACATACCACATAGGGGAACCCCACTTGCAAGATAATGGGGGATTCAAAGAGGCGCATGGCATCTTTCGTCAGCCACCTGGGGATGGAGATGGTAAGGTTAGATGTTGCAATCCAAAACCACAGACAGTATTGGTAGCAACAACGGAGGAGAGAGAAAAACGCAATGTTGGAAACATTTTATTGTTACATCTCCTCTGGTGTCTGACTGCACACTGGTCAAGACACTGAAGGAAATCATGGAGGTGTCAAATCGGTGGCATAATCCTACATATCTCCCAATGGGGGTGGTGATATTACCACCTTCAATTGAATAGATGTGTTCTCTAACACGGAATCTCAGCTCACTGGGCGTTTTACCCATATAGAAGCAACACGAGGCTAAATATACCACATGTTTTAGTACGGCAAGTAAGCCTATATCTCAGATGGTGTATCTGGATCACCGCTCAAACCAAACTGGTTGCACATATTGCACCTGGCAAAGAATTTGGTTTGGGTAGTTAAAAATTACTGCGGACCAATTGGTCCATTAGTTGGTACTTTTGAAAAAATACCTATATTTATTTAGAATACTTCTGAGTTGGTCCTGTTGTAGTGAATAGGTGGAGGGAGGGGGCCGTGGTTAACTGTGTGCTCCAAAGGTTAGGTCGTCCATCCCCTTTAGCGATAGTTAAACAACAGGGAGGGGGGGGTTTCCCTCAGTGGGGACTTTTAATTGGCAGACCTACCTTATAATATATGCTATTATCGTAACAATAATTATAAGGTAGGACTGCCAATTAAAAGTCCCCACTGAGGGAACCCCCCCCCCTCCCTGTTTTTTAAGTAGTGAATAGGTGGTTATTAGAGGAGTCGTGTTTAAGCCCCCACCTCCTTGATTTTTTAACAATAAATCATCCCAGGCCCTCTGGTATGCTATAATCAATAGTCTCCAACTGTATCCATGTAACAAAAGCCTTTGTTGAAGCTCATGTGCCTTCAAATCAAACTGTGCCAGAGAGGAATAGTTACGTCGCAGCCTGATGTACTGGCTGTACGGTATGGACTAACGAACGTGGATGGAAACTCTGGTGGTGTATAAAATTGTATTGCTGGATGATTTGTGTTTACACATTCCTTTTTTGGACATGGAAATAATCATTGAACAGAATGGAACCCTATCTATTACATGCTTTAGAATGGCATCATTGGTTAAAAAATTTTACACGCACAGAATTTCCATCCACGTGCGTTAAAGAATTCCATACCATAGAGTCAGTACATCAGGCTACGACATAACTGTTCCTCTATGGCATTGATTTGAAGGCACAAGAGCTTCAACAAAGGCATTTGTTACATGGCTACAGTCTGAGACTATTTATTATAGCATACTAGAGGGCCAGAGATAAAACTCGGGATGATTTACTGTACAGAAATTGAGGAGGTGGGGATTTGGACACAACTTGTCTAATAACCACCTATTCAGTACAACATGACCTATTCAGAAGTATTCTAAATAAATATTGGTATTTTTTTTTAAATGCTGACCCCACTGTGTCCAAATTTGTGGGTATGAGACCTGAAATAACATTCCGGAGATCTAAATCACTAAAGGACCAATTGGTCCACAGTAATTTTCAACTACCCAAACTGAATTCTACACCAGAGCTGTTTAGATGCAATATGTGCAATCTGTGTCATGGGATGTAGAGCGGTGATGTGGTTAATCTCCCAGATGGCCAAGTACACCATCTGAGACATAGAATTGCTTGCCGAACTACACATTTGGTATATTTAGCCTTGTGCAAGTGTGCTTCTATGTGGGTAAAAAAAAGACCTGTGAGCTGAGATTCCGTGTTAGAGAACACATCTATTCAATTGAAGCATATATAAAATAAGACTATGTAGGGTACCCCGCCAATAAAACTAGTGGGGGCAGA
>CM070036.1:87142900-87156340 GCA_036250615.1 Ptychadena robeensis | reverse complement strand
CGCGGACCGTGCTGAAGTGGGACCACTGAAGTGGTACCCCAGCTGTACTGAAGTGGCTTCTTTCTTTCGCAATAGAGATAGAGTCTTTTGCACTTGAAGCCAGAGATGGGCTGTTCCCAGACACAACATTCAAAAAACAGTGAGACAAAAAAACAATCAAACACATGACAAACATATACAGATGACACAACATCAATCTCCCATCCACTTCATAGACCGTGAAACACCCAATGAGAGAGAATTAGCCACAACAAAAACAGTAAATGACAGATGTTGGCATCCTAATCATCCCCGGAGGGGCTAGGGGTGTTACCACACAGATCCAAGGTTGCACCTCATCTGTGTATGGGGGATATCATCATAGCCAGATATCTCCTTTGCACCAGAAATTAAAGATATAGAAGGAAACAAAAAAACAGGGGGAACCAAGGAAGGAGGGAGAGATACATAGGGAATTAGAAAAGTGGGAGAGAGGCCTGGGGATGAAGCATTCCCTACCTACACATGCACCAAAGCCACATCCATATGAGGGGGTGTAGGGTAGGTGCGGGAGTTCCACAATTATCCTATAAGGGTGGTCCCATATCCTAGGTCAAATAGTCCCGCCCGGCCGCCAATACAAAATACAGTACCAAGAATCATGGTACTTCACATAGCATATACTGGTACGAAATCAGCAGTACAAAAGAGAATGAGGGAGGAGGAGTCCAGGACCTAAACCGAGGTAGAGGGGCCAGAGGTGTAGGGGCTGGAGAGGGGGAGCTTTTAGAGCGTTCTCCAATCTCTCTGTTGCGGGTAACCACCCCCTGGTTTTACAATCTGTGGGAATATTAGGTTCATTTTTATATCGGTTGGACCCATTCAGAACAATGATCAATTATAACATTATATTCAAGATTTATCTTTGTTTAAAAGATACCTCAGTTGACTTGCACAGTGGATGGTCTGATCCAACAAAAATTCCAGGGTTTGTATGGGATGATCTGCCCACTCAGGTGCCTATAATGATTAATCCTCATCCCCAACTTCGGGAGAGGGAGGGGGGTGTTGGGACCCCTCCCATCTCCACAGCTGGGTCCGGACCCGCACGTCCCAAAATGAGAGCCGGTAAGCTCTTATTAGATGAGGGAGGGGACCCCCTCTCTCCCGTGTGGACGCCATGCATACCATACCTGTCAGGAGGGGCTGGCGCCCTAGTAATCCGGTGCGCCGGCGCACCCACGAAGGCGCCGCACGGCCACCGCCTAAAACCAGAATGAGGCTTGGCTCCCTCACCGGCGCGCATGCGCGCCGGGTGTCCGGAACCAATTCTAGCGGATACCGACAGAAGCCGCCACACCGTGGCGGGGGGGGGACCACGGCGCAGGCCATCAAGGCGAGCATTGAAGGTGCTCTCCCGGATAAAGCGTTGACTTGAGTGTCGGGCTCCCCTGGTGTTAAGGGAGACGTCCACAACATGACATTGGCCGGGGCACGGTGTGATGGATAGGGATGGAGAAAAACAGATTCTACATGAACAAGGAACATCATAGGGAGAAAGAAGAGACATAAAAGGGACATCTATGAACAGATATCTGAAGAGGGGGAGGGGGGGAAGGGGGGGGGAGTGACGAAAACACCAGAGGGGGGGAAGGGGGGTCGTGACTAAACATCCAGCGTGGTAGGACGTGTTGAAAATGATTCTAGGAAAAATACACTTAAAAAAAAAGTAAAATTGAAAAGAAATAAAGGGAAAAGAGAAAAAAATACGAGAGGGCATCTGGGCAAAAAATAGAAAAGTAACACCAAAGTAAATCAAAAGCAAAGCTGATATCCGAGACACACACCCTATAATACATTAAAATCGTGCACAAGTGGGCGAAAACGGACAAAAATTGCTGACAACCATATAAAAACCGGGATACACACACAGACACAAACATCCACACAAACACAAAAAACATCCATGTATTCACCTCGGAGACCCAAAAGGGGGTGTCCTACAGACGAGCCCTTGGCCCATCTCCGGCAAGCTCTAGTAGACACTGGGCCGCATTTGCCAGGATGTATTGTCATTTGAGGGAGAGCATGTAGCCACCACATCGGAATTTACAAATGGAAATTTAATCATCAAATATCCTTAATTTACGATGGTCATACACATGTAACTGTTTTATTCCCAACACTCATATTCATATCGATATCATATACAGGAAAAAAAGAAACATATACAGAGGAAAAAAAAAAAAAAAAAATATATAAAAAGACGTAAGTGATAAAATCGTGGTTTTGGGGGTAGGCGGGAGAGATAACCTTACACCCACACCTATTCTTTTATAACTCAGGTTTGGGGGATATGTTGAGGGAACCTGTGGCTTAGGAACCCCCGCCCTCCCCTGGGGAGTCACCATCTTCACCTCTAAAACATGCTATATTTTGATTATATTATCACCAATCTGTCCAATATTAATCAGATCTTTATCATAGAACTCAGATATTGATCTGGGACTACGAGTTCCCACACCCCCTTGGGGGCTACCTATTTACTACGTCGATCCAGGCGAAAAAAACGGTGGGGGGGGGGGGAAGGGGGGAGAAGGGGAAAAGAAATGGGGAAAGAAAACAAAAACCAAAAAAAAATGACCGATTGGGACACAAAGGAGGAGGGGAGGGGAATGGGGGGGGGGATGGGGGTAGTGCTTATAAAAAATGGTTTAATAGACTCAACTGGTCGTTGAGTCCCGGGGGTATAGACGCTTTGAGGCGATAGATGTCCACCGGGACCCTATTGCAGGGAGGGTCTTATTAAGGTCTCCAACCCTTTAGGGTGTCCTGACGGTCAAGAGACCGTGAAGGAAAGAACCTGGGGTAATGGTTATGAGTTGAGCCACATGTCTTGCAATCGTTGTTGGTTAGAGTCCCTGCCTCAATGGCACTCAAATGTTCTCCGACCCTTATTCTAAATTACGGCTGGTTTTACCGATGTAAAAGGATCCACAACCTGCATAGCATGATGTAGACCACGTTGTTGGTTGGGTCAACCTATTCACATCTTAGAGTGAATTGTGTTCCATTTGGGAGGGTGGGACCCCCTACCCCTCTTCATCCCGGGGCACTGATTGCATGTACCGCATCTTTTTAGGCTCCTTGCCTCTAGGTTCTGATGGAACATAGTAACTGTATGGACCAGACTATCCCTGATGGAATCTGCTCTCCTGCAGGTAATTGCTGGTTTTCAGTTATAAATTGAGAAACTAAAAGTAATTTTCTCGCAGGATATACCAATACTTCAGATAACCGTTTTTGAAAAAAGCGTACCAAAAGGGCCATAAGTCCTCAGAGGGGACCAATTATTATATTGGGACACGATAACGAATAACACGGAATTAAGTCGGATCATGCCAAACATTACTCAAGTGAACATACAGAAATTCGAATATCTTCAGAAGTATTGGTAATCCTGCATAAGAAGCTTTTAGTTCTCAATTTATAACTGAAAAACCAGCAATTACCTTAGGAGAAGCAGATTATCATCCAGGGATAGTCTGGTCCATAAGTTCACTATGTTCCAGCCAGAACCTAGAGGCAAAGGAGGCTAAAAAGTGCGGTACAGCAATCAGTTGCCCCTGGATGCGAGAGGGTAGGGTGGTCCCCTCCCTAAATGGACAACAATTCACTATAAGAGTGAAGTAGGTTGCCAAACATACCAAAACGTTGGTCGAATCATGCTATGCAGGTGGGGATCCTTTTACATCGTGGTAAACCACCGTGAATTTAGAATGAAGAGGTCCGAGACATTGAGTGCATTGAGGCAGGGACTCGAACCAAACGCGTGCCAAGACATGTGGCTCACCATCATAACCATGACCCACAGGTCATTTCTTCACGGTCCTTGCACACGTCATGGGACAACGAAAGGGGTGTGAGATCTTATAAGAACCTCCTGCAAATGGAGTCCCGGTGGATCTATCCCTCAAAGCGTCGATACTGGAGCCCTGGTGACTCAATGACCAGTTGAGCTTTAAACCATTTTATAAGCACGACCCCCATCCCCCCCCCATTCCCCTTCCCCTCCCAACACCTTGTGTCCAATCGGTTGTTGTTGGATTTTTGTTTTGTCTTTCCCCATTTATTTTCCCCTTCTCCCCCCCCCCCCCCCCCGTTTGTCGCCTGATGCGATAGTATGTAAATAGGTAGCCCCCAAGGGGGTGGGGACTCGTATGTCCCCGATTCAATATCTGATATGTGATAAAGATCTTCGGATTAAGATTGGACAGATTTGGTGTGATAAATAATCAAACTATACGGAATGTTAGAGGAAGATAGTGTGACTCCCCCAGGGAGGGCGGGGGTTCTAAGCCACGGTTTCTACCTCAACATATCCCCAAATCCTGAGTTATATAAAGTGATAAGGTTTGGGTGTAATACGTTAGCAGCTCCCGCCTACCCCCAAAACCCGATTTTATCAACATACGTCTTATTATTAGATTTGTCCTGATTGTTCTTTTTTCCATGGATAGGATATTCGATATGACTTGAGTGTTGGGAATAAACAGTTACATGGTAATGACATCGTAAGATAAGGAATTTGATGATGTTAAATTTCCATTGTAATTCCGAATGGTGCTACATGCTCTCCCTTAAATGGACAATACATCCTGCCAAATGCGGCCCAAGTGTATACTAGAGCTGCCGGAGAGGGGCCAAGGGGCTCGTATGTAGACACCCCATTTTTGTGTCTCCAAGGTTGGATGGTGGAGTTTGGTGTTTGTGTGGATGTTTGTGTCTGTGGTGAGTACAGTTTGATATGTGGTCAGCAATTTTTGTCCTTTTCCGCCCACTTTGCACAGATTTAGGTATTTAGGGGGTGTGTCTCGTGATACAGCTTTGCTTTTGATTTGACTTTGGGTTTACTTTTCTTTTTTTGTCCCAGATTTCCCTCTAGTATTTTTTCTCTTTTCCCTTTTTCTTTTCAATTTTACTTTTAAGTGTATTGTTTTTCTAGAATTATTTTCACACTGTCTACCACGTGGATGTTTAGTCCACTTACCCACCCTTCCCCCTAATCTGGATATGTTTAGTCACTACCCCCCACCCTTCCCCCCATCCCCCATCTTCAGATATCTGTTTCTATATGATGTTCTCTTTTAGGTCTCTATCTTCTCCCTATGATGTTCCTTGTTCATGATGATCTGTTTTCTCATCCCTATCCATCACACCGTGCCCAGGGCAATGTTCATGTTGGTGGACGTCTCCTTAAACCAGGGGAGCCCGACACAAGGGCAACGGCTATCCGGGAGGAGCACCTTCAAGGATGCCGTGATGGCCGCGCCGGGAGTCCCCGCCCCCGCCCGGTGTGGAGGGGCGGGCTTCTGTCGGGTTATGCAGAGAATTGGTTTCCGGTACCACCGGCGCGCATGCGCGGGGCCGGGTGGAGGGAGCCAAGCCTTATTCTGGTTAGGTTGGGTGGCGTCGCCTGCGCTGGGTGCGCCGGCGCACCGGATTACGCTGGGCGCAGCCCCTCTGAAGGTATGGGATGCACATGGTCCACACAGGGAAGAGAAGGGGTCCCTCCCTCATCTGTAATAAGGCTGACGGCTCTCATTTGGAGGCGGGTAGGGGGACCACAGCTGTGTGAGAGGATGGGTGAGGGGTCCCAAACCCCCCCCCTCTCCCGGAAAGTGGGGATGGAGGATTATTATAAGGCACCCTGAGTAAGGGGCGGATCAGCCCCATACAAACGTTCCCGCGAATTTTGTTGGATCAGAACCAGCCACGGTGCGAGTCAAACTGAGTGTATGCTTTTTTAAACAAAAGATAAATCTTGAATAGTAATGTTATAATTGATCACTGAATGGGCTCCAAACCGGTTAAAATGAACTAATTTCCCACAGTTGTTAAGACATGGTGGTTACCCGCACAGAGGAGTTGGAGAAACGGCTCTCTACAGCTCCCACTATCCAGCCCCTACATGCTTGGACCCCTCTACCTCCGGGTTAGGTGTCTGGCCTCACCCTCCCTGCCATCTCTAATTGTACTGCTGGAAGTTCGTACCAGGAGATGCTATGTGAGTACCACGATTGTCTTGGTACTGTATTTGTGTATTACCATAATTTTGAACTTCCTGGGATATGGGAACACCACTTATAGGATAAATATAGTGGAATACGCACCTACCCCTCCCCTCAATATGGATGTGGATTTGGTGCATGGGTATGGAGGGATGCTTCATCCCCCCAGGCCTCCTCCCCACTTTTCTTTCCCTATGTATCTCTCCCTCCTTCCCTTGGTTCCCCTTGGTTTTTTGCTTTCCATGCTATATCTTTAAGTTTCTGGTGCAAGGAGATATCATGGATATGATGAATCCCCCATACACAGTGAGGTGACTTGGACTCTGGGGGTAACACACCCTAAGCTCTCAGGGGATGATTGAGGATGCAAAAATCGTCCTTTAATGGTGTTGTGGAGATTCTCTCTTCAATTGGGTGTTTCACTGTGGTCTATGAAGTGGATGGGAGATGTTGATGTTGTCTGTCATCTGTATATGTGTGTCAGTGTTATGATGTTTTTTTTGTGTCTCTCATGTTTTTGAATGTTGTGTCTGTGGAATCAGCCCATCTGGCTCAAGTGCAAAAGTACTCTATTCTAATTGCGAAAGGAAAGAAGGCACTTCAGTTACAGTGGGGTACCACAATTCAGTTGGTCCACTTCGCTAATGCCGGCCACCTCACCTCGGTTATGGTGAGTATATGTTACAACATCCTAAACAAATTAGAGGGCCCAATAGGATGGTGTCACTCTGTCTGAGAGCTTTGGGCACCTAGGGTTCAAACGCTTTCATCGGAATATAAATGGTATGCCTGTTTATGTGGTATGGGTCTGTGTTTTATGATCTTGTACCCAATATAAATTTGGGTGGGAGGATATTAGATCACTAAAAATGGCTGTGATGTTTCGCTAGAACTAGAATCCTGAATGTGAGTCTCCTGAGGGCCCCAGATAGGGGAGAGAAACGACGTTCGAGATCACAGGACCTGTCGTGACCTTAAATAAACCCCTGTGGACAAGAAGAAAACGCAATTTCCCACCAAGTTGTGTACATGGCGGAAGTGCGAACTTGGCCATAGCATACAGGGGGGATACAATAAGTTTTTTTCGATTAACACAGTGATGACTATGTAGATGCTTTAATCTGTTTTAAACGTATTGAAGGTAGGAATAATGTGAATATAAAGGTTTATATTATCTTTTAAAGTATCTTAAAAAGTCTTTTGAGACATTTATTGTGCCTAAAAAGCCCAATTTTTCTGCCCACACATATGTTAGACCTTCTGTATATCACAGGGGTGTTGGCACACTAAAAGCCTATAATCTAGGGAGCGAGCCCTCACCAGAGCCGTTTGGTCTGGTAGAGCTGCGATGTAACAAGGGTCCTGTGGCAAGAAGAAATTAAAGAGGAGAAAAGGGGCACCTTGGATGTACCTCTGATAGATTGGGAAAGGGAGGGGCGGACAGTACAAGATTTTTAAATGATGTGAATATAAGCCTTATGACGGAAGCCTATTTAACCAATCATAATACAATGTGTACGGATTCAAAGTACCGTATTTCAGGCGTTATAAGACGACTGGGTGTATAAGACGACCCCCAACTTTTCCAGTTAAAATATAAAGTTTGGGGTATACTCGCTGTATAAGAATTACCCCTTCCAACGCAAACAAATAAAAATTATAAAAAGTTTGCTTTCAATATGTATTTTATTTTATGAATTGGGCAAACTGCCTGCAATCGCATGAAATTCCACCGGCAAAGTGTATGCTTGTGTCATTTTTTGGCCAGGCTTAGGAAACGGCAGTGACCCTAGGGCCTTACAATGTATACTCCACAACCGTAAAAGTCTGTGTTGCTATTTTGTGTTTTGTAATTACATGCTTAAGTCAAACCCCGAACGCAACCTTTCATATTAATGTTACCTGTGGTTATCCAAGTGACAACTTAAATACATGTACATTTTAATTTAAAGAATTTTAACAACAAAAATGTAATTGATATCATGTCACATGATACAGTGAAGATGTTTTTAATGTGTTGAGCTGCAATACCAGTTTCAGCCACTGGAGCACAGCCTTTAAGGAGTATGTCGGCTTCGTATACACATGGAAGAGGGAGAGAGGTGCGGGGGATAAGGGGGAGCTTCCATATCTGACAGGCAGGACTCCATTCGGCTCCGACGTTGTCTGCCACTCAAGCGTATAAGAAGACCTTTTGAGAAGATTTTCCTGGGTTTAAAAGTAGTCTTATACGCCAGAATATACAGTATGTACTGCATCAAAGTACTACTGAATGTCTATAGACAGCAATATGCCTTGCAGTTTATGTGAGTGCAGCACATAGATAACCTTCCTTGTGTTAAATGTGGTTTGTCTGTGTGAGACAAATCCAATTTGATTATTTTATGTAGAAATGTATTAAAGCGAGTTGCTAAAAATTTTTATAACAATTTAAAATCGATATTTAGTAACAAAATAGACTGATAATTATATGGATCTAAGGCATCTTTATTTGGTTAAAGCGGTTTTAAACACAAAATAAAAAACACACATACATCAAATAGACACAATACTTACCTGGCAGAAGTTCAGATGCTGGAAAACTGCTACACACAAAAAGAAACATATTTACCTTCTTCACGCATATTTCTGATGGCAGCATCTTTGATCCTGAAGAAGTCAAGCTGCTTCCGCCATTCCCGAACCCCCATTCCACCTTCTCTACTACAGAGACAAGGCTGTCTGTTCTCTGTCGGAGCTGGAGAGTCGAGACCAGGCAGATGATTTCCTACATGGGATCCCAAATCCTGTTGCGGCTGCCTCAGCGCGACTTAAGACAGAGGGAGGGGCGCACTCAGAAAATGCGTCCCTCCAGCTGACTGAGCTGCAGCCAATACTGCTGAGTGACCTACCAGGTGGTAGGTCCACTATAAGTAGAATCACAACATGAGCCAAGAGAGACTCATGTAAATCATGGTGGCTGCAAACAAGTTAGCCAAGTGAGAGGCCAAAATAGTGTGGGATGAAAGAATGGTACTTAACAAGAGGAAAGCTACAGATAGTAGGGGCAGCTATTTCTTTTGTTCATGAAAATAGTGTATATTTATGGAATACAACAAAAAACTCCCCCATTAACCTTTCCAGAGTTCTGACTGTACCGTGCTACATGGGCGATCGCTGCAGAGTACAATGTACTCTTCTGGGAGACGGGTGCCCCTCCATTAACATGTAGGTCTATGGCGCAGCCCCCCCTCGGCATCATTGGGACATCAGACATCATCAGGGGGGGTGCTGAAATCCGGAAATGCTGCAGCAATAGAGATTCGCCGTAGCTTTCCGGGGGTATATCAGGTGCGCCCGATCCCATCACCTCCAGCGCTTGAGACTAGCCCAAACAGCAAAGGAACTGGGTTCGTCTCAAATGCTAGGGAGGTTAATTATATGCCCCAATGTATGATATTAATTACACCAGAGCAATATTCACTTCAATACAAAAGATTACAAAATGTTCATCATTCCTCTGAAAGTCACTGGGCTTCATCAGACAGTATAACCTCTAATAAAACAACAAAGGAAAATGATGAAATTTACGGATGGTGTTCACATTTGTTGTGGTTTTTTTGCTACTTTGCTTAAAGAAGGTATGATAGTATGATAGATCGATAACAAGTAAATCACATCATGAGCACATACTTCAAGACATGTAACTACAGTGGCTTGCAAAAGTATTCAGCCCCCTTGAACTTTTCCGCATTTTGGCACATTACAGCCACAAACATGAATCAATTTTATTGGATTCCACGTGAAAGACCAATACAAAGTGGTGTACACGTGAGAAGTGGAACGAAAATCATACATGAAGCCAAACATTTTTTACAAAGAAATAACTGCAAAGTGGGGTGTGCAGCATAATTATTCAGCCCCCTCAGTCAATACTTTGTAGAACCACCTTTTGCTGCAATTACAGCTGTCAGTCTTTTAGGGTATGTCTCTACCAGCTTTGCACATCTAGAGACTGAAATCCTTGCCCAAAACAGTTCCAGCTCAGTCAGATTAGATGGACAGCATTTGTGAACAGCAGTTTCTAGATCTTACCACTGACTCTCGATTGGATTTAGATCTGGACTTTGACTGGGCCATTCTAACACATGGATATGTTTTGTTTTAAACCATTCTATTATTGCCCTGGCTTTATGTTTAGGGTCGTTTTCCGCCTGGAAGGTGAACCTCCGCCCCAGTCTCAAGTCTTTTGCAGACTCCAAGAGGTTTTCTTCAAAGATTGCCCTGTATTTGGCTCCATCCATCTTCCCATCAACTCTGACCAGCTTCCCTGTCCCTGCTGAAGAGAAGCACACCCAGAGCATGATGCTGCCAGCACCATATTTCACAGTGGGGATGGTGTGTTCAGAGTGATGTGCAGTGTTAGTTTTCTGCCACACATAGCGTTTTGCATTTTGGCCAAAAAGTTCCATTTTGGTCTCATCTGACCAGAGCACCTTCTTCCATATGTTTGCTGTGTCCCCCACAAGGCTTGTGGCAAACTGCAAACGGGACTTCTTATGCTTTTTTGTGAACAATGGCTTTCTTCTTGCCACTCTTCCATAAAGGCCAACTTTGTGCAGTGCACGACTAATAGTTGTCCTATGGACAGATTCCCCCACCTCAGCTGTAGATCTCTGCAAGCATGTCCAGAGTCACCATGGGCCTCTTGACTGCATTTCTGATCAGCACTCTCCTTGTTCGGCCTGTGAGTTTAGGTGGACGGCCTTGTCTTGGTAGGTTTACAGTTGTGCCATACTCCTTTCATTTTTGAATGATCACTTGAACAGTGCTCCGTGGGATGCTCAAGGCTTTGGAAATCTTTTTGTAGCCTAAACCTGCTTTACATTTCTCATTAACTTTATCCCTCAACTGTCTAGTGTGTTCTTTGGACTTCATGGTGTTGTTGCTCCCAATATTTTCTTAGACAACCTCTGAGGCTGTCATAGAGCAGCTGTATTTGTACTGACATTAGATAACACACAGGTGCACTCTATTTAGTCATTAGCCCTCATCAGGCAATGTCTATGGGCAACTGACTACACTCAGACCAAAGGGGGCTGAATAATTACGCACACCACTTTGCAGTTATTTATTTGTAAAAAATGTTTGGGATCATGTATGATTTTCGTTCCATTTCTCACGTGTACACCACTTTGTATTGGTCTTTCACGTGGAATTCCAATAAAATTGATTCATGTTTGTGGCTGTAATGTGACAAAATGTGCAAACCACTGTATACCAACTTGTACCTGAGCCAAGTAAGAATTATTTCTAAGGGATGATTTAATGGTTTTCCAGCTACATTTTGTTTATGGTATCAATACATTGACGATATTTTACTAATTTGGACTGGCACACTAGTGGACTACTATTCTTTGAATTGATTCAGCTAAATAGTTGAAATCATGCAGTATGGGCTACTCTCACAAAACTAATTCATTTCTTGATACACTAACCTGTATAGAATCTTATGCTAACATTACCACCGTATTATACCGTGAAAGTACAGCAGAAAATATCATCCTACATGCAGAAAGTTAAGGTAGCCATACATGGGGATTTTCTGGCCGATCAACTGACATACGTGTTCCTGCCAATCGCCAGGCGGTCGCTTGCCTGAAAATTGGTTGCGCCCACCTGGCGAGATTGACCAGGAATCTCTGCATGTTGGATTGCACGGTGATCTGACATGTTGCTAAATTCCCGTAAGATCCCATTGCTTTGAACGGGGATGGCAGTCCCCTTCCAAGGTATTATCAGCACACAAAAGGTACCAGCCGATCTGCCGGCTGCAGCGTGATTTCGTTATCAGGCTGCAGTCTGTGTCTCATCTATCGTGGGAGAAACAGACAGTGTATGGCTAGCTTTACACCATCAGTCAGGATTTGGCCCAGAAGTTGATTGACAGCATGCTAGGGTGATTTGCAGAGATCTTAAAAACACTGAAGCAGCAAACTTTCTGAAAAAAATTCTCAAAACTTTTGGCCCCAACTGTAGGCAGGGAACTACTGGTATAAAGTATGCAGGCGTCTGCACAATATGCTTAACATGGGGAATGTTTCCAAACACTCCACAATCACCAGAACACAGGGGAGAGTATCAGCAGCCTGGAAAGCACATGTGAATGCTGCCGTAAGTAAAAAAAAATTGTCAGTACATTTTTATACTTGTTTTGGAAACCCTGCTAGAAAGCATGCATGATAAGCCTATTGTGCCAATTACTGCTGCTAACCAATGTTTTTAAATGCATGCTACCTATCATGGCTAACTATGACCAAAGCATATTTTTTCAGCTGGTAATCCTCTAATCATTATTATTTCATGTAAGGGTAATTTCATAAATAACAGGAATGAGTAGCAGGAATTTTAAAAAAGCCAAGGCTAGGGATGTATGAAGAGCCCTTACTTAATGTGGGGATGCAACCCTTAATTAAAGCGGACCTACCATCAGTAATCTATGTTTTCATGAATGGCACTAGAAGTGCCAATAATAGGAAGGAATGCAGTGAAAAAACCCCAAAACTTACCTGTAATGAGCAATTTAAGAAGATAATTCGGCAGCTCTTCTCACTTCCTGGTTCATTTTAGGCAGAAATAGGCAGCATGTCACAGGAAGCAGTGATCTGCTTTGAAAATTTCCATAGAAGATCACTGAACGCCAGTGGCCACCCGCGATATTGCACCCCCAGTTTCATGTGTTGCTGTTGAATCAGGTAACAGGTATCATTTATTCACCAATCAAATTAACTTATCCTAGAGGATGAATGGGGAGTCAAGAGTAAAGCTGAGCTAGGCTGGCCTCAGTCTATGTATAGAATGCTTAGGCTATATTTTGAAAAGGTCAATAAGACAGCTGCCAAGCTATAGTATAAGGTGACTTGAGCTATATGATTATTTCTAGTGGTTTGCAGGAGATAAATTTACATGACGAGATTATCGGGGTAGGAGTGAGTCCTATGTATAGCATTGACTTATTTGGAAAGGAGATAGGATATAGGTTCTGCTGATCTAAGGAATTTGTGTAGTATAAGAAGGAGGACTCTGAGACTATGAGACACTCACACTTGAAGCTATACCATCTGAACTGACGTCAGAATATCTCCAGCCAACCAGAGACCAAAGGCTCCACCTTCAATATCAAGAGATCATATGTAAGACTTTCATTATTCTTTGTAACTGAAATACCTCTAGCTGTTCACTTTTTGTGCGTCAATAAATGTCTATTGTTTGAAACAAGACATTATTTTTCATAAAAACATAGATTGCTGGTGGTAGGTCCAGAGATTTGCAGAGAGAAGCAGCAGATGAAGAGTGGTTAGAGGAGTAGATGAGTCTAGCAGCAGCATTCATGATGGACTGAAGAGGCGAA
>CM070036.1:87116349-87142875 GCA_036250615.1 Ptychadena robeensis | reverse complement strand
ACTGTGACAGGCCAAGAGGAAACCGATGGTTGGAGGGATATGTGATGCAATACACTATACATCTCCGTACATCTCGGTGATTGTATATGTATATATCCGGTCATCACTGCCACAGTCTGGAAAATGAGCAGCCGTCTCCTAAACTAAAACTTCCGTGGAGAAATAGTTAATTCAGAATGAATTAAAAATCTAGAAATAACCAATATCTATCACTAGTAGCGTCTCTCCAAGTTTGCTTAGATTCTTTGGGGGATCATTCAGAACAGTACAGCGGAATGAGGAAATCATTTATTTTAAAAGATGAAAATCGTGCATTAAAAACGTATTTTTAAAGAAAAAATTTAACAAAAAAACTACAAAGGAACAGAGATTTTCAATAAGTAAATAAAAACAGGGTTAAAAACAGAAAAAAAAAGAGAACACGTGTCTGAGGAGGCAAAGGAGTTTACCTTTGTGTCATTGTGTCCTTAGAAATGAGTCCCAAATATTATTAATCCAGCCGGTCCAAATTCATGGAGTTGCAATGGCGGGTGTCAGGCACAAAAACGGATGTCCAGTTCGAGAGTTGGTAGCCGATTTAGTTGCGCAGAAGGGAAAGCGGGGATTTTCCAGGACCAAATCCAGGACAAGACAAATACTTCAGACTCAGATTAAAGAATAAGACAAAAGACCTTAGACAAAGACTCAAAGGACCAAAGACAATCACGGAGTAGATGGGGGGGGGGCGTGCTTTAACCCCTTCTTCCTCCCTGGGAGAAGTTGACACCGGCGCTTGACCAACACTCTCACTTGAGTTAGGGAGACGAGGCCCCTCACTAGAACGGACCAGGACAGCAATTGACAATGAACTATCGTATAACTTTCCAGAGGAACATGTGACCATGATATGGGGCAAATGTAATTCTCAGCACGGTTTACTAAATGTATAGAGTCCAACATGAATAAGTTATTGTATGCCCGTGGCCAATCTAGAGATCTCAGTTAGTTTCGGTAATGTCCCACATTCTCATCCTTGCTTACACATATACATTTTCTTATGGAGAGTCATCTCTGCGCGTTACCAGTATCTACCCCATGTATTGAAATATGGTTTTATTGGCAATCTCTCCATAATTAATACGATCGGTGAATCAAGGTTCAACTCATTTGTGTTTCTGTTCGACTCACTCCTCACCCCCTCTCAGGGATACAGATAGGAACTGGTTTATTGGGGGGGGTTTGCAATATAAGTGGGTTATTTCAATGCTTTGAAGTATGGCGAGGGTCTCTGAGCAGTTTACAACCCCCTAGATGCTGCTTCGACAGCGTGGGCACGCCAGGCATGGTGGACATTCCATGATTTCTACGAGGAATTGGTTTGACAAATTACAACCTTAGTGTCTGGGGAAATGTAATGTGGCTTTAGGACAAGATATATATATATACAGCGATTACATAGATTATTCGTCACAGCCATGTTTCAAACATATAGAAGATCCTTCACCTTATAGGTCTAAGGCATCCCAATGATGCGCAATTTGTTTCAGCGAGACCTTATCTAGGTTTTCAACTTTATCACGCAGAAAGCCAATCTCGTGGGCAGCAGTTGTGGAGGCAGATGTAGTTGCTTCTATTTCTTTAGACATATTGCCGACAGCTTGTTCCAGCTGATCTAGTCTGGTGGTGTGCTCCTCCAGTTCACCATGGATGGGTGCCACACATGCAGTGATAGCCTCAGAGATTAGTTGGGCCAGTTCCTGTTTAAGATATACAGCCCCCTTTAGGGCCAGGCGCTGGTAATTAAGGCACGGGTCGTCAGGAGTACCTTTGCCTTCAGAGCCATCGCTGTGCTGGTGTGCATCCGCCATCCCCGTCCACGGCCTCCGCCATCTTGACTCTGGCCAGGTATCTATTCCACTGTTTCTGCGGGGTCAGTTTCTGCGTGGATTTCTCCAGAAACCTCTCCATCCAGTTCCAGTAGTGTTCCACTTGGGTCTGTGGGTGTTTGTGGAGGTTGATCGGTGATGAGAATCACTACGCGTTAAAACCCTGCTGTCTACACTACCTGTCAGAGCCTCTGTCACATTAATGTTGACGCAGAACTTCGCGTTTACATCAACTCAATGGAGGCTTGATGGATGACCGATCCTTTGATAATAAATGGACATGTCATAATGATGTATGACCAACGTGCCCCAGCACGTTAGTTATACGTCAACTCATTTAAAGGGGCAGGGCTATTGGATATACTATGTAGTGTGGGCAGTAACATGGCCCCAAAAAAGTGAAAAAGGGAGGCTTGAGCTCGTTTTATGCACTGATGTCCATGCATCCAAGCAAACAGTAGAGTCCTAGCCTTAGGGCTTGTTTCCACTGTAGTGTTCCCGTGCGGTTGCAGCCGCGCGGCCGCCCCCGCACACAACCGCATCCATTGGAAACTTCAATGTAGTTTCCACTGGTGCGGTTGTGCGAGTTTGGGTTGCGGATGCGGTTTAGGGCGCGTTTCTGAACACTAGCTGCAGCGTTTTGAAACGCATCCGTGCCCCAAACGCATCCACATCTGCAATACTAAAAAAAAAAAATCACGTCACAAAAAACGCGCGGAAACGCGCGACAACTTTAGGCATGCGTTCAGCCGCGCGGCTGCAATCGCACAGGAACGCTTCAATGGAAACAAAGCCTTACTGTGCAACACAGCGTATTTCCCATACATTTTCATGGGAATTGCTTATGCAGTACATCCGTTCATGCATGCAGAGCACTGTGCAATGATAACAAGTGTGTTGCCCTTACAGAATGCAGCACATATAGAATAAATGATCTAAACACATGCAGCATTAAAGTTACATGATGGTTTTCCAATACACTTGAATTGAGTATTCAGAGTAGAACGTTTACAACTATTGCCAGCAAAAATGATGGCCGCTTACCACTTCCTGTACGGTGCATCGCTAAAACCCGTCCGCAGTCCTTTTCCTACACACCAGAAACGTGAGGAGGCGTTTTCACATCGCTGCTTCTTAGTTCCTACTTGTGACTTCTTATACGATTAGCACCAAAATTATCGTGTTCTTGGATTTAGCTGTTACTGCAAGGACGTAATTGGCTTATCGCTCAGGAAAGGGTAAATACAAAGTGGCATTGGCGTTGTTTGGTTACGTGTTTTTTTTTCTGATCGGCGTTGTTTAGACAATGCAGGCACGAAATGAATCGGGGTGTGATTAAAGGTGACTGCTGATATAGTTATTTTGCCTGTGATTATCAGCTTCTCTTCGAAACACTGGCTTTTATAGTAATACTTCTTCGGATTTTTAGAGCTGTGTGTTGTCTTGTAAATGTAAGGAGTATTCATTGAAGATTCCAGATGTATTTTTATATATAGCATGAGAACATTTTCTGTTCAACTTAAGAATCTGTACGTATATTAAACTATATATACATACAGAACTTTTTAAACTGTATTGTATGTTAGGCCCTGTAAAACAAGCCATGTGGCACCGTTCCCGCAACACAGTTTGCTTTGTACAGAGGTTGCCCTAGAAAACCTGTTGTAACTTTCAGCGTTGCGGCTTAAGGCTTTGTTTCCATTGAAGCGTTCCCGTGCGGTTGCAGCCGTGCGGTTGTAACCATGCGGCAGCCGCGCGGCTGAACGCATGCTTAAAGTTGTCGCGCGTTTTCGCGATGCGATTATTTTTTTTTGTATTACAGATGTGGATGCGGTTGGGGCGCGGATGCGTTTCAAAGCGCTGCAGCTAGCGTTCAGAAACGCGCCCTAAACCGCATCCGCACCCGAACTCCCACAACCGCACCAGTGGAAACTATATTGAAGTTTCCAATGGATGCGGTTGTGTGCGGGGGCGGCCGCGCGGCTGCAACCGCACGGGAAGGCTACAATGGAAACAAGCCCTAAAGCAGCATGCACATTCATGTTTTGTTTCCAGGCAGCGTGTGAGTGCTAACAGAGTGGTTGGTGGTAAACAATACTTTGTGGCTAGTGTGAAATGGTCCTTAAGGAAAAATACAGTGTATCCAGAAAGTATTTACAAGCATTACTTTTTCCACCTTTAGTTACGTTAAGACGGTGGCTCCCAAACTTTCCTTGCAGGGCCCCCCTTTTCTATTTAGGAACATTATGGAGCCCCCCTCCCCATTCAAACACAGGTTCAAAATAAGGCCCCCCCCCTGCTTGGGAACCACTGCGTTAAGAAATGGATTACATAAATCTAATCTACACTTGGCACCCAATGATGACAATGTGAAAAAAAGTTTACTTGAGATTTTGGCTAATTTATAAAAAAAAAATTGAGACTGCACAGGTACAGAAGTATTTCCAGCATTTGCCATGAAGCTCAGGTGCATCCTATTCCCCTGATCATGCTAAAGATGGTCCCCCTGTGGTAAATTCAGCTGGTTCAGTTTAACACCACTAGGACTAGAGGTGGTCGGCTACGTAAACTGAGCGATCAGGGGAGAAGGTCGGTAGTCAGGGAGGTGACCAAGAACCGGACGGTCACTCTGTCATAACGCTGTGGTCAGAGTCCAGATGTCCAGAAGGACATCCATTTCTGCAGAAATCCACCAGTCCTTTAACCTCCTGAGCGCAGCTGCGTGAGAGGGAAAGCCGGCGCTCCTCCATTAACATGGAGGTCTATGGCGCCACCCCCCCGCCCCCTTCCGTGTCACCGTGACGTGATCGGGGTGGTGCCGTAAACCTGGAAATGCTGCAGCGATGAAGACAATCGCTGCAGCTTTCCGGGGAGGCATAGGGTCTCCCCGCTGCCGGCTTCCCCTGCGGTTGAGAGAACCCTGTTCAGCAACGAACCGGGTTCGTCTCAACCGCTAGGGAGGTTAAGGTAGAGTGGCCAGATGGAAGCCACTCCTTAAAAGCCACATGGCAGCCTTTCTGGAGTTTGCCAAAAGACACCTGATGGACTCAGACCATGAGAAATATAATTCTTTGGTCTGATGAGACAAATATTTGTTGTAAATGCCATGTTTGGAGAAAAACAGGCACCGCTCATCACCAGGCCAATACCATCCTTAACCTCCCTAGCGCACTGCCTGTACCGCACCGTTTTTAACAGTGTGGTACAGGCAATGGCAGCAGTGTACGAGGTACACTGCCTGCCATTTCCTCCCTCCCCTCTCCACACAGCCAGTGTCATTCATGACACTGGCAGTGAGGTCTGGAGAGCAGAAGCCCCTCCATTAACATGGAGGTCTATGGCACTGCTTACCCTTGCCCCCTCCTGAGTCACCGCGGCACGATCAGTGAAGCCGCAGAGCCCCGGCTGCGGCTGGAAGCAGCATCGCCGTAGCTTTCCGGGGATATGCAGCTTTCATGGGAGCACAGCTCATCCAGAGTTTGTTCTTCACACAAACGCTGGACGAGATGGGCTCGTCATGAACACTAAGAAGGTTAAAGTGAAGCATGATGGTGGCAGCATCATGCTGTGGGTTTGTTTTTCAGGAACTGGATAGGTGTGTTAAGTTTATGATATATTCAAAAAGAACTGCTGCCAGTCCATTGATAAAGGGTTGAGCAAAAGCACTGAAAAGTACTCAAATAAACTCTTTTTCACACTGGTTTTATGGGTTGTTGTGTTGAGAATTATGAGGGAAAAAAATATTGAACCCATTTTGGCATAAGGCTATAACATAACAAAATGTGGATGGCACTGCATCTGTGGATCCCAGCTCTTAAAGGCTGGTGTTAAATAATAATTTGCCTAAAAGACTTAAGCAAGCCGCACAGGATTCCTGCCCAATTTTTCATCTGATCCACTGTGCACGTGGCCAGCAGTCCGCTGGGTTGAATATCGGGTGCGCCCGCCTGGTAAGATCGACTAGGTATCTCCCACATTTCCGATCGCACGGTCATCTGACATGTTGGTAGATTCCAGTCCGATCCCATTACTTTGCAAAGCAATGTCCGGCACACCATGGAGGGCGGCCAGTCCTCTGAGGGGACGGCTGGCTGATGGTATGTCCATCATTGATCGAGGGAAAATCGAGACTGTTAAGGTAGCCATACACGCAGGGATTCTTTCTTGGTTGATGAGGGACAGACTGCTGTCCCCATCCAAAGTAATGGCATCTGACGGGAATCTACCAACATATCAGATCACCGTACGATCCGACATGTGGGAGATTCATGTTCGTTCTCGCCAGGTGGGAGGAAATTCAGGAGCAGTCATTGTGCTGCGCCCAAGATTCCTCGATATTGAGATGCAGCACTTCAGTCGATCCTGGCCGATTCTTTGGATGGGGCAAACAGGGTTTTCCAACATGTTGGTTCCCTGTTCGACCGAGCTTTCTGGAAGGCTGGATGGCTCAAATATTGTATAGAGTATGCCTAGCTTTTAAACATTTATACCCAAGGGTACAGGCCTACACTTTGATAAAGTCCAAAGAAAGCTCCATTAACAAGAAGCATATGACCTAAAAATTTACATACAAAACTGGATCTAACATTGGCATCCATTCATTGTATATTGAGCACTGATGTCACGCCGTGCATGTTCGTGGCCATCTATCTAGCGCCCATCTAATCAACCAATCTCTCTCGAAGACATGTTTTGATTGGTATCGAACCATGTGTGCAGTATACTATTAAGTTCAATCCATGTAAACTTAGTTCGGTTTTAGCATTCGATCTAAAATGATCAGTGTATGTCTAGCTTTACAGATGCAACTGCATCAGTTAGGAGATTTTCATGATGTTGAAGTAAGGGGGTGAGAGAGAGAGTTCCTTTCTGCAGGAGTCTTGGAAATCATAGTCTGATTCAACAGCAGCCAGCCCCCTTACCCATCTTTTTGGTGTTCTGAGATCTTTTCATAGGCTATGTCTCCACAGCGTTTTGTGATCTGTCGGGACCCCTACGTTAAGCTCAGTGCTTGGCAGGGGTCCCTATGGATCACATACACATAACCTGCCCGGTGGATGCTCTGTTCAGACATCCACCGATGCAGGGGTTAATGTACTGCACTAGGTTAACCCCTGGATTGCCTCAGCACTGTGAGAACAGAGCATCTGCTGTGCAGGTAAAGTGTTTGTGATCCGTTGGGACCCCCCTCAAGCACTGTGCTGAAGGTAGGAGGTCCCAACGGATCACAAAACGCTGTGGAGACATAGCCTTACCAGTGAGATGAGGTGCTGAAAGAGGGCGGCTGGCTGCTGACTGGCCAGGACTTCTGCTAAAACAAATGTCTCTCTCACCCTCTCCCCTCCGTTAAGAGCACTTCTCAGCATGCAATTGTTCACGCGATCCAACCTTTTTTTCTGATCATGTGTGATCTTTGCCATAGCAAATGAATGGTCGCGGTCAAAAATCGTGTCACTTTTCACTGGATTCATTTTAATGGATGTGATCAAGGTTTTCCGCAATGGCACATGACCAGGTGCGGCACATGGTAGGGTCGTGTTCAAAACCGCGCTCTTAATCGTGTCCGTACACGACCACGCACATCCACACCCGACCGCAGAAGTGGGTTCCTGTGCATGCGTTCGGACGCGGCAGGGCATTTAAAACCACGTACATCCATGGCCAAGCACACTAGTAGAAACAAGCCCTAATTGATTATCTTTCCTAGCCGTGTTGGCACTGTGACTGCACCAAATAGATTTGTTTGTGGTAGTAATGCTATATACTGGGGTGCACTAGGTTATACAATTCGGAGCAGCAACTTGGGAGCTTGCATTTTACCCCTTTGTATCTTGGGCTATGTACCATAACCTGGGCCCCCACCTCCATGGCAGGATATTAACCTGGTCAGATCAGGTTAAGCCCAGGTTACAGGTAGCACTCATTTTACGAGTTATGGATAAACCTCCTATAGTAGCTAAGGCACATATGCTTTTCTTGTGTTTACTTTACATTTGACATGCTTAAAGTGGTTGTAAACTAAAAAAAACAAACCAACAAAAAAAACCTGCATATATTACATTGACATAATACTCACATGTCAGCAGTTTACATATGTGAAAATCGCTACACAGAAAAAAAAAGGTTCATACTTATCTTCACTTCCTCATTCCCTAAGGCACCATCTTAAGTACTGGTGACCTGAAGCCACTTCCGCCCATTCAGTTCTTCAGTACTAAGGTGCCCCTCCCCTGCAGGCATATTTACCAATCCCAAAGCATGGAGATGACACTGTAGTAGACAGGGAGGGATAGAGATTGGCATGAAGCCGAAGGATGGGGATAACCCTAGGTGACAGGGAGGGATAGAATTTGACGTGAAGTAGAAAGATTGAGGATGACACTAAGTGACAGGGATGGAGATTGGAGTGAAGCCAAAGGATGGGGAGGACCGTAGGTGACAAAAAGGGCATTTGGCATGAAGCAGAAGGATGGGGATGACACTATGACAGGGGATGACAGGGAGAGCACAAAGAGAAGGAGAGGATGGAGATACGTGGTGGTGAAGGGATTCAGTGTGGAGGTGATAATAAAAAAATAATACATGTATTTGCTTATTATGAGTTTTCTTTCATGTTGGATTTGATTGGATTGATTTTTCTGTATCCAATCAAGTACTAAATAAAGGAAAACGCATAAAAAGTAAATACTTTGTAAGGGCTTGCGTCCACTGTGTGTTTTTCCCCACGGGGAAAAAGATGCAGAGAGGACACTTCCCATTCTAATGAATGGCACAGCGTCCACTCTGTGCTATTTGAGTGGCATGTCCGTGGTGATGATTTGAAGCTGTGGGATGCCACATCTTCATTGCAGCACCGCCAGAGACACCTCAGATCACCGGAGATCAATGGAGGTGTCCCAAGACGCGGAAAAACAGCGCTCATGTTGCATGTATGAATGCAGTATGGAAGCAGTTTTTCAGTATTTTATACTCTTTCCCCCCCCCCCCAATGCGGCAGGAGTGAGCCCTAAGCCACGGGCAAGCTGCAGGTAAAATCCGCCAGCAAATGTGCCAGAGCGCGACTCTCTTCCCGCGACTTATAGCGTTTGAAACTTTATATATTCAGCATCACGATTTAAATCATTAGTCAGTAAGGCTTCATTTAAATCAAACTGATTTTAAATCAATCATTCTTGCCGGTATAACTTTAAAATGCAAGTAGATGAAGATTTTTAGAATAACAACTTTCCATATTAGTTTTTTTTATCCCCAGTTTAGGTTAATCATTCATATTTGGACAACTTTTCTGTTGTACTTAGTTTTGAGAACTGCAAACGTAAACCAAGCATCTGTGATAATATCTTGTAGCAGAGAAACTGCCCAATAATCTTACAAAAACAGACAGAAGTTGATGATGGCATAAGCACATCACCCAACATTTTCCCTTGAATAGACAAAGGCGAGGGGATGGGCAACGCAATATGTAAGAGCAATACATTTATTATACACTGTCCAAATGGCGCAAATTTCACCCCAACATATGTTTCGTTGAAGACTTCTTTAGGGGGTATGATATGTAATTTCATCGGCCAAATCTCCATAAAACAAACACAAGGGGATCAGTCATATTGAATAACCAAATCGGTTTGATTTAAATTTTACATAAGTGGACACAGACCCTCAGGGGTTACTCGCGTCCATAGATCCATATAGGGGGAAAGACATGATTTCTGAAGATGGTGTCCCCACTGGTGATCTGCCTTACAAGACCGACCCAAACCATCAACTGATCATATTTACCAAAGTAAATGTATTAAAAATCGGTCTTGTTGTACGCAGATCACCACGGCATTTATGCGGTTAAAGTCTGTCTGTCTCTCTGTTCCCCACGTGTGTGGGTGCACTGGGGACACCATCTTGAGAAATCATGTCTTTCCACTCTATATAGATCTATGGACCTGAGTGACCCCTGAGGGTCTATGTCCACTATAATGTGGATTTGGTTATTCAGTATGACTGATCCCCTTGGCTGTTTTGCGTTATGTAGATTTGGCCGATGAAATTACATATCGTACCCGCTGAAGAAGTCTTCAACGAAACGCGTGTTGGGGTGAAATTTGGACTATTTTAATTGTCTAAGCACGTGTACAGATGTGTACATCCGCAACATTGTGCATTGTTTGTGATTGATATGATGTCATTACTTCATCTTTTGCTCTCTGTATAATACATGAATTGCTTTACATATATTGAGTGGCCCGTCCCCTCACCCTTGTCTATTCAAGGGGAAATTTTGGGTGATGTTTTTATGCCATCATCAACAGAGAGCCAGCAGCAGGCAGGTGAAGAGAAGTCCTATTTCACCTGCTTGCCTCCAACTTCTGCAGAGGATCGGGGGCAGCGGAGGGTGGCGGCTTTCAGAAGAAAAGGCCATCTGTATTTTTCATGAATAAAATTGTTGGGTAATAAGTACTATATATCCTGCATTGGATGTCCATTTAAGGGTTCTCTTTTGATTATTCTATTTACTTTCTTTCACATTTTCTGCTCTGAATGAGTTATCGCCAGATGTTGTATGTCCTACAGTGGGGAAAAAAAGTATTTAGTCAGCCACCCATTGTGCAAGTTCTCCCACTTTAAAAGATGAGAGGTACACCTCGACTGAGAGACAAAATGAGGGAAAAATCCTGAAAATCACAATTTTTCTAATTTTAAAATCATTTATTCAAAAATTATGTTGCAAAATAACGTATTTGGATAATATCAGAAGTTCATCACAATACTTTTATATACCCTTTGTTGGCAATGACAGAGGTCAAAAATTTTCTGTAAGGGCTTGTTTCCACTTATGCGGCTGCCGGTGGTACGATTGAATGGCCGCGGTCAAGAACCGCATCTCGTGCTCTAAAGCTGGGCATAGGTGGGACAATTTCCTGTTGACTGCCGAGCCGACCTGTGTAATCAGACATGATGGCAGATTTTTGCTCAAATTGACTAGTTGGCGCACCCGATTCCCTTCACTCTTACTGTAAAATTGGAATCGGACAGGAAATTTGCAATCGGTGCATCTCTAGTAACGAGTGCAGGACAGAGGAGCCTCTAAAGTGTCTGTCATGGACTCTTTAGATGGCTTGGCCTCTATGAATTGTACATGTCTGTATTGTGCACAGACCTGATCTGCTGTCTTGCCTTAATAAAGGCAGGTCTGACATTCATTGCCAAGTTTCCGCACGTTACGGAAACTTTGACTTTACCCTCCTGTGAGTTCTGGGCTTACCTGGCTGTCTCATTTTAATACAGGTATTCTCCTTAATTGATGCTTAGCGACACTTACCCTAATGACGTATTTCTGTTTCTCCTCTATCCATAACACTGTATCTGTACACTGAATTTTGACCTCCCCCATCAAGAGCTCTTTCAGATCAAACCCTCTGCTGGTAACAGCTTAAGTATCCCCCCCCCACTACCTTTTGTAGATGGAAATTTAACCCATACTGGCTAGATACAGTGCCTGATCATCCAGTGGAATGGTCGGCATCGTAATTTGGAATATATCAATTGTCTTAAGCGTGCCACTGCTTATTTTAATCAAAAGGAAGAATCCAAGCTACAGTTCTTCCTCCAATTCTGTATTAATGACCCTACTCCTGCCAACGCTCAGAGTATTCAACTGCATTCCAGAATTGTGGACCAATTGAAATACACCAGAGCTAGGTGGAAACTTTGTAAAGCAAAGGGTATTTGAGCATGGGCAGAGATGCATTTAGCTTTTGGCTTACTTGGCTCACAACGATTCTGCCCCTACTACAGTCATACACTTAAATCCCCTAATGGAACCGCGACAAGTGACCCAAAAAAGTTAAGTCTATGTTCCAGGATTGCTTAACTATTCTTTCCATGTAAGGGAAGTGATGACGAGATTGCTACTGATTCACAATTCCCACGATCCCAGCCCTTGGGAACGCACCATCCATGTTTCAATAGAACCATTTATCATGTGATTGTAACCCGCTTGTAACCTTGGTGTTTATATGTAACCAGACTTCTAGCATTATTGTTGTTTTATGGGTTCTGATGCCCACCACATTATTGTGATCTTTTGTAAATAAATTACATTGTGCGTGAAATACCTCTTACCTTACATACGTTTTGAGCCTTTAAAGTCCCCTTGCCCCTGGCTTCCAGGGGGAATCCCTTCACACCAGGTATGACAGAGCTTGTCTCTGCCTCCCGGTGTTGAACTTCTAGTCCTATTATGTTTGGAATGTTGGCTCTTGCCTTAGAATAATATCGTTTTGGTTCCATGTTTGTATATGTGTGGGTGCATATATCTATGCATCTGTGTGTTTGTGCCGTTTTTATTATTTTTTTTCCCATTTGTTCATTATTTTTCTTATTTATATTCTTCTCATGATAGTATTCTGAACTTGCATTCATGATTTACTTTTTTCTCCACATACAGGCGTACCATTTAATTATCCTTTCTTTAGTTTCCAGCCCTTGTTTAACCTCCTGGGCATTACAGGTCCAGATTTCTGTACCAAAAGCTTTTTTTTTCATTGAAAAAAAAAATGTTGTAGGCCTTTAACTTACCAAAATATGTCCAAACATGAGTCTAGTAGACATCCTGAATATATAAAGTTTCAAACGCTTAAATATTTAAAAAAAATTACATTTAATGATAAAATTAAATAGAAAACACTCAGAAATCTGCTCAAACTAGAATTAATTTATAAAGTCAACCAATACTGACAATCCAGTCTCATATTCAGCGCAGAGAACAAAGTTGCGCATTTGCACATTTGCCAACTGATTACCTGCAGCTTGCCCATGGCTTAGGGCTCACTCCTACCACTTCGTCTGGAGTTAACCCTATTGATTTAGCTGAGCCAAAATGCAGAAAAACTGCACCTGTACTGAATTGGTGCTGCTTTTCTGCATCTTGGGTCACCTCCATAGATCTCTGGTAATCTGAGGTGTCTCTGGTGGCAATGTGCGGTTCTGCAATGAAGATGCGGCATGGGACACTTCCCATTCTGCGTCTTTTTCCACGATGCAGACGCAGGATGTCTGTATGGGACAGTGAATCCTGTGGAAGTGGGGAGCTACACACACAGGGAACCATTTACCAAGAAACCAGAGGTACTTTTCTAAGGGCTTAAGTGCGTAGAAGCATCAGAGGAGAGTTGAAGGAATTGTGCTTAAATTCCTCTCTCCTCAGCCCTTTCCCCATCCCCTTCCCCTCCCTCCACACCTATTATCTACATGGAGTTCAATGGTTTACTGATCCCTGGTCCATGTATGAGCTTGCTTTTAGTCACTTAGTGCAAAGTGGTATACGCAAGGTACCAACATCCATCTGAAAGTAGCAGGGTTACCAACAGGTCCCTGAAGGTACAAACTTGCAACCCACATGTTTCTCATGAAAAAGTCCTGACAGTAAAATCTCCTGAAGAAGCCCCAGTGGAAAAGGGGAGAAACGCGTTAAGATGTTCAGGATTTGCTTAACCCATGGATCCCAGTGTTCTCCCCAGAATTTTTTTTCAGCCGGGCGGCGCGATGACGTCATCGCGCCGCCTGCACCGGTCAGGTGGCCTCTCTGATAGGCTGCCGGCCAGCGGCAGCACACAAGGCCTCTGACAGGCGGCGCCTCCCCATTCTTCAGGAGCGCGCCGCAGCCACTGAAAGACTCCGGCCTGTGGCTCCGGTAGTGTGCCGCGGGCCGAAGTCTTTCAGTGGCTGTGGCGCGCTCCTGAAGAATGGGAGGCGCCGCCTGTCAGGCTGCTCGCCGTGGAGGACTTGTGTGCCGGGCGGGGACTAAAATCTCCCGGGCGGGCCGCCCGGCCAATCTGCTCTGGATCCAATCGATTAACTAGGATCCGCAACCCCAGCACTCCTGCCCTTCCCCGGTGAAGGGACTGGATTGTTGAGTGTGTATAGGGGGATAAATTGGTGACGTTGTTTTGTAACCATGATGTATATATTTTGACATTGTATGATTCAATTGTTTTTTAACATATTTATTATGTGGTCACTATAAATAAAGACTTTATTTTTACTGAAATATCTTGAAAATTGGAGATCTATGAAGTGCCTTCAAAAGCCCCATCCCCCTTGATGCCCCCTTCTTTCCCCTCTCCCATATTGTTTTTTTAGTTAAACTATAATCCAATCCAACATGAAAGAAAACTCATAATAAGCAAATACATGTTTTTATAATTTTTTTGTTTCATTTTGAATTGGATGCAAAAAATGCTCCAATCAATGTCCAGAACAATTTTTTTTCCACATGTTTCACATCACGCGACGGTGTAATCCCAAACACAAGGATCTGAAGATCAGACAGCGGGGGGGGGGGCCCAGTAAGAAGAGCTGCAAGCCTCAGTATTGGCTGCAAGCATCAGTATTGGCTGCAGGTTTCAGTAGCCCGAGTTAACTGGCTAATCCCTTTAAACATCTTTTATTTAGCCCGAATTACCTCTGGCTGAATGTCCAGAAGATTAAGCATTTGCTCAATACTCCCTCTATAGAGCTTCATTGGTCTCTCCAGTCCTCTCCCCCTTCTTACTTGCAGCTGTGCCTAGCTCAGATCAGGCATGTTAATGAAGGGGAGGGCACTCATTTGTGTGTGTGTGTGTATATACTTACTGCCCCCCTTCCCCCTATGGTTGACAAAGCCCTTCCACTCGAACCGCATCCCATTGTTCCTGTTGCGCCTTCCAGCATCTGTAAGCAGGAAGTGACGTCATCCTGGAAAGAACTTGGCCCTGAGAGATCAATCTTTGCACACCTCCTTTAACCCCCCTAGCATTAACGACGGCACCATCTCGTCCAGCGCTGCACAGTCACTATTACACTGATCCAGATGGTGCCATCCAGTGCAGATCGGGGCACCGGCAGCGCATACTTACTGTTTTGTGCCGTCCCGGTGTCCCCGATGTGACAAGCAGGCTGCTGGAGAGTGAAGAGCGGCTCATCCTCCTCCCATTCAAATGACATTCAAATGTAAATTGTGCTAACTTCAAAGAGCACATCTGAAAAATCACCCCCAGTGTCATTTCCAGATGTGCTCTTTGAAGTTAACCCTTTCAGAGGGTGCAAAACAGCATTGTATTGTAAACAGTGATAACTGTATCCAATACAATTCAAAGTAAAAACACATTACGCATTTCCAATTGAATAATAATTGTATTATGAATATAAAAAAACATAAATATGAATACATATTGTTTTGAAATCTATCATACAAAATAAATATTTTAAAAATGTTATCATTCAGATGACTTTTTATTATATATATTTTAAATGTAAGTTTTTTTAACATAATTGTTTGTTTCAAACATTATTATATTCAGGATGTCTACTAGACCCTTGTACGGACATATTTTAGAAAGTTACAGGCCGACAACATAAAAAAAAAATATTCCATTTAAATCTATGGTGAGCGCTAGGGAGGTTAATGCCAGTATTTTGTCTTTTTTTAGTTAAGTATTTTGTTTAATTTTTTTAACCATTTACAGTACCTTACTTTGTTGTACTAGGTTGTGCGCCTCGTTATGTAAGAGGAGGTAGCATAGATAAAGTTCTAGTGCAGGACTGTAGGTGGATATACAGTGCATACGGAAGATATTCACAACGCATTGCTTTTTCTACTTTATCTTGCAGCCTTATTCTAAAATTGATTAAATTAATTTTGTTGAGCAAAGCTAATTTCATTTACTGATGTCTGTTAGCGAAATACTCAAAATGTTTAGAAATGTGCCCCCTCAAGGACAGATGTTTGGGCCTCATCTAGACAGTTGAACTCACAAGTCAAGGTAGGATGTAGTATAGGAAAATAAAGGGCAAGATCAAACCATGGAGGATTTCAATTTGTATTTTGTTTCCCCAGGACTAACTGCTGAACATGAGTCACACAGCAAGAGAAGATGTTAATCTAACTTCAGACTATTTTAATTGCAAGGTATTCTTCTATTCTAAAACATTATTTATGTATGCATATATTTCATTATTGAATTTTTAATAGTATGTTACTCAAAATCAAACGCAACTCCTGAATCAATATTGCTTTCTGTATGTTTAGATTGTTTTCTGTGATAGATATATATATATATATATATATATATATATATATATATATAATCTATCATACTCAACAATTGAATTCAGAGTTGAATTTACACAATGAACACTTTTAATGTATACGTGTTGTATGCACTAATCACTGCAATGCGATCTTTTGTGTGTTGGGTCTTAAACCTTTTTCAAATGCCTTGCTGTGTTTTTTTTTTGTGGGTGCTTTAGTGTAAATTACAGACAGTGGAGACAACTTTATAAACTATGAATCCAGGGCTTCCTGTTTTATGAGAAACTGTGGAGGGAGCTAAAGATCAGGGTGATGGCAAGAAGACCCTTCAACCTGAAAGATTTAGGGCTTGTTTCCATTGTACGCCGGGACCCGTACGCTAAGCGTATACGCTAGCAGGGGTCCCGACGTATCTCCGACGTATCTCACAGACCTTTGCCTGCCGGCGGATGGTCTGTTTACACATCCGCCGGTGTAAAGGCTGAACGTACTCGACTACGTTCAGCCTGACACCGGCGGATGAGCTCAGCGCAATGAAGACAGACCGTCCGCCGGCAGGCAAAGGTCTGTGAGATACATCGGGACCCCTGCTAGCGTATACGCTTAGCGTACGGGTCCCGGCGTACAATGGAAACAAAGCCTTAGAGCTCGTTGCTAAAGATGAATGGGCAAAAATACCTGTGGAGACATGCAAAAAGCTGTTCTGAAATTACAGGAAGCTGTAATAGTCAATTAAGGCGTTTCTATTGATTATTTAGAAGGGTATGAATAATTTGGGATATGACACCTTTTGCTCAAATGTAAAAATAAAAGCTAAAATAAAATAAAATAAAATTTTACCCACAAAAATGCCTCTTCTACATCATCTTATCTTTTGGGAGACACCTATGTCATTTCTCATAAAAAAAAAAACGTGCTGGTTAAAAAAAACTAACTTTAAGTCACAATTTCTCAGGGGTATGATCAATTATGGACTCCACTGTGTGTGTCCACCAGATAGAAATCTTTATTTCTTTTATATACAGTCCAAGACCTGAAGAAGAGATGGAGGTCCATGAAGGACCACATTATCTGTCTGGGTAAAGGAGTAGCAAAGCAAATTGGGCATGTCTCCAACTTGCTGCAATTCACTGAATTTTAGAACATAAGACTATTTTTAGTTTTTATGTATAATAGCAAGCATAGAAAGGTATTTATTTGTGTATCCGTTGGTTTGAGTGAGATTAAGAGAACGCACAAGTTGTGGACCAACGACAGAGGCTATACCAGGGACACCCAGAATCTCTGGATATAAGGAGTCTATTTTCACCTCCACCTCCTATGCATGTTTCTCTTTTGTTCACAAGTACAGTAGTTTCTGTCTTCCTGGACTTTAACCCAGTGACAGTGAGGAGCTGATTATTGATTAGACCCGGCAGTCCCTCCAAGATGGGGAACCCTCTTCGGTGGGTATCAAGTCCTTAGCCTCATTAACCTTAGTTAATTTGTGTGTGCTTGCACATGCGAGGACTCAAAATAGAAAGGCTGCATACTCTGTATACAGAGGTTGGTCTGAGAGCATTGTTTAATTAAATAGGGGAGCATGAGGAGCAGTCCCTACACATTGATGTTTATTTTAGGGGAGAGAAGACTGCGTTTTTTGTGTGTTTTGCATGTACAAAGGCAGAGAGCAATAAATGTGAGCACTAGTTTGATATTTGGGCACCTTGTGGCATTATTGATCTTTTTAAAAAAACTACATTTATTTTTTAAATATATATTGGATGGCCACAATAACTCTCATTCATCATACACATCTTTCATTTTCACCGGGACAGTCAAACATGAGAGATGTTTCTCGTAGATCGCTGATCAAACTGCGCCCGTGCCGGGATCGGGCTCAGTGTAAACTTAGCCTTAACCTAATTTTATTATCAATCTCCGCCTTATCTCTGCCTTCTTGCTTGGAAATGATTGAAAAATTTCAAATTGAGAAGGGTGTATCTTTGAGATGAGATTTACTATTCGAAGTTATGCACGAGGAAGAAGAGGAGGGAGAAACTATCCATTAGAACACAAGGAGTGATACAGTGCGTGGATGGGATTTGAAAAGCAAAACTAAAAGGGGAAGAGAACAATAGGACCAAATTTGTAGACAACTGACATCAGTCCTTCTGCAAGATCTTTCCGCTATCTTGGTTAAGTATATTTTATATTCCATTTCTCCTTTTTTTTTTTTTTTTTTTTTTTTTTTAGGTATTTCACGTCACATTTTCCTAAAACAGAAACAAGTACTAAATAATACAGAACAGCATACTACATGAAGAGAAACATGCGTAAATCAAGTTTAATATTCCAATTTGGTTTTTTCCTGTAGGTTACAAACAACTATATGTTTTATAACATGGATAGATTATACTGCTTTTAATACTTTGCAATCAATCTTAACCTCTAGCAATTATTAAATACAAGGAAAGAAAAACAACCTCTAACTGCAGACTTTTACTTGAAAACAAGACTAGCAAATAATTATAGTCCCCTTTGATCAGACAATTTACTAAGAATCTAGATTGGTCCTTTTAATTATCACTTATGCCCAATTCCATTTAAAATTTGTGACCTTTCTTCTCTGGAAATACAGTTGTAATAGATATCGGTTTTTCCAACCTTCTGATAGAAACCTTTAAGATTTTTTGCTGTGATTCCCTGGCTCACATCACTCAGTTTCCCTGGTAGAAGAAGAATTTTAACCTGTTGGGTCATCAACTGGCAAGTACAGAGGGGGGATCTTCTTGAATCCATTCATTGGCATTAAGTGCTCTCCCCTCCTCGCAAATCAAGAGGGTGCTATGTGTAGCACACCCGTTGGTGACTTGGGGGCCCCAGTTGTTGTCTCAGGTGGATATATTAGCTGAAAAGCATCAACATTAGGGTCTAAAGCAATTGTAGATATCGTAATCTTATTACATCATAGAACTTCGCACTTCTTCCCAGTAAGGCGTATAGATGGGTCATGGCGGTACATAACCACATACAATTGGCTAAGAAGGGAGTTGACGTTTTGGCATTATAGTACATTTTGGGTCTCATTTTTGGGACCTCTGGATCTTTCCTCTGGTACTTCACATACATAGTTCTATATGCCCGGTTTAAAAACACCTTAAATTGTGTCTTCACGCCATGTTCCGATACCATATGTATTCTTCGTATTAATTGTATCCCCGAATTGAGCTTTTCGTGATATTACTTCTTGTGGAAAGTCTTTTCCATTCCCCAATTCCCTGCACTTGTTATTCCCTAGTTGGCCTCATATCAACTTCTCTCGCAATTTCCCGATTATAGGGAATGACTAGACTATTGTTGTGGTTGTGCAAGGAGTCCGTCCCAAATTTAGTTTTTATGAACAATGATGTCAGATTGTGGGGTATAGACTCCATTTCTCAAAAAGCTGGCGTGATACCTAGAGGTTTTCTGCTTATTTGCAGAGGTTAGAGCTAGAATAGTTTATGGTAAAGGACTACTTAGTGTAATGCATAACACCAAACAGAACGCTTCCATTAACTTGGGTTAAAGCTCTGGGCTATTTGCCCCTAGGTGGTATCACACCTGCAGCTTGTTACTTTAGAGAAATAATTGCCTTTTATCTAAGATTTTTGGCATAGATCTTGCAGAGTTTAAAGCTAGCCACACATGGCTCAATTTTAGCATTCAATCAACATTAGATTTTGTAGAAAAAATCGATTTTATTTATTCGATGTACACCACATGGGGAGTACGATTATTGTTCAATTTCGACTGAAAAGTTAATTTAAGTAATCAAAAATCATCAATTGAATTCCTCTTACGATTTTAGTTTCAATCAAAGTGATTTGTTAAAGGGAAGTAGCCATACACATTGAGTATCATTGACTCGACCAAAAAAAGCTGCAAGGAATGTAGTCCAATGCTTGTACAAATGACCAAAATTTTCCAACGTGTCAGATCACGATTCAATCGACGATTTGACAAAAATCGATCAATAATCGTTGATTGTACTATGTGGGCAGAAAAACGATTTTCTTTCAATCAAATTTTTAAATGAAAAACGTTGATTGAATGCTAAAATCTAACCATGTGTGGCTAGCTTTAGTTTTATGTTATTGTTACTGTATCTCCTGCATTTGATTTTCAAATACCTTATCTGCGTTCAACCACGACTCCGCATTTTGTTTGTTGGACTGCATATATTTAGCAGTGTTATTTTATATCTAATGTTTTTTCTGTCTGTCTGACAATTTCCATTAAATAACCTCAGGAAAACATTAACCTCCCTAGTGGTTGTGACGAGCCCAGCTCGTCCAGAGTTTGTGTGAAGAACAAAATCTGGATGAGCTGGGCTCCCATGAAAGCTGCATATCCCTACGGCGATTCTCTTTCCAGCCGCAGCATTTCCGGGCTTGCGCGGAAGGGGGCGGGGGTGGGCGGCGCCATAGACCTCCATGTAAATGGAGAAGCGCAGGCTTTCCAGCCCACACAGCTGACATCATTAATGATGCCGGCTGTATGGAGAGAGGCGGGGGGGGGGGGGGGGGGGGGGGGGGGGGGGGGGGGATTGCAGGCAGTGTACTGTGTACACTGCCGCGATTGCCCGTACCATGCTGTTAAAAACAGCGCGGTAGGGGCAGTGCACTAGGGTGGTTAATAAAACTATAAAAGGTCGCAGTTATGGGTGTTAAATTGGAAAGGTAGGTACTCAGTTGTAAATTATTAATAAGGGTGTTGGAGATCTTGGGCTTTGAAATCATAGGAGTAGACATTTTTAAGGCCATGTGTCCTCTGCTATGTGCGTACAGCGCAGGGGGAAAAAAACACGTTACGGCTTATTTGCCGATGGATTTCCTGTGACTTGCGGACAGTTTGCCCGTTGCTTATGGCGCCCTATTAATTTGGCATACCAAAGACTTGGAAAAACAGCGTGCCCCCAGTGGCACTTAACGATACTGAAATAAAGACATGGCATTCTGCAGTTTCAAAACAACACCACAGGCGGGCCGCTTAGATAAAGCAGAGTAGACACTGTCCCATTCATAAGACACAAGCCCAAAGGGTAAAATCAAGTGTAAGTTACTAATCCAGAAAATTTCAGAGTTTCTGAGTAGCTCACTTAAGTTATGCACACCCCTGTGTTTGTGTGTGTGTCTATATGTGCGTATATATGTATGTATATATGTGTGTATATATATATGTATGTATGTATGTGTGTACATATGTGTGTGTATGTGTATATATATATATATATATACACATACATATTAGTGTATGTGTGTGTGTATATATATATATTGTGTGTGTGTGTGTGTATATATATGTATATATATTGTGTGTGTGTATATATATATATATATATATATATATATATATATATATACATACACACACACACACACACACTATTTTGACTTTAAAGTTACTTTTATTCAACCAGCTTAATAACCAAGTTATTTTTTATGGGAAATGACATAGGTGTCTCCCAAAATATAATAAGACGATGTACAAGAGGTATCTTTGTGGGGAAAAAAACATTTCTCAGCTTTTATTTACATTTGATCAAAAAGTGTAATGTCCAAAATTATTCATACCCTTCATAATAATCAATAGAAAAGCCTCTGGCTATTATAGCAATCAGGCACTTCCTATAATTACAGACCAGCTTTTTGCATGTCTCCACAGGTATTTGGAGCTTTTGTGTCTCTTATCTGAAGAAGTGGTGTCCTCCTTGGTCTGCATCTGTGGAATCTAGCAGTGTCCATTGGATTGTCTTCCTTGAGACATTGCCACCAGCAGAGCCCAGATTTACCAGGATGGCCTTGGCGGTGACACAAGCCATGTACACAAACCAACTGCAGAGAGCTTCTGTTTCTCACTGTTTTTTTTTTTTTTAGTCGATTAAAACAGCTGTGTGTGTACATGTAGTCCAGATGCCCTCTAGTGCGCCCTGTGCTTACTGCCTAGCACCATAAAGATTAACTGGCATTTTCCAAAGCACAGCAGAATTGTTAGGTCTGCCACTGGTGCCCTGGGCTTTTCACTGATCACAGCAGTTTCACCCTGAGCTCATGTCCATGAATGTTGTTTTGCCTGCAACATTGTTCATAATGATATGGGTAATTTTTTGTTTGGGGAGGCAAATCCATGGAGAGCAGTAAAGGTAGATGATGGCACCCTGACTGGGGTCCTGGTTTCTTTTGCATGATGATGCGGATAAGCCCTTTTTCAGGTGCCCCAAACAATCGGGATGGGGCTTCATAGGAGAATATGACTTTGCCCCAGCCCTCAGCAGTCCATTCACCATACTTTCTGCAGAAAATCAATCTATCCCTGATTTTTGGGAGAGAATTGGCTTCTTTGCTGCCTTTCTTGACACCAGGCCATCTTCCAAAAGTCTTTGCCTCACTGTGTGTGCAGATGCACACTTGCTGCCATTCCTGAGCAACTTCTGCACTGGTGGCACTCCGATCCCGCAGCTGGATCCTCTTTAGGAGATGATCCTGGCGCTTGCTGGACTTTCTTGGACGCCCTGAAGCCTTCTTAACAAGAATTGAACCTCTTTCCTTAATGATCCTATAAATTGTTGATTTAGGTGCAAGCTTAGTAGCCACAATATCCTTGCCTGTAAAGCCGTTTTTATGCAAGGCAATGATGGCTGCACATGTTTCTTTGCAGGCCACCATGGTTAACAATGGAAGAACAATGATTTCAAGCTTCACCCTCCTTTTAACATGTCAAGTCTGCCATTCTAACCCAATCAGCCTGACATAATAATCCCCAGCCTTGTGCTCGTCAACTTTCTCATCTGAGTTAACAAGACGATTACTGAAATGATCTCCGCAGGTTCTTTAATGACAGCAATGAAATGCAGTGGAAATGTTTTTTGGAGATTTTGTTAATTTGCATGGCAAAGAAGGATTATGCAATTCATCTGAACACTCTTCATAACATTCTGGAGTATATGCAAACTTTAGAAGCAACTTTTTTGAATTTCAAATATTTGTGTCATTCTCAAAACATTTGGCCAGGACTGTAGTGTTTAATTCAAATCAACTGGACTTGCTGTGTTTTTGTTTTTTGAAGACATTATGCTAATCATTCAACTAGTTACACCCCAAGTTTCACTCCTCTAGCTAACCATTTTTTGATAGCTAGGCTTTTAAGTAAGTGTTGTAGTTAGGGGTGTGAAACGTGGGGTGTAAGTAGTAGTACGGGTATATATAGCATATTTACTAAATAGACTCCATATATAGTACAGAAGACAGACCGGTGAAGGGGAGCACTGTCATATAAGCACACCTTTTCCATAAACTCCCAGTATAGATATAACAACTCCATACAGAGTATTGACAGGCAGGTAGATGTTGGTGAGGATGAGGTGACGGACAAAGGTACCCGTGGAGGTGAGCCTCCATTCCACTGACCGTTAAGCTGAGTCTACACTACAGCGCCCTTGCAACCGCGGGGGGGGGGGGCGTTATGGGCATGTGGTGTGTGCTGTGATGTGCAGGCAATACCGCATTCTATTCCTATCTATTGGCAAACCCGCCCATGGGGCGTGGTTTGCGCGCATCACACACCGCACCCATTGTTTACCAATGGGCGTGCCATGTGTCCTCAGCACCAGCTGCTGCGCCGCCCCCACCCGCGGGCATGACACGCTAGTATAGACGTCATTCCCCATAGGGGATTACAGGGGGCGGCTGCACTGCGCGGCTTTCGCTGTGGTCTATGCGCAGGAAAACCACACCGTTTTCCTCAGTGTAGACTCAGCCTTAATTCTGCTATGGACAGGGGACCCTGGGGGGAGGGGGGGCGCACAATCTCGACATGTCCCCATACATAGCAGAATTAACCGTCGGTGACACTTGAAGGCGGACAGGCTAATTTCGAGGGGACAAGTGTACTAAATACTGTTGTGACAGGTCCGTTGATTATATACAGTGCCAAACCCAATAACATTATGATGACCTGGGATACCACCAGACACCTGAATACAAAAACCTATGCTACTTCAGCTGTTGTGGAACCGCAAGTGCTGGGACTTGTAGTGCCACAGCAGCAGAGATCCACATGGTTTATCCATCCAGGGAACTTTGATCATGGACTGTATTTTCTTTGATGTCCCTGACATCCAGTGCAGCACCTCAGAAGTTAGCTCGTCATCCAAGCAGTAGGAAATGCAGCTAGAAAAGGATCTTAGTGCAAGAGAGGGAGAACCAGGGACCAATCCTGTCTGTCCCTTCTCTCCAAAACCTTCCCTCTGACTGTTGAGGACTAATTGCTGCTCCTCATACCAGTCCTTTAATGCGGTAGCTGTATTATTATTTACTTTTGTTTTGCTGCTCTGAATGGAATCTCTCCAGATCAGCCTCCAAGTGTCAGAACCAGAGGAGCAGCTAGCAAAACGGAGGTGTGCATTATCCCAGAGACAGCAGTGCCCAGGGTGGGGGGCTCGTATGGGCAGAGAGCTGTAAGGACATGGCATCTTTTTTAGCAGATCGGCTGCATATCCGCAGCCAATCTGCTGCATACCGATCAGCAGGTCATCGATCTCAGACGATTATCCAAAAAATCTGCCTATTCCGATCACTTGGTGCACCTCTACATTCAATATATGAATTGGAAGTTCTAGCCATGGGATTAGGTGTCAGGATTTGAACCCAGTGATGCTTCAGTGTATGGCTGCAGCTCTGTCTGTGTGGTTTGGCTATATCCTGATGGATTGCATTAGGCCCCAGGTGTGATTTGGATATCACTGAAGAGTGTGAGGGCAGGTGTACATAAATAGCTGTCTTACCACACTGCATGGTCAGCTCCACATCTCATCACAGTATTTGCAGTGTTCTCCCCAGAGGAGATTGGCCGGGCGGCCCGCCCGGGAGATTTTGGTCCCCGCCCGGCACACAGCGAGCAGCCTGACAGGCGGCGCCTCCCATTCTTCAGGAGCGCGCCACAGCCACTGAAAGACTCCGGCCCGCGGCACACTACCGGAGCCGCGGGCCGGAGTCTTTCAGTGGCTGCGGCGCGCTCCTGAAGAATGGGGAGGCGCCGCCTGTCAGAGGATTTGTGTGCTGCCGCTGGCCGGCAGCCTATCAGAGGGCCGCCGGACCGGAGCAGGCGGCGCGATGACGTCATCGCGTCATGACGTCATCGCGCCGCCCGGCTAAAAAAAAATTCTGGGGAGAACGCTGATTTGGATCTGGTCATTGCTTCTGCGTCTCTGTAGGTTGGTGGGGTTTTTTAGGTTTTATTGCAATTTATTGGGAAGATGGCTAAGATCTTTATTTGGAAAAGGCTTTATACAACCTCTAATGCCTAGAAACAAACCATTATAATGTCTTGGGTATGAACTCTTTGATCCCCTCTTTTAAAACATATCATGGTAACTATAGACTGATTTGTTCAGTTTTTATCAAGACGCGGCCACACTGTTAAAAGCATCTATGACGTCATGTTGAGCATAATCTAATGGTGGGATTTTTTTCACTTTTCCAAAAGTACCTGTTTACAGTTAGGATCTTCCTTTTGATTAATAAATCTGCCAGTGGTCAGGTACCTTTTTTTTCTATTTTTCAATGCTGGTTATATCCAACTTTCTCTTTCACCTTAGCTGTATCTGTTTCACAATAGTTTTCTAAAGGATTTATCCCTTGCAAATCGTCCCTTACCCGATCTCTTTCTTTATTATTTAAAGCACTGGCTGAACCTATATACCAACTGTTGGAAACTACACGTCGAGCAATCCAAAGGTTGATTAACAGTCCCGAGTAAGCCCCTTTGTTGGGTGACACACATAGACCAGTATACCTTTAAAAACAAATCATGGGTATTCTATATACAAATTGCACTAGCACTTTATATGTCTATGTGATATTTTTAACCTCCTGGGCATTAAGCCCGAAGCCAGTGCGCCTGTGCCGGGATAGGGCACAATCGCTGGTTCTCCATGCGCCTGCAGCTCTTCTGCTTTGCTGCAGGCTCACATAGTTGTTCCCGCCCCTAGTCTTTGATGTCATAGACTGCCATAGACTTCCATGTTAATGGCTTTTCCCCACACACACCGCCAGCGTCTAATTGACACCAGCACTGGTGAGAGCAGGCGAGAGAGCTGGGAAATTGCCCGGGCAGCGACTTTGTGCCATAAAAAATGCCACAAAAAACCTGTAACACCAGGGAGGTTAAGTGACCAATATATTTTTGGGCGGTTATTTCTCTTTTTATACAGAATATAAGTGAAACCATAAACTATCTTGTTACAAAGAACTTGTAAAATCCCAAAACAATGGGATAAGAAGTAACCAAGTTAATTCGATTTATAAACATCCAAGTGTTCACTCTATGGTTTACAGGTTTTAGTCTATGAATTATTCACATGATCAAAAATAAGTTAATATTTAAACCGGTCTTATTTACGCATCAAGGACCATACAAATATATACACGAAAATAAATAAGGTTAAAAATTCCCCTGAATCTATGTGGTAAGTAAGGAATGTGGTCGAGATCGGCTCCCACATTTCCCAGTCTGTCTTGGGGGTGAAGGGGTACAGTTGAGATTACTCTGGTTTTCTCGACCCCCCCCCCCCCC
>CM070036.1:87046857-87057667 GCA_036250615.1 Ptychadena robeensis | reverse complement strand
TCATTAACTTTATCCCTGACCTGTCTGGTGTGTTCTTTGGACTTCATGGTGTTGTTGCTCAGTCATTAGTCATTAGCAATCATCAGGCAATGTCTATGGGCAACTGACTGCACTCAGACCAAAGGGGGCTGAATAATTACGCACACCCCACTTTGCAGTTTTTTATTTGTAAAAAATATTTGGAATCATGTATGATTTTCGTTCCACTTCTCATGTGTACACCACTTTACCACCACTGTATTGGTCTTTCATGCGGAGTTCCAATAAAATTGATTCATGTTTGTGGCTGTAATGTGACAAAATTTGGTAAAGTACAAGGGGGCTGAATTCTTTTGTAAGCCACTAATATATATATATATATAATCTCACCACAGCCGTGCAATAAACAAAACGTAGGTTTGTCACCTTCACACAGGCTACACACCTCACTACTTTTCCTACAGTCCACACCCTCTCTAATCACCTGAGCCTTTTTTAGACAGAGTTCCTGTCTGGCTGATAGCTAGTAGGAAATCCCAAAGTGTATCCCGGGTGGAGTGGGAAGCGCCCACTCAGTTTCTGCCCTCTTCAATCCAGAGTTCGGGACCTAAAACAAATTAAACCCCAGGTGCCCAACCTGCGGCCCTTTGGGAGTTCTTTGGCGCTCAGTCCTCCACCTATGGCCCCTGAAACCTATCTGTTAATGCATCATTATAAGAACATAAGAACTTGCCTGTCTTTTAATCACCCGCTGACAGGTCCTCGTCCGTGATCTTCTTAGAGTGGGAAGAGGATGAGAGGCGATAAACTTACGTGATAGACGTACATAGAAGCCAATCAGTGACCAAGATGGTGCCTGAGCAAGACCCTCGCCTCTCCTCCTCTAGTGTTGGTGGTGGATCAGCAGACAGGTAAGTGCCTATGCTCCCACTTTTCCACCAATGAACAGGGGGGGTGATTGTATAGTACATATTGTGGCACATAACCTTTGGCGATTGATATGACACAAAATGTGCATAACCACACTACAGTGTTCCCTAATGCTTGATGTGTCATTTTAAACAAGTTTTCTAGCTATACATGCTGTAATTTCTTCATAAAATTTTTTTCTACAAGTCAGAATAGTTTGAAATTGTTATGTGCGGCCCTTTAGTGATGATGAGAGCCACATTCGAGGGCCAGAAACCACCGTGTTACCCTGGCATTTGCCTCCTTGTTCTGCCTCATCCAGGTCAGTGGGGCATGGTTTGAAATCGGACATAATCTCTTGCCAAAAAAGCGCAGAGAGTCTAGGGCCCACTTTATGGCCAGGCACTCCTGTTCCACCACTGCAAAGTTCTTCTTAGCAGCTGTTAGCTTCCTGCTGAGAAAAGCCAGAGGGTGCTCCTCCCCACTGACCTGTTGGGACAAGACCACTCCTAGACCCTCACTGGAGGCATCTGTTTGAACGACAAATTCCTTGAAGAAATTGGGGGCCACCAAAGCTGGGTGCTGGCACAAAGCAGCCTTAAGTTCCCAGAAAGCCCTCTCCACTTTGTGATTCCACTGAATAAGCACTGATTTTTGTACCGTCAAATCAGTAAGGGGCGCTGCTATGGTAGCAAAGTACCAACACAATCGGACTAGACCATTCGCTTTGCGATTCCTCAATGACCTCCAGCTTTCTTTATTTCCTCTACCTTTCTGCGTGCCTCTGGGATGCAATAAGGCCTGACTGTGACCTTTACATAGGCAAAACCTGGTGAGTCAAAAAAAAGGCTCTGTTTTGTTGCAAAAACTCCTTTACCTGCTTAGTTTATGGAGTTGACAGAGTGTTTGCTATCTTCACTCAACCGAGATCTATTTGCTCCCTTACATTGGCCTTGACCAGAGCTAACACTTGTTCGCAATCTTTCCAGTGCTTGAGTATGTTTACGTCTGATAGATTTGGTAGGGTTTCCTCTTGGCAGGCTGATGCACTGGGTAGTTTACCCCCCCCCTACCTTTTCCACCACCTAAAATGGCCCCTGCCATCTAGCAAGAAACCTACTCTCTACTGTGGGTATTAAGTCACCCCAAACTGGAACTGTCTAACCCTGGTGGATCGGTTGTTCACCCTTTTTTGAGCCTTCTGTGAATTCTGGAGATGTTTCTGTACTATCGGCATCACATTAGCGATTTCTTTCCTGCATCTGGGCAATATGTTCTACCACCCTCTTATGAGGAATTGTCTCACCTTCCCAAGCCTCCTTCACTAAATCAAGTAACCCATGTGATCTGCGCCCATATAACAGCTCAGTGGAAGCTTGCAGAACCTCCCTTATGGCAAATAGTAGGGCCGGAAGTAAATGATCACAATTCTTTCCATCCCTCTGCTTTTTTTAACATGGATTTATTAGTTTTATTAAATCTCTCTACCAGTCCATCAGCTTGGGAGTGATAGACAGAGGTGCACATTTGGAAAATATGAAAAAGCTTGCTTAAAGAGGACCTACCACGTTGTAGGTCACTTTCCACTATCGGCATCAGACTGCCTTTAGCTAAGGCAAACACTGCTCCAAAGTAATAAAAAGAAAATCTGAAAGCAGGAGGGGCGAGTTTTCTGAGGTAGCCCCTCCCACAATGTGACATCGTGCCTAGGCGCTTGTCATAGCTCCCAGAAAATCAATCCCAGCTGTCTCTGCGGCTCCATGATGTGCTTTGCCTGTCCTCTGTGACGTCACAGCCAATGGACTGTAAAGCTGTCTGCAGCCCTCTCTTTGTCAGCAGAAGAAACCCCCCCCCTCCCTCCTCCTTCTCCAACTTGTCCCTGGAGTTTGGGGGGGATTTTTGTGTTGCCGAGCTGTCAAAGTGTTTTCCTGATAAGAAGACCAGTAGAATGGAGGACATGGGAGCTGTGTGAGGGGCAGAGAAGGAACATGTAAACAATGACAGTCACATGGAAGGTGTTCTGTCAGTGCAGCGCCCCAAATCCTCCTCTGTGTCCTCCACCATCACCTCCTATCTACCTAACCTCATCCTCAGCCTATCTGTGTGCCCCCCAAATCAGTCACCCCCATATCACCTCCATACTGAACCCTTTCACCACCACTTATCGTCTCCATCCTTTCCTTCTCTTTGTGCTTTCCCTGTCTCAAACAGTGTCATCTTCATCCTTCTGCTTCACGTCAAATTCCATCCCTCCCTGTCACCTAGTGTCATCCCCATCCTTTAACTTCACATAAAATTCCATCCCTTCCTGTCACCTAATGTCATTCCCATCCTTTGGCTTCACTCCAATCTCCATCCCTCCCTTTCACCTAGTGTCATCTCCATCCTTCTGCTTCACTTTAGTCTCAATCTCTCCTGTCTCCTACAGTGTCATCCTTCAGCTTTACTCCTGTCTCCTATGCAAACTGAAACACACAAATGCAGCACATGGATCTCTGGAAGGACCAGAACTGTCCTCCCATACCAAACCCTTTGATATTGGTAAATATGTCTGCAGGGAAGGGGCACCTTAGTAATGTCAAACTGAATGGACGGAAGTGGCTTCAGTATTCCTCCGTGGTATTGCCTCTGGTTTCTTGTGACGTAATCAAAGTTCACCAATATATATTGATGACTTTGAGCAGTCTTCACTAAGGGTCCTACCAGATCCATCCCAATATGCTTAAAGGGCACTTCATTAATAGGGAGACTGCTTCTGTAGTAAGAAATTGGAGCTATTAGCTGGCAAGTGGGACAAGAGGCTGAGTAATCCTTGACCTCGGCCTTCAACCTCAAAGTTAAACCGCTCGGTTATCTGTACCTCAGTTTTCTCTTCCTCATGGTAAGCGCGTGTGGTGCAGACATCCCTCGCATAAAGGGATACCTACTGGATAATGCCACATTCCATTGGCTCCTCCCTTAGTGGACACTAAGCCCAGTTATGCCCCCAGGAATTACATTGCCAGCACTGGACTTGAGCTGTTCCTCTGGATCCTCGAGGCACTGAAGCTGATCCCTCTGTTCTTTCAACCATTCTGGTTCCAGCACTCTCTGGGGCGCTTTTCTTCCTCTCAGATGGGGACCTTAAAACACGGGGAGGTACAGCAACACGTGGCACAGCTGGACCAAGAAGTTCCTCCACGACTGTATACCACTCCACCAGGTCCACTAGCTGGTCTGAAGATTTGGGGTCTCCAAGGCTGACCAAACGCTGGAGTTTAGCAGGCAGGGAACTAAGATAGCGGTCCAGCAGTACTCGTTCCACCATTTGGGGTGCAGACAATACATGCGGCTGTAGCCATTTCTTAACAAGTTGAACCAGGCAGTGCATCTGGGACCTGGGGTGATGATCTGGCTGAATAACTCCATCTGTGCACTCTTTGTGCCAGGACCGCTATAGCCACTCCAAGATGGCCCAGAATCTGTTGCTGTCAGCTTTTGCAGGGTATGTCTAGCTCTTATTCCATCATGCTTTCTAGGGCCAACAGCCCCCCTCTCAGCATGACCTACCAGCTGTTTAACCACATCAGTCAAGATTTCACAATCTCTCCACAGCCTCTCTTTTTGGCTGTCAAGCTGAGCAACCAACAGCCGATTGGTCTCTTGCTGTTTCACCATGCTCTCACTGTCACTTGTTGCTACTGCGCTTGGCTTAGCATATATGCATGTTGCTGTATGGTATTGGCCTGCTGCTGGAATGCAGTGGCCTGCAACAGAGCCTTCATAAAGTCCTCCATACTGCTCAATACAAGCCGTGCACTCTCTTTGAATGTCCATCTCACAATTTAAACAGCTTTTTGGTTGCAGCGGCTACCAGCATTTGAATGCCAGTTGTAAAGTTCAGGGGATGGGATCATTAGCGCAGCCACGCAATAATAAACATCGTTTGTTTTTTTCACCAATAACATAATATACATAATAACAGAACATAAATCAAAACTTGCAGTATGTGAACTTCATGCAGTACACCGAACAAACATCCACTGGTTCTTTGTAGTTCATCACTGTTGCTCGGTCTGCCTGCCAGCCCTCCTAGGCTTTTCACAAGAGCAGGTTTCTCCAGAGAGAGGCAGACTTCACACAGGCTACACACCTGACTATTGCCCCTACAGTCCACACTCTAAGATCACCTGATCCTTTTTTAGACAGAGTTCCTGTCTGGCTGAAACCTAGTAGTGTATCCCGGGTGGAGTCTATCCCTGAAATCCTTACCTGGAATACACTGAGGAACACAAACTATAAAATGGTGAAGCATATCTGCCATCCATGACCCATCCCTGGGGTCCTCCAATAATATATATAGATATATACAGTACAGGCCAAATGTTTGGACACACCTTCTCATTCAATGTGTTTTCTTTATGTTATGACTATTTACATTGGTAGGTTTTCACTGAAAGCATCTTAACTATGAATCAACACGTGTGGAGTTATGTACTTAACAAAAAAAGGTGAAATAACTGAAAACATGTTTTATATTATGGTTTCTTTAAAATAGCCACCATTTGCTTAGATTACTGCTTGGCACACTTTTGGCATTCTCTTGATGAAGTAGTGATGTCAATTTCACATTGCCTCAAACCCCAATTTGACCATTTTAGACTGTAGGGGGTTGTCACATGACCCTCTGCTTCCTGGTAGGGTGTTGGCATTATTTAAATTAGGGGGTTGGTCATGATTTATTCAGGTAAGGAGTACCCCATAGTGATTATGGTCAGCAATTTGTAGTTGGTCTCCTGTTCAAACACAAAGAACTCTTGTGGGCAGACATACAGTTGTGTTGCCACTGTTCCCTGGTAAAGGATCTTCTCCAGGCCCCTTCCTTTTGGGGACAGCGGGTCTCCAGCCAATATAATGGACTGGCTGACAGCCGAGCTGTACACACACGGTTACGGCTGGGATCAGTTAGCTGCTGTGTGTGTAGCGGGGCGTGACCAGCACGTCTGTTGCAGGAGAGGGGGGCGTGCAGTCTGGCTGACTCTGCTTCTCTGGCTGGGCATAAGCAGAGACCCAGGGGATCACAGGGAAACCGGTGTGTAATTGATGTGCCTATGTGGTGCACATTGACCGTTTGGTTGACCCGTGATCAATCACAGCATATGCCCAGCTTTAGGAGGGAAATTGGTCTATTAGGACAAAGGTGTGGATCCTTCCCCGGTTTGGGAATCACCACTGCCATAGCCTCTAAGGCCTGGCAGGGGAGGCTTTGCGTTTCTTATGGGGCATTGAAGGCCACGACAAAGTGTTAAGCGAGGACATGCTGCAAAGACTTATAATACTGTAATGTATTCAGGCCGGCGTTGGTCAGTTTCATAGCCAGAAGGAACTCCTCCTCTGTGATAATTTGAGAGACTCTATGGCTTCAGCTGACAGGCAAGGCATGTCTGAGGTAACAAGGTAATCGTCTATGCGCTGCTGTCTAGCTGCAGCGTCCCCATCACTGGCAGAGGGCTCTCTGATATTAAAAAGTCAGCATAGTAGGACTAAAAAGGCCTGCACTACTTATTACGTAAAGTAATGCCTGCACCATGTCTTCATTCTGTGATCTCAAGTCGTCTGTCTTAGATTGAATGCCAGTTATGTTTTCCATGGATCTGTGAATTTTGGTGGCGCATGCATAGTACTGCATAGTACTGGTTAGTACGCAATTTGAAGGACCATCAGAGTAATTCAGGTCTGTCAACAGGTCCTTCTGGGTCAGCTCCAATAAGGTCGCCTGTGACAGACTCTCTTTGTGTTGTGCCTCAACCCCTTGTGCTATTTTCTATTGGAGGCCTTTCTTTCTCGGTCGAAGGCTATGGCTATCAGGGCACCCCTTATCACACATTTGTAGGCCTCCCAGACCACAGGAGCCGGTGTGTCAGCAGTATTATTCAGTGAAAAATATGTTCAGGTTGCTCGTTTGGTTATCCGGTACCCTAAGTCAAGAATTATCGACACTGGAGCATGGTCTGAGAAGGTTATCTGGCCAATCATAGCCTCCTTCAGTTGGGGCAAGTCATGTTGAGTGATGAACAGGTAGTTCAGTCTGGTATACTTATCATGGACATAGGAGTACAAAGTGTAGTCACGTCTGTCTGGGTGGAGGGTTCTCCAGAAGTGAAAAGATTCAGGTTGAACAATTTTTGGACAATATCTTTAGTGTCCTGTAAGGTAAGATCGTTTTCCCATCAAAAGCATCCAGCAAGGAGCATAAGGAAACAACAACCAAGATACCATCCACATGGTCTAGTATCTTATTGGTTACGGAGTCAAAAAATTAGGCATGCCTCTTGTTAGGGGAGTAAATATTGACAAAGGTGTAGGATTGGAATGTCTTTATGTACTAATATTGTTACACCTTTTGCTTTACAGTTAGAAGTAACTTAGGGATTTGGTTTCACCTGCAATGCGTCTCTTTGTCAAATCAAACCAGAACTGAACCAAGGTGACAAGTCACACTTTGTCAAACTGTATAGAGTACAGGGTCAGTAGGGGGAGCTTAAGGGGTAGCTCCACCAGGGGGAACACCTACTAAATGCCTGTGGAGTTGGTCACCATCCTGGCAGGTAACTAAGAAGTAAAATAGACCAGTAAGTGGACAATCCACATCACCACATCTGAACCTCTTATCAAGGTGCACTTATATTTTAACACTTTAACAATAATACACGTGAAAATTCTTCACGTAAACTAATCTGACCTCAGGTAATAAAACGGGAGAGGCTTCTTATTCTAGAAGATTAAATGCAGTAATGTCCACATTGTGCAAATACTCATGTAACTAGGCAACGTCTTGCAATGGGTAAGTGCTGGTATCAAGAAGCTTAAACAGTTTTACCCATAGCAGTCTATTGCGACTCCGAGCTCCTGCCTGATCCACTAGAAGACTGGACCATGTTGTTGGGCGTCGGTAGTGGGAGTGATCCTGACGGGGTGGAGTACGTTGTTTCTTAGCTGTATGACTTGTTTAGGTTGGCATATGTGGTTCCCGGCGGTGATCAGGAGCTCTACTCATTGCACGGGTTGGCGATCCAGATGGCAGGGAGGTGCGTGGGTTAGAGCATTAATGCGCCCAATCAGGGAGGTCTATCTCAGGTAGCTCCAACAGAGAGCAGAAGGTGGGTCAGCCGGGTTGCAAATCTCTGCCGCTTTGAGACGCTGTGAGGCAAAACGGGAAGTGCAATCTGTATTGGATGCCTTTAGTGCCAATGGCAACCAACAGGGGCTGTAAAGCTTTCTTCTTTAGGAGGGTGGTTGGGGAGAGGTCTTGGTACAAGTGTACCTCAGGAAGCTACCATGGCAGCATATGACTTTCCGTGGTGGATTGTTTGGGGAGGGACGCGGACGCAGCGCCCAGTGGGCCCTCACAAAGTAGATTGGGCTGAGGGAGGCTCCAGTAAATCATTATTGAGGTGCATTAGCTGCAGCTGTAACTGATCAGGGGGGATGGTCTTAGGTCATCTTCTCATCTGATATTGATCTTTCCACAGAGTTCGGAAACAGCTGAGGCTAGAGCTGCTTTGATGTTAGCAGCCACCCCTGACAGCTCAGATCTTGTGGGCAGCTGCTGTAAATAATCATGCATGAGTGTCTGTGTGGGAGGATTTGAGCCGGTAAATTTGGACAGCTCAGCTGATGGTAGCAGTGCAGCCATTTTGGTGGTGAAGGTAGAGTCCAGATCTCGTCGCTTTGTGCGAAAAATCTTGGGTATCTGGGACCCTGTGTGAGCAGCCAGAGACTGTGGGGTTGTCTGGGAGGTTGGGTGTTTGCCGATCTTCCCCATTGCGATGTCAGCAGACGTGTTAGCTGGCAGTTCGGGTGTCGGTATGCTGGAGCCTCTCCTTAAGCAGCCATCTTCTTCATGCGATTAGCCATGCCCCGTTTTGATCTTTTTATTGAACATAACATGTAAACAGGGTGTGAAAAGTATGTGAACCCCAGTGTGATGATATTGGATGTGTTGCTGAAAGCTGTCCCGCCCTTTAAAAACACACACCAGTTTTGGGTTTACATGGTACAAAGCCTGTTGGGTCCAGGCTGTGGAGGGGAACCTTTCAATTTTTTTAACTTTCAATTTTTTTCAGTCTTCTCTAACCTCCTTCATGCTCTTCTCCTACCTCCAACTTCATCATGCTACTGCAGTTACTCCTTTCTTTTACTTCCTCATCCTAATGAAGTTACTCCTTTCTTTTACTTCTTCTCCTAACTTACTCTTACCTCAATGCATCAGTTGATTTCTTTGACTTACAAATGTCTCCTTGATCGCTTCTCTATGGGTTTTTCATTATACATGCTGTTTCTGGACCGCAGGTTTATTTTTGTCCAATGAAAAAGTCGCTTAATGCTGTTGTTATTGTGATTATTCCCCCTAACGTTTGAGATAGGCCAAACTCATCTGGGATCTTCAAAACTCATCATCATAGACCTCCATGTTAATGGAGGGGCGGCGGTTTCCCAGCCTGCATGTCTTTACTTGGTGGCACACCCTCTCTAAATATATTTGAGGGTCTGGGGTGTATGGAAAAAACCTCTACGCATACGCTTTATGCCTTGATGCAAATATTATTTTTTTGTTCAATAAATTTTTTGGGTTTTTCAAGAACAAAAAACAAAATTTGTATGCCCCCCCACCTGCCACTGCAACCCCTGCCATTCAGAGAAAGATTTTTAATTCTCAATCACTATACTCTTGGTTAAAGCATAAAACCATAATAAATGCACACATAAAATGCACAAAACACCATATAAATTGAAGCAAATGCCCCATTAATGAAATGCAGCAATTACCCAAGATATCCATTGCAGCAATCACCCCATGAATGAAATACAGCAATTACCACACATTTGAAATGCAGCAAATACCCCAGTAATGAAACTCGGCAATTAACCCACATATGAAATGCAGCAATTACCCCACATATGAAATGCAGCAAATACCCCACATATAAAAATGCTACAAATACTTCTTTCACCACCACCCTGTGGCGTAATCTGAGTTCTGACAATGTTAGTGGGTAGCCAGAGAGCCCCTTTGTAGGTAGGCAGAGGCCCCTTCATAAAGGTAGCCAGTGAGCCCCCCCCCCCTTATAGGTAGCCAGAGGGGCCCCCCTTATTGGTAAAGAGCCTGTGAGCCCCCTTATATGTAGTTAGAGGGTCCCTCTTATAGGTAGCCAGAGGCCCTCCCTTATAGGTAGAGAGCCAAAGGGCCCTCCTTATATGTAACCAAAGGGTCCCCCTTATAGGAAGAAAGCCAGAGGGCCCTTATAGGTAGTATCTGTTGTATAGTATATATTCTCTATTGTCTTAATAAACCAATCTCAACAAACCTGGGACCTTTTTGTCCCACTGACCTCTGAATATTGATTTCTGTATATGTGTGTATGTATATTATATAAATATATCTCTACACATACCCATATATATATTTACTTATACATACTTGCCAACAGTATCAGAGCCTCCCTCCTTATAGGTAGGGAGTCAATGAGACCCCTGTAGGTAGCCAGAGAGCCCCTATTATTGGGAAACAGAGCCCCCTTTATAGATAGTTTCTCACATTGACAGCAGTATGTATCTCTGTGGAAGTGAGGGACATACATGACAGCAGTATGCATCTTTATTAGAATGAGTGACGGACATGAGAGCAGTATATGTATCTCTATGGAAGTGAGAGACAGACATGACAGCAGTATGAATCTCAGAGAAAGATAATGGGTAGGTGCGCACAACCTTCAGTGGTGATTACACAGCTATAGTGATAGCAGTGGCCAGAAAGGCCCTCAGTTGGTGTATGGGGCCTAAGCAAGGATCAGAGAGTAAAATGAAGTCAGTATGAGGGATAGGTGTATAAGTTGTGTGTAGGTGTGCAGCTCTCAAAATGGAGTGTGGCCCCCTGTAACAG
>CM070036.1:87022269-87032715 GCA_036250615.1 Ptychadena robeensis | reverse complement strand
TTCGATCGGGCTTGGTTGATCGGGCTATTTATCGGGCTGTGTATGGCTAGCATAAAGGAAACAGTGGCCCTTTTGTAGTTACTATGCACCATAAGAATAAAGTAGAACTTTGTAGTCACTGAAAGGGGACAGACCGAAAACGGGGAAACTGACCTAAAGTCCGCTGTATTAGTGGCAGGGAGTTAAGTGTAGAATTGTGGGTCTAGCACAGCACTGCGGGCATCTGCTGATTCTACCCATCTCCGAACAGAAAATTCCGGGTCCCCTCATGAACACCTGGTCTTTGTAGATGTGCCTGCCGTAGTTGAACTTCTGCTACACTTTCTTGAACTCCCGGTGCATGCGGTTGCCTTTCCATCACCCCCGATGGGTTTTAGGCGAGGCTAAGTACTCCCATACAGTCTCATCGTAAATATCTTGCCGGATCTCTGACATGTAATCGTAGAGGTCCTCCGGCACATAAGGGAAAGCATACCCGTACTCCAACTTGTGCTGGAGTTGGGACAGCCTCGGGAGCTTTTTCTTGTCACCTCGGCCTGAGGGCAGGTAAGAGTTTGGGGCCAGGGTGCCACACATGGCCTCGGCCCAGGCCTGGGATACCGCTCAGGTGGGATCAAAGGGGCCTTGGGGGTACATGGGCTTGTGGGGTTCCTCAGGCAACTGCCAATGTTCTGCTTGGGACACAGTAGGCTCAGGTCGGGGCCTAGCAGATCCCCTTACCACTCTCTGCATGGTCCAGACTGGAGATGGACGAGCAGGCTGATGGTGCTTCCACGACAGGGCCCTGCCAGGAAGGTGAAGAGGTATTGGGTGCATGCCGGACCTGCGACTGCACCGGGACTCCGCAGGGGAGACCTTCTGGCTGCATTAAGTGTAGATTCAGCAGGCGATGGATCACTCGCAGCTGACCCCATGGGTTTGGGATCAACAAGCGGCTGCTTGGCCTCGGCAGTCAGCGAAGTAGCTGGTGTACACTGAGGCTGCCAGGATTGCTAGTTCTTAAATGCTCTGCTCCTGTGAGGGCTCGTGTTTAGGCCTCATGCAGAAAAGCAAAAGGTGGCCAATAGCTCCCGGCAGTGGGCATACTCTGCTACGAGTTCCTGGACCCCATGGCGGGTTATCAGGGCCAGATTAGCAATCTAAAAGTGCAGGCCTGTATCTAGGGCACGGTCCTATCTTGGCAGCTGGTGTAGCAGCAGAGCTTAGTGTGATCAGCTAAGCAGGCAGTACCAAAGAGCAGAGAGCGTGTGGTCAGTAGGGGCACTCATTTAAAATATTTTTCTGACTATAAGACACCGAAAGTTTTGGAGAGAAAATTGGGGGGAAGAGACAGCTATTCACATATCAAGTTAATATACAGAATGTTCCAGCAAAGTAGGCATGGACCATGCAGTAACCCCCCTCCCCCAGAGCCATATGCCAGTGCCAGGAGGGAGGTCTTTGCTGCAGCAGAGTGTGCTGAGATGAAATGTTAGAATGTGTCTATACACCAGTACTCATTCTATGAACACACTCACCAACTTATGAAGAGACACATTTTACAATCTGGCACTGAACTACTTACCCACGAGCCGCTATTTACATGTGGGAGGAGATATGAGTCTTTGTCACAAAATGAATTTATTGCAATGCAGAATATTAATGTAAATACACAACTCATGCTATCTAATTGTAAAATGTCTCTTTCCATAAGTTTGTGTTGGTGTGTTCAGAGAATGGGTACTGCTAGTGCTATTGCAGAAAAGATTGTCTTGGCAGTGTTTTTTTTGGCTTGGCTGGAGGGAATGGAACAAATGTCCATTGATTTTAATGGTAAAAAGTGCATCTTATTGTCCACTGTCGCAGAACAGGCTCCTCCCAGGCACTGCATGATGATAATATCTTATTTCATTATTAGTGGAAACAAATGTATATTTGTTGTTTAAGTCACGAACATGCAGGTCAATGAGTCAACCCCCCAGCCTCTTCTGTGTCATTAATGATCAAGTTAATTTCTGCCATTAAACCATGATTGCAGTTTACCTGTGGTAAATCAAATTGATTGGACTTGGTTTGACAAGGGACATGCCTCCTTAACCTTCTGAACGTCTAGCCTGAGTTAACTCGGGCTGAGTTTCATGCATCATGAAACTCGGCCTCAGTTAACTAGAGCCACGCTCTAGGTCTCGCCGGCTTTCTGCGGTTTCACCGGTGACACGAAGGGGGCGGGGGTAGGCGGCGCCATAGACCTCCGTCTAACTGAAGGGGCTTCGCTTTCTTTCAGCATAAGTCCGGCGTCTCCAGTGACGCCGGACTTATGTTTACTACCTCCAGCTGAGCAGGCAATCGCGGCGGAGCATATTGTGCTCCGCCGCGATTGCCCGTGGCACGGTTATGAAAAAACCGTGCAAAGGCTGAAATGCTCAGGTTAAAGAATGTCTTTTAACGGATAGTACATGTTAAAAACCAAGCAATAGTCGCCTTGTCAAACTAGCATATACTGTAGTATTTCATTCAAAATATTTCTCATGAATAGAAATTTTTGACCATATTAAACCATAAACCAAATAATGAAACATAGTAAAAAATGAAGAGCAACTTATGGATGAGCTGTTCAGGGGAGGGGGAAAGGGTCTCTAAAGTGGTCTTGGGGGGAGGAGGGAATAAGGAGCCAATCTATAAACTAAGCGATAAGCTCCCCATATACGTTCCGATTTTTCGTACAAATTTTGCCCGATCGGTCGGGGTGATCGATCGGGAGAATAATCGAATGGGGAATTATGTACCCGACCGATTTACGATTTCTCAAAATCGGCCGAAAAATGGGTCGGGAATGCTAAGGGCCTGTCCTTAAATTTTGGTCGATCTGCTGTTAATAAAATATTGTCAGGCCTATCGATCGGTGATAATTCGAATTCTGATGCCAGCCGACCGATCAACCATAATAAGTGAAAATTGAATGACCCGATCGGATGAAAAATCAGTCGGGAGTAAAATCGGAACGTGTATGGAGGGCTTTAGAAATGGAGTGTTTTATACCAGCTGTTGTAGACCAAAAGTGTGTGGAGAGAAAATCTTCTGCATGTGTCTTTGGTCACACTTAACTGGCCTGTGGGTAACTGGTGGTGCAGGTAGCCGGGTCCTTTACTCCTGGTAGAATACAATATTTCTGGGGATTTTGATGGCCCACTACAAAAAAAGGCTCATGGAGAGGCTCCCATGAAAAAAAGTTTCCTTTATTAATAAAGATCTGTTTACATCTGTTAAAACATCAACGCTTCACTCTTATGCTTAGGGTTTCGTGACTCGGTCACTTCCTCAGGATAGAAACAGTAGTGCAAAGGGTCTGTAGAACATAAGATCAATCTGTTACCATTGTGTGTGTCGATACTTTTTTAGAGCATTAGCTAACAGATGCATGGTACATAAAATAACAATGCATGTTGTTATCATAAATACAGTAACAGCATTATTGTAGGGTATTATAGTTATTTCCACATTGGTCAATTAATATATCGTACAATCATGAGTTGCAAGAGGCATATAAAAACATTCCTAGTGCCAAACATGGTATAGCTTGGGGCATATCGAATTCATTAATGACGCATACTATACATAAAAATTGATGATAAAAAAGGTGTGTGTGTGTATATATGTGTGTATATATGTGTGTGTGTGTGTGTGTGTATATATATATATATATATATATATATATATATATATATATATATATATAAATAAAAATTTATTAAAGACACATGATATGCATACAGGGTATAACTTAGTATCTAAAAAATAAATCATTATAGTAGCAAGATTTGCTTTCAATGGAAAAAACATATAGTATAAGACCTGTCTATATACATACAATTCCTAGGTAAATTCAAAAGGTTGATGTATAAAGATTGAAATAACAGTGTTTATTTCAGCATTTGTATTTATATGTCCTTCCTTTGTGTAGTTCAGCATACAGTGAGGTTTCTGAACAAACTGTCAAGGTAAAATCAGGAATTATCATTATTATGCCCATTTATTGTCTTTTTAGTGGGTGCAACAGTAGGAATAATTTCTAAATTACCTTTGAATCTGGAACTGGAATTTTAAATGGACCAAAATTCGCACTCGGAGCATGGTGACACTTTTTCCTACAGCGCATGTGTGGGGGCTTCTGTTATAGAGCTAGTGCTTGTACTTAAGAATACTGTTTTGGGGGTGGGTTATTACAAATAGTATAAACTTAAAGCTTTACTTAGTGTATGTTTCGACTGCGTTGCCTGGTCCATTGATAAAGGTAAGAAAGTGACAGAAACACCACCCAAATGGACCGGGAACAGCATGGGGATGATGTCTGGATGCATCTTGGACTCCCAAGTCGCTACTGGGAACCAGTTGGTCCAAGTTGTACACCACTTTTACAGACTGACAAAAACACACCCCAAAAAATAAATTATACAGGAAAAATGACACTAGATGCGAGTGCCTGCAGTTAAGTTGTTGCTCTAAAACATGATATGTGAGTGCCTGCAGGTGAGCATTAGTCCATACTGTTCAGCCACTTCCTGATCTATCTTCTCCGGGCAGCAGCTAACTCAGGTTGATTGTGTGAAGACAGGCTTCTCTCTCCTCTCTTCACAAAGTCTCACAGATGTGACGCTGAGGTCACATCTGTGAGACTCAGACAAAGGGGCTTATGGAAGAGAATTCCCAGTAACCCCTGCAGCTTGTTATGTCCTGCCTAGGGGAGACGTAACACAGTGGGAGGGGCTGTCTCTAAAAAGACACCAACAACCATGCCACGTTCAAAGTCACTTAAATCACCTTTCTTCCCCATTCTGATGCTCAGTTTGAACTGCAGTTGTTCGTCTTGCCCATGTCAACATGCCTAAATTCATTGAGTTGCCACCATGTAATTGGCTGGTCAGTTATTTGCGGCAATGAGCAGTTGGACAGGTGTGTCTAATAAAGTGGCCGGTAAGTGTATACACTCTGGATGTGGAAGAGTCAAAACAAGTGTCAACACATACCTTGTGTGGTGCATTTTAAAGTCCATTAAAAAATATTTTGAAATTGCCTTTATCAGCTCAGCCCTACTGTGGTGGAGTTGAGCAATCCAGCCCTTGTTCGTTTTTATCAAGTCAACTTATCAGTGGACAAGCGGATACACTTATCTGTTATAATGCCACCAGCAGCACTAAATATACGCTCAGCTAAAACGCTGACGGCAGGGCAGACCACCAACTCCAAGACGTAGAGCACAAGTTCGTGCCACATTTCCTGCTTGGACACCCAGTAGTTGTTCGGCACTGAGGGATCATTTAAGACGCTGACACGGTCTGCTATGTATTCCTTCAAAGTCTTCCAAAACTTTTCCCTCCTTGTACCACTAGGCACCGCTCTAGGGTGAGGATGCTGGTGGCGTGTGATGAAAGTGTCCCATGCCTTGGATAGTGTTGCCCTTTGTTGGAATGCTGTGTGTTCCCCTTGTCTCTCTTCCTCGGTAGCCTAAGAAAGTACAGACTGTGTCGGGCGCATTGTCAGATAGAAAATTTTACTCGTCCTCTGTGCAACAGGAATGAGAAGGATGAACACCCAGTAATCCATGTTATCTAAAATACATATAACGCGAGGGTAACTGGAAAGGCAGCCTAACATGAAGTCAGCCATGTGTGCCAGAGTACCAACAGGCAAGATGTCGATGCCGACATCTGAATGACTCCATCTCCTCCTACTCTTCCCATCCATGTTGAACAGATGTAATTAAAGTTAAATGGGTACTACTGCCCTCTGTAGCAGAGGCAACAGGCTGCAGCAGATCCTCTTCCTCCACTTCATGGTCCAAGTTATGCTGTGAAGCCAAACTGGGGGTGGTCTCGCTATCACACTGTTTCATCTCCTCCCCATTACCTTGTCTGTCACAATCAGAACGTCCTTCATTGTTAGCAGTTATCGTTTAAGTAGACACCACAGTGGGATGTTTACACTGATGATAGCATTTTTACCACTAACCATCTTTGTGGATTCATCAAAGTTTTTAAAATTTCACATAGGTTTGACATCAATGCCCACTCCTCGCTTGTGAATAGTGGCAGTTGACTAGAAAGTCGTTGACCATGTTGCAGCTGGTATTCAACAATTACCCTCTGCTGCTCACAAAGCCTGGCCAACATGTCGAAAATAGAGTTCTAGTGTGCTCAGGTCGTACAACAGTCGGTGAGCTGGAAGCTGCAAGTGCTGCTGCAGGGTTGACAGACAAGCTGAAGCTGTGGATTACTTTCTGACATGGACACGCAAGCCTTCACTAGTAGCTTTTGCAAATTGGTGAAAGTTCAAAATTAAAACATTGGCTAGGTTATATGTTACAGAACTTATATCGGGCGGTGAGTCCTCTGATGTGTGACTGCATCATTGATTTTCTTTTTTCTGTACCATATGTATATGATTGTTCAACTGAAAATTTCAATAAAAATGTTTACAACAAAAAAAAACATTGGCTAGGCATGGAAACTTGGAGGTTACCAAGTTTCATTGCCGCCAACAAGTAATGACCATTGTCAGCCACAACCATGCCTAGTTGTAGACTTATTGGTGAAAGCCACAGCTCAGTCTGGTACACCATACCCTGCCACAGCTCTGCAGTGGTGTTCTGTTTGTCTCCCCCCCCTGCTGTCGCTTCCCCACAGCAGTGCTACACTGCTTCCAGCTAGAGACTGATGGCTGTTGGAGGTGGAGAAGGCGGAGCCAGTAGCATAGCTGTTGGCGGAGACCCTGATGTAAGTAGGGCCTGTAATCTTGGTTGTGGGTATCCAAGGGTACGACTCACTCCCGGCCTCCACAACATTCACCCAGTGTGTAGTCAGGGAAATATAGTGTCCCTGGTGAGGTGGACCTTTCCAGTTACGGTGTTGGTCAGGGCACAGGTGATATTCTGGGACACATGCTGGTGTAAAGCGGGCACGGCACATCATGAAAAATAGTGGTGACTGCGTGACGGCTGCCCACATCAGGCTGCGGAAGGCCTCAGTGTCCACGACCCTAAATTTCAAGGGCCAGTAATTTTGAAAGTTGCGCATTTAGGCATGTGGCCTGTGGGTGGGTATTTGCGCTTGCATTCAAAGCCTGTTTTATCAGCATTTGAACGCTGCTCTGGCACAGGGAAGTGGATGTAGATCCTGCTGGTTGATGTGAAGGTCCAGGCGCAGGGAACGGGGCATCTGGGCGAGCGCCTTTGGTGGGATTTGCCAGCAGTGTGTTACACAAGGGAGAAGGGGGCAGCGGTGTGACATGCAGATATATATTGTGGACCCAGGCTTCCAGGGTGCTTGTTTGCCATATGGTGGATTATCTGGTGGTGGTGAGGTTGCTAGTGTTCACACCCCGGCTCATTTTGGTACTGCACAGGTTGCAAACTACCACTTTTTTGTCGTCGGCACATCCCTTTAAGAAATGCCATACTGCAGAACACCTACCCCTTGGCAAGGTAGATTTCCACGTGCAGGCCTTTTTTGTGTGGCTCGACTTCTCCCTTTTGCAACACCACTGCCTCTCACAGCCTGTTGTAGTGCTGCGGACCCCTTCCCCTTTGTACTGCTGTTCTTGCTCTGCTTTTCATCTTACCTTGTTGGGTCAATGACCTCATTGTACGTCTCCTCTTCCTCCCTCTGCTCATCTTCCTGACTTGACCTAAACATAAACAAAAGGGTTTGGCAACTGTATCTCATCATCATCTACTTTGTGAACCAATGATTGCAGATCACCATCGTCCTCTTCTTGTGAAGGCTCAAGACATTGGGAATCCGGGCACAATATCTCGGGTCCCTCCTCCAGTGTGCTGGGTGATAGGGCCAAATCTAATTGTGGCACTATAAAGAGCTCCTTACAATATCCGACTGTGGGATCACTTGTTTGGCAAGCCTCTACATGGTGGGAAAAAGGAGGATTTGGTTGACCAGGCTCTTGGCAAGAGACTGGACCTGGTGGAAGAGAGGGTGGTGCTTAACAGACTGGAACCATTATCTAACTTGGCTAACTTGGACATGAAGCTGGGTACAGTGGGTGTTTTTTTCTGGTGCACTGGCAGCAGGAACAGTTTCCAGGGCCACTGCCTCTGCATGCACCATCACGCCCACTCACCTATCTCTTATTGCTAACCTTCTTCATATTGATGCCGGACTGTATATGTCAATAAAAATACCAAAATATGGCCAGTAAATGTGCTCCAGTCAGATTCAGTTCATTTTAAAGTCCAGGAATGTTTTGGTGATGTCTGTATATGTCACACAAAAAGGCCACAACATGCACAGTATATTAAGCCCAGGTAATTGTATGTGAACTACAGTCGCTGTTTTAGAACACTATATGTCCCAAAAAAGCCCAGAACATGCACAGTTTATTGTGCCCAGATGAATGTTGTCTAACAATCAGACTGCCAAACACACACTAGAATCCTTAAAAGGACTTTTGGATCTTTGCTAGATGTGAAAACTATGAAAATCTGCGCACATTAATCTATTGTGTTCCAGTCAGCCAATCACTGTAATATCAGCACCTGAGATGGCTACTGGCATGGCAGTGAGGGCTTTAAACCAGTATGCTTCTCTGGATTTCAGGTGTTGAAATGTGCTGTGTCTCTCTTTGTATGCTATGTGCTTGAGAGGGTTGACCTTTAGTACTTTGTTGTTTTTTTGGTGAGCAAGTAAATGTGAAACGCCATGCTCTTTCTCCTGTGCTAGTCTATTCTGACAGGTTCTGAGTAGCCCTTCCAATATCACATAGGCAGTCTAGCATATATCAGTTGATGAATGTTTTTAAACTATGCACTTCTCCACTGGATTGTGATTAGAAAAATGTCTTCCTATTTGCTATCACAGCACATGTGAGACATTTCGAGGATGCACATTTTAAGCTCCCTGTGCCAGATCTTTTTGAATGGTGGTTGTTTTTTGGTTTTATTGGTTTTCAGAAAAAGTTAAGCAATACGCATTTTAGTGAGGTCAAACAGACCTAATGAAAACAAGTTGCGTAGGTACATAAGAGTTTACATTGCAAACTAAAACAGAAGGTTATGGGGGTGTGGCCTGGCCGGCAAGGGAGAAGAAGCGTTTTCTTAGAACTCTGCTGCTCTCCCTTTTAAAACTGCTTAAAAAGGACTTTTAGCTTCAGCCTTCTCTGCCCATTAAGGACCTACCACCCTCTGATGAGATCCCACAGTCTGCGACCACCACCGGGGATTCGCGCGATTGACAACAGCGCCGTTCCTCCGTGCGCCCGGCCGGCCGCCATTAATTGAGGAGCTCCGGAATCGCCCTGAGCCCCCAGGATCAACAAAGTCCCCCTCTGGCAGCACACAGTGGACAGTGACCCCCTTCCCAGGTCCCTGAGAGGCGCCAGGGGCATTTGTGCAGAGCGGCCGAGCGTACCACTGGGGACTGTCTGCAACCTTGGATGTCCATATTTTTTAACTTTGACTCGCACGTGCAATCTGGCCCAAAATCCAGTCTGAGGCTGCGGCCTAATTGGCCATAAGGCATCCAGCCCTAACTGAGGCCTACTCACATTGTAAGGATCGTCCAGGCCTGTACCAGCTCACTACTGGACATTTGATTATCATCTCTGTACGCCCGGCTGAAAATCAGGGCCAAAGCTGCGGCCTTCTACAACTATACTGCATCTTTGAGCTCTACGAAGAGTCACCTGTCACACCACATCCAGGGTTTTTATCCCTAATCCACAGAGGGCCTCAAATCTAGTCCAAGTATCAAGTTTTGTATTGGGTTATGCCCCTGTGCTACCCCAAGATGATGTTTTCTTAAACCTCCACTGAAGCATGGGGGAGAGTTAAGCACCTATAAGAAGCTATAATGGGGAATCCTCCACGCTAGACCAAATCGTCCAAACCACCTAGAACACTCAGACCCCCAAAAATATTCCTGCGATGTTCAAATTACAGTCAGCAGATAAATCCCCTGTCTCCCCAGCCTCCAATGCCTCCACGAGTAGCAGAGATGGCCCGGATAACGCCATGGAAGAAGAGGTGCCGGCATACATCCATAACCTGCCTCAAAAGAGCTGATTTGATCTCGCTCTCAGAGGAAATTAAATCTGATATTAAACTGGCACTGACATCTGCCATCGCTGACTTGAAATCTGAAATAAGCACTGTTACTAAACGGCTTTCCACAGTAGAAGAAGTCCAAACACTTCAGGATGAAGATATCAAGGGGATTAAAGGCACGCTTAAATCCCACAGCAATCTTCGATTTTCATATAGACAGATGTGTGGATGATATCGACTACAGGGGCAGGAGACACAACCTGCGCCTCAGAGGCCTCCCAGAAGAAATTGATGCAGCCAACCTAGCTACAGCAGTACAAACCATGTTTAATAATCTGCTAGAAAGACCTCCTGACACTCCTATCCTGTTCGAGAGGATTCACAGATCCCTCCGAATGAGATTCCGACCCCCCCCC
>CM070036.1:86988408-87008093 GCA_036250615.1 Ptychadena robeensis | reverse complement strand
CGGCAGCATGATCTCTCTCGGGGAAAGGGGGGGCAGCAGAGGGAGTGCTCGCCCAGGGAGCCCTGAGTGAATGTCATTCAGTGACAAATTTCAGTGACAAAGTCAGTGATACAATTTGTAAACACATTTCCGATATTTCGATATACATTTCTGTTGTTTCGATATACATCTATATTGCGATATGTATTGATATTGAATTATTGTCCAGCCCTAGGCTGGCTTATTCACAGCTCACTTATCATAAAATAAATGGGTGGCTGTCCCAGAAATGATCAATAGGTGGCAGCAAATACAATCTACTGTAATCTAACATTGCTAAGCATATAATCACTCACTGCACATGTCTATATGGTGAGATCAATCCAGAACAATAGATAATGGTTTTTCAATGCTGAAAATGTATCAAAGTACAGTCTGAAAGGAAACGAGATTAAATCACTGACGTGTTTGACTCTGAGGGGCATTGAGTACATTAGGTTAGTGAAGGCACACTTTAAAGAATGTTTGTGGTCCTGGTGGTCTGGACCATAAGACCCTAATTAGTCTATCAACACTTTCCAGAATTAATTATTGATGGTGTGTATAATAATTTCCTTTTATCTCATCTTCTGCTTCTGCCCCCACGTATCTCGTCTTATAGTTCCACCACCTTTAAGGAACCTACACTGTCTCATCCGGGTGTCTAAACCCTCACATGCTATGTTGTTTTTACCTAAAAAAGTTGCTTCCTTGCTTGTAGTGAATTTCCTATGAGCCAAGTTGTCACATAAATCAAAAGCTCAATCAGCCAGGAATAAGGGTCGGTGCTTCATTTTCAGATTTCATGTAAAAAAAAAATGTTAGTTTCTGCATAAACTTACCTTTTCTACCATGTTACCAATCTTTCATATTTGTCTTTGTTGTTTATCTGTTTAGCCAGATCAATCTCATTAACAATTCTTTACAATCTCTTTGTTTTGCTGAAAACATGCTCTTCCTTATGTTACCCCCTCTCAAAAACAAGCTTTAAAGGTGCTCATCTAACAAGCAGTTACAGCATCATCTTAGGAGCTACATTGTTGGGACCTTGTGTGTATAGATGAGGGTAGATGACAACTCTCTGCATGACACATGCTCCACCACTGGTTTCAAACAAATACTTGTGATGATCTTTTACTCTTGATTGTTATATGCTGCATCCGGAAGGTATTTAAAGCGCATCACTTTTTCCACATTTTGTTATGTTAACAGCCTTATTGCAAAATAGATTAAAATCATTTTTGGTAAAGCTCATGTCAGAGCACAAACCAATCATAAAGTTAAATGAATTGTCTGTAGGCCTCCTAGACAGGATTGTCTCGAAGCACAAATTTGGGGAAGGTTATAGAAAAATCTCTGCTGCTTTGAAGGTCCTGTTGAGCACAGTGATCATCCGTAAGTGGAAGAAATTCAAGAACACCAGGACTCTTTCTAGGACTGGCCATCCCTCTAAACTGAGCTATCGGGGACAAAAGTGGTGCTGAATAGAGGTGCGTCTAAGCCTTTAATAGCCTCAATGTAACAAATGAAAATCCTGGAAAGAGGGGCAATCATGGATACTCTGTTGCTGAATCACAGTCCAAGAGAGCGTAATCATAGTGTAGGAGCCCCCCTCACTATCCCTTTGTGTTCTGTTACTCTACCAGTCTCCACCTTAGGAAAAGCTGGGAGTTATTTACCCGGTTAATAAGCTAAGAGCTAGGTAAGCTCCAAAAAAGTTCCAAATATATATATATATATATATAAAAACACAAAACCATGAACGAAGCTCATAATATAAATATTACAGGTATAAAGAGATGGTCTATTCACCCCTAATATGTACAAATCTACCTGTATATATAAAAAGAAAGGAAAAAAAAGAAACAATGGAAACAAAAATATAACTCAAGTAAAAACAAAAGAACATAATAAACCCAATTCATACAAAAACCTTGAGAGAAGCAGCATCCACAAAAGATACCGCTTTATATCCCTAGATCATAGCCATCAAAAACATTTAAATGGGAACAATGTAAAAAGCACAGAAGAAAAAAAAAAGGAGGGCCCTCAAAGAAAGGATCATTTTCAAACAAGCTGTTAAGGGGGGTGTGGTGGGTGTCTACATGCCACTTGAGCATAGTCAACGGCATTCAGAACAACTATCCGACTCCACCACATACAAATGTTTAGGAGGTGACCCTATAGTGAGCTTTAGAATGGATCTCCAGATTCTTTCACCACCTTCCCAACGTTCACAAGGGTGAGACACCTGTGAAAGGTCAGCCAATAGTAGCACCTATTGTCTTGCTTTTAGAGCCTCTAAGCACTTTAGTCGACTTTTGGCTTTAGCCCTTAGTGAAGAGATTAGAGAGCTATCTAAGAGATACCAAGCAGGTAATACAAAAATTGGAGAAGCATGTGATGAGTGACAATGACACCTGGCTTATAGCCGATGTGTGCTCTTTACTCCTCGATTCCCCATACAGTAGGCATTGAAGCTGTTAAATACCATCTGACCAAATTTTCCCTGTATAGTCCTGAGCTTACAGGGGTTCATTCTGGATAGTTTAATTTTTCTCCTGAACCACAATTATTTTTTGTTGTATTTTTTGTTTTGATAAGAACTACTACCTACAGATCAGGGGAGCATCCATGGGGGCCAAGTTTTCCCCCATGTATGCGAACCTGGTCATTGGCTACTGGGAGGAGACCTTTTTATATAATTCGGACAATCCTTTTTGTAGACAAATGACCTTTTACAGTCGATATATTGATGATCTATTGATGGTCATTTATAAAGATTTGGGTGGAAAAACTTTTTGCTTTGTATCTTGACAATTATTTCAATTTGAGTTTCACTTTTGAAACAGACTAACATCAGATTCATTCTTGGGATCTCACCCTTGGCAGAGGCAACTTGGTCACCCCTGGCATGCATAGAACTAATGTCACTTTACAAAAAGCCAATAGCAAAAGATACACTCCTTTATGCACACAGTTGTCATTCAAAACATACAGTTAGGGCTCAGCTTATACAACTTAAGAGGAACTGCTCTGAGACAGATGATTATATGAGGGCTAGAAATTCTTTTATTCAGGATCTACAGCAGAGGGCATATTAAAAGAATCTAATTCATGAAGCAGTTAGCGTGGAGTGTAAGTGGACCACATGGACAGAGACACATTGTTGGCTGATTGGAAAGTAACCACTTCAAGGAATTAGCCCGATCGAGGTAGATCCCAGGTAGCATTTATTACCAATAAAAAAACAATTTCTCTTAAGTTTGCTATATTGTGAGAAAATACTTACTCATTTTGAATAAGGATTCCAACCGTAGACATATCCTGACCCAAGGTACTCGATGTACCCCTAAGAAAGCACCCACTTTGGGCAGCATACAGTCGCCCAGTCTTTAGAGAAGTCCAGTCAATACGACCTTTTCAAATGCAACACGCAGCTGTTGGAGTATTTGATTTCCTGCATTGAATGCAAAGTTCAGTATGTCAGAAGGACTATTAGAAGGCTGTCTGATAGACTGCGGCTACTTCTGTTGCTGTACATTTTAATCAATTTCGTAGTGGGAGTGTCAGGAGTCTGAAAATTCAGGGAATCAATAAAATCAACATGGGCCCTAGAAAAGGTAGTAAGTTCCATAAGCTAGCTAGACCGGAAATCTTTTGGATTTATACTTTAGGTACACGTTTTCCTGGGGGCCTCAACCACAAGTGGTAGGTGAATCATTTTTGGCAATAGGGGTCTTCTATGCCTGTAGATATTGGGAACCTTCTTTTTTACCCAACATGGGCATTTTGATAGCTAGGGGGCCAGATGAATATGCTTGTCATTTTGATACAAGTTTATATTCATTTTTTTGTTATTTTGTTTATACTTAAGGCACTTTAAATGTTTCTTTCGTTTATATGGCTTTTCAAGAGCCGATTTAATATTTGTACAACTTCTAGTATTTTAAAATAATTAAAAAAGAATTAATAATCTTATAAATAATAGTGATGGTAGAGTGCAGATGTAAGTCTGTTGCTCCTTCGTTGTGACCTCAATTTGATGTACCACCTTTTAGCTCTCATTACTATGTCTTGGGGTTTCTTGGACCCTGGATCTCGATTTCGATTCAGACTAAGATTACCAGTGAACGTTTATTAATTAGAAAAATTTTATATCTTTTTTAATGGTTTCATAACCATGTAACGATCATATAAATTTACAGATTATTAACTAGTTAAATTGAATTACTTATGTATATATTCATGGGCTCTCTGTTCTCTCCTGCTGGAGTGTAGTCCCTATATCATAGCTTGTTTTTTGATAGCTATGATCTATGGTGCGTTCTCTTTCATGGAAGCAGCTCCTTTCGTGGTTTTTGTATGGATTGGGTTTATGATGTTCTTTTGTTTTTACTTGAGTTATATTTTTGTTTCCAATGTTTCTTCTTCTTTTTTCTTTTCTTAACTATCAATAATTAACTACCAGCTTCTCCTAAGGTGGAGACTGGTAAAGTATCAGACCAGGAACTCTTCATTTGTTTATTTTTCCTGTATAAATAAAGAGCAAAACATGTCAGAGGGGGGTCTCACTGGCTTCTGCGCGTGATGGTATGGTCTGTTTACACATCCTCCGGTGCAGAGGCTGAACGTACTGGACTACGTGTGTTTGTCTATATGTTCTTTATCATAACTATAGGCCTGTGTGAGCAAACATGACCATAAGTTCTTAACAGAACTATACCTGCTAGGTATGATCAGATTAAATGTACTATGCTTGCTTAACTTTTTAGGTTAAGGCTAAGTTAACACTTTCGGTTCTCAAGCTACTTTCAGCTACAAAACCAACAGTGTGCTCCCTCAGCCACGGGAGAAACGACTCCCTGTGAACTTGTGCAAAAAAAGTGCAGGCATTCACAGGTCGTCTAATTAAGGACCCCATAGTGGTCCTATCGGACGGCAGCCTGAAAACCGACTGGTGGACGCCTAATGTGGTATCCACCTGTCGGTCACGTTAAACTGACATTTACCCGGCAGTTGAAAACCACCAATGTAAATGGGCCCTTAGTAAACCAGTACTTCCCTCATGTTGTTCAGGTGCCATAGTTATGCTGCAGACTTTGTATTCCTTTTTTCTGCTTTGTCTTCTTTCAGCTGCTTGAGAAAGATCCAATTTCTGGAACTTCTTCCTCTGACCAGCAAGACCACCACATTCTCTAGCTTGATGAGACCGAAAAGCAAAAACGCACCACAAGTATCCTAGGAAATCTTAAGAAAGTTCGCTGTAAAAATCAACATTTGCCCTGGGCCTCTAAACTGCAAAGCCTAGGCTCACAAAATGAAGTGAATGCTGTGAAAAAAGTTCACAGTATAATAAACAAATACTTCACTATATCCCAAATGCAAAAATATTAATTTAACAGTTGAACCTGGCTTGCCATTAAAAAAGGGGAGTTATTTCTTATTACCGTTTCGATCTTGTGTCCACAGCAATATCTTTCCTTATTGGTGTAACAAGGCAGAATATTACCACGTATTATAAGACGGTGGTCAATATTCAGCCTTTTTCCTCCTAGCTGGTGGTATTTACCCTCAGTTCTAACTCGGCTACAATATTTAATAGGTATTACCAGGAATCACTTGAAACCTATTTATATAAACATCTCTTTGAAACATAGACCCGCACTCCTTACAGACGGCTTTTCCACTAATCCACAGTTTAAAGTTTTTTCATACACCATGTAATATTCTTTTCCTGGCTTTTCCTCATGACAGAGGTACATCGGATCAGTTCTGACCTGCAACCCCTCAGGACCTCCTCCTTAGAATTTATATTAACTTCCCCATGTTCCGTAATTAGACAAGCAAAAATAAACTACAGGGAAGAAACTACCACTGTCATAGGGAGATGCCAGGAACGGAAAATTAGGGTAAGTATGAGACAACAATTTTGCGTATTCCTGCCAATTCTCATGACTGTGGTTCGTCAGGATGTAACCAGCACAATCCAAGGGGGAGGGATAGCCAAAAACACAGATGGTACAAAAACAAACCGTTTACAGAGGCTGATAGAACAGAATCTGCAAATAGGAAAACGGACCGGGAGGCCACATCCAGACAGTAGTGCTTAATACAAGTGTTACGAAAACACCAGTTCCAGAGGCCAGTTCTCTCTAGGAATTTTTCTTTTTAAACCGTGGTCTGGACCACCATAACACGAAGTCTTTCAGGACTTACAGTTTGACTTTCCAAAAGAGACGTTGCTGGAGTCCCTGTGTATAAAGGTGCAAATATACCCTCTTATTTCAAGACAAGAATTTGTTGCTTAACCTTCTGAGCGTTTAGCCCGAGTTAACTCATGCATCATGAAACTCCGCCCCAGTTAACTGGAGCTACGCTCTAGGTACCGCTGGATTTCTGCGGCGGTCGGAAGCATCAGCATGTATGCCAATGCTTCCGGGTCTGCCCTTGATCGCACCAACGTCGAAATGCTCAGAAGGTTAAAAGAAAGAGGTGTTTATTGTCTCAAAAATAGTATTCAGAAAAGATACAAGAAAATCCCGTATGTGTGTGTATCCCCCTGGGTGTCTGGAATTGTGTGTTCTTTCCAAGTGTCTCAGCTCTTTTACCACTTATATTTAGAACATACTTATTTACACATGGAATACAATATAGAAATACTGTATTTTTCGGACTATAAGACGTTCCTGATCATAAGACCCAGTTTTTAGAGCAGGAAATTAGAAAGTTGTTTAAATCATAGGTGCTAAACCTGCGGCCCTTTGTGCATTTTTCAGCAGCCCCCCCTTGGTCCCCTTGCGGCCCCCAAAACCTAATTTTAATCCACCACCGCTATGTCGACGGATATTTGCAATTTTAAATATTCGCGATATTATGCATTGGGAAGCTTATGGCTTTTTAAATTTGGATTTTATATTCACAATGCGAAAATAAATACCACATGTCACCATTCATTTTGCGAATATATGTTTGCAATAAATCGCCATACACTCAACTTGTGAATATCAAATCGAATATTAGTAGAATTATTCATGAAATATTCTAATTAAAATATCTAATCACTAGAAGATATTGGCAATAATGAGTTTTGTGACCTGTAGAATTGAAAACCATAATGAAATACAACAGTACAGGAACAGGATCTAGTACCATGCCTTGCAGTACCCCATGAGTGGCTAGCCTCTTTTCTAAACACACTCCATTTGCAATGTTTGCAATTTGCAATGTTTCTCACATTGTATCCTTGCTTATTCATTCAGCTCAGTTGAAATAGCCTATAATCTAACAGCATTGCTTCAAAATTCTTCTTACCTTGTTCTCCACACTAATTTGAATCATCTGTCATGCTAACCTTTGATGTTTGCTTTCGTTTTAGAGTGGGGAAAATTAGAACTTCTGCCAGCTCTCAATATCTGAAAAGTAGATTTTTTTTTCCAAATCCTCTTTAAGGTCCACTTCCAACAGAAAAAGGAAACTTTTCACCAGACAGAGTTTTAAAAGCAGTCCCTTTGCCAAACTGGTCATTAATGGTGTTTCCTCTGGCCAGGAGGACACATGTCACTGTGAACCTGAAACCTGGTGGAAGGAAGAAGCTAGAATTTGTCTGCAGCCCTTTACCTGATAACTTGCCATTCTTTTGAGCGTGCCACTTTCTCTTTAGAAGTAGAATTAATCCTAGGGGCAATTTAACCTTACCTGGCCAGTTCTTGGTGATCGGCGGGGTGGGGGGCATGGCAGGGTTTTGGGATTGTTGAGCAGGTAGTTTGTGGAATGCGGCTGAGCCAGTAAAATACATGAGCTCCTGGTTGTTTTGAGTTCTGTCTGCACATGGTTTACGTGTATTCGTCTGCTGCGTTGGTTTAAGTGTCTTTTTGTCGATCTCTACTCATGTTAAGTTTACTTTATCAGGAATACTGGGGAGCCACTGTACATGGTAGGATTGAGGAAACTTTATGGGCACTGCATCTCCTGTTTCCCAGATTGCTTAGGTGTGGGGCATGCTATTGCTTCTTTTAGCCTAACTTTAGCAGACAGCAAATGGCTAACGCACCCATTGCCTGTAAACAAAACGTTGTGTTACTGCAATGCTTTTTATTATACCTCCTATACAATTGTATGAGAGACACTCGCACTGCAATAAGGAAATGCATGCTGCAGTGCTTTTTAATGGTTAAAAATGTTAAAGGTACATGACATGGTACATGCAACATGGCTATTGTGAAAGGGCCATTTAAAGACATCCTTTGCTTCCCTACTATGATGTTTTTTGGGTAGTGGTGGGCGACAGGTGGCCATGGCATAATCCATGTACATGAAATCAAGGAGATGTTACCAAGACATATCCTTGCCTTCATTTTTGAACCTGTTTGTCACTACATACTTTTCATCCTAAGGAGCTACTAACAAGTAGGTCTTTTTTGGGTCTACCTGGTTCTCCCAAAGCAAATTTTTTCTTGCCTTCCCTTCCACCTTTTTGAATTGCTATGTGTTAAATCCCAATAGAGAATCTGCTAGGCTTCTGCTAGAAAGCTGAACATGAAGAGAAACTTCATCTTTCAGCATGACAATGACCCAAAACATACATCCAAATCCACAAAGGCATTGCTTCACCAGAAGAAGATTGCTTTAATAAAATCAAAAAAGTTCTGAAATGATTTATATTTGTCTCATTTTTGTACAGCACAGGAACCTGACATTTTACCAGGGGACTGTAGACTCCACTGTATTAGTGTGACCTTTTGTCTGTATGAATGAGTTGGAAGTTTTTTTTTACGATTGATGACGTCACATCAGGAAGACGGCAGGAAATTTGAAAGTGAATAGCACGAAATCGATTTTCTATGTAGAAACTGCTTTCAATGTGTTGCTATGTACTAAATCTCGCCCAAATAAAGTCTCTGGTATCCCAGATGTGCCCATTTGCAGTTAACTCTCTCTAACCTGGTGTGATTTTACCACATTCATCGCACCAGGTTAGAGAGAGTTAACTGCAAATGGGCACATCTGAGGCACCAGAGACTTTATTTGGGCGAGATTTAGTACATAGCAGCATAGCTTTGTGCCCTGATTTCTGTGTTTTCTTATTAAATAAATTTTTATTTTACACAATTGTTTGTTTCAAACATTATATTCAGGATGTCTATTAGACCCTTGTACGGACATATTTTGGGAAGTTACAGACCTACAACATAAATAAAAATTTACTATTGAAGTCTATGGTGCACTTTTGGTACAGAAATCTGGACCTCAGCAGTGCGCTAGGGAGGTTAATAATGTAACATTACATTATAAAAGGAACAGAAAAATGTAGTGAAAGATACTTTGCTTCAAAAGTTATATCTTAAGCTGGCCATAGATGCTTAGATTTCCCAGAGATCGATTTGTTAAAGGATCATGACCGTCTTTGCTCATAAGATGTTCATTGATTGAAATGTGCACCATTTTCAGGATACAATTTATTGCTGATTTATGCGCCCGAGTGATCAGTGACGTAACTAAAGATGGGCTACACAAAAAAATGCGATTGGAAAATTATGGAGGTGGGATCAGGCCTGCATGGGCCTGAAGGTTAACATCCCTCCTTTTGTGATAGATCAACTGAGAATTACAGACATGGCCATCCTTGCCCGATTGATTTTCCATGCAATCTCTTGTCGTGGGCCCAATTATCATGGGTGGAGACTAACTTGGTCCTCAACCCCACCATTGACTCTTCCACGGGTAGGTCAGCGCTTCCCTATTCGGCCCTTAACCGTGTTAAGACATAGCTTCTGTCACCAACTTATGGATGTCTGACGTGTCCTTTACCCCACAGACAAGGATTGTTCCTTCTACTCACACCCCCACGGTTCCTATAGCAGAATCGATTGCTTCCTTGTCTCACACTGCTTGCTTGACTGCACGCCCAAATCCTCTATCGGCATAAGGTCATTCTCTTCGTCCTCTAAGTCTTGCACCACCTGGCGCCTGAACGAGACCCTCCTCTCTCACCCCCGGGTGGTGGACCGAGTGTCTACGACCATCTCGGATTTCCCTCGTGATCACGCTGAAGACGCCACTCCCTTCCCTGTGCGTTGGGAGGCCTTGAAGTGTGTCCTCCGTGGATCTCTGGGGGTGCACAACTTCAAAAGGAAAAATCGGCCAGTTTTTTAGCCCTATCTGCTACTATCCTCTCATTGGAATGGACACATGAACACGACCAGAGTCAGTCCACCCTGACCCTGCTCCAGGCGAAGCACCTGGAACTTAAACACATGCTAGATTTGGCTTATGTGAAACATAAGGACAGCCTTAGGTGCTCCTTGTATTAACATGGCAATAAGTGCGGCAGGCAGTTGGCCCACTTTATACGTTTAAAGCATTCCTGTACTTTCATCTAACAAATCTCAGACAAACCCTGCTCTACCCTCCACTCTACCTCCTGTATCCTCCAGGCCTTTCAAAACTATTACCATGACCTGTACAACCTTCCCGTGCTGGCGGGCCTCTCCCTCCCACTCAGTGCCCACCCTCTCTTCCTATATACCAGACACCTGATGGGTTTTCTAACCTATGTTACAAACTGTTCAGGGATACGATTTCGGCCCCGCTACTTTCCTCTTTCAATGCTATTGCCCCTGACTGCCCCTTTCCCAAACAGTCGCAAATGGCCATAATTACGCTCATGCCTAAACCAGGAAAAGATCCCTCTTTATGCCCTAGATACCGCCCCATCTCCCTGATCAATACCGACCTCAAAATCTACGCTAAGCTGATAGCGAATCGCCTGAAGTCTTATATCCCCTCCCTGATTCACACGGAACAAGTGGGCTTTGTCCCTTCCCGTGAAGCCAGGGACAAGCGTTCGACAGACTGAGCTGGGACTTTCTCTTTGCGGCCATGCGTCAAATTGGCCTGCCTACCGTACTACTGGCCAAAATACAGGCGTTGTATTCTGCCCTGTTGGCTCAAGTCAGAGTTAACGTGGGCTCTCTAGCCCCATAAAGTTCAGCAACGGCACTCGTCAGGGCTATCCCTTATCCCCCTTTTTGAACGTTATATTGATGGAACACCTGACCAATTCCATTAGGGCAAATCCAGATATTCATGGTGTCCGGTTGGGGACCACCCACCACAAGATGGCCCTATTTGCGGACGACCTCTTTCTGTTTATCTCCAGCCCCCACGTAGCATTTCCAGCCCTCATGCGTGAATTTCGCACCTTTGGTGTTCTTAGCAACTTTAAAGTTAACGCTCAGAAATCGACAGCCCTTACTGTGTCCCTGCCCCATCCGGTCCCATCTCTTCTAGCCGCCTCTTTCCCCTTCATTTGGTCTTCTTTGATTTCGTACCTGGGCCTTCATGTCCCCAGTAACCTCTCCAAGCTTTACTCCCTGAATTATTTGCCCTTGCTTAACTTCACCTTACAAAAATTGAAATCCTGGGCCTTTTCTCAAACATTCCATGTTCGGCCTTTTTAAAATGGACATCCTCCCTTGGTTTTTATATTTATTTCAAACGCTCCAGATTTCTCTGCCCCATGCTTTTCCGTTCACTGAAGTCCGCCCTTTTGGCCTATGTCTGGAGGTCCTCCACGGCCCAAATCCACTTTGACATCCTCACCAACCGCAAGGAACAGGGTGGCGTCACCCTTCCAAATCTAGAATTGTATGATCAACCCGCGCTTTGGATTGGATCTTCTCCCGGGAGGATAAGCTATGGGTACAGCTGGATTCTTCCTTGCTCTTGGTGCCCCCACAGGCCCTGCCGTGGATCCAGCAATGGGACCGGCCCCCTGCTCCAGCCCTACCCTTTTTGGTCCATCTTTTTTTAAGGTGTTGGACTCCGTTCAGCAGCACCACAAACTGTGTCCCCTCCTATTAGCCCCTTAACCCCAATCGTAGGCAACCCTGCCTTTCCACCGGGATGTGCCCTAGATGGATTTCTCTGCTGGTCCCGGAGCGACTTTACACCCCCTCTCGAGGTGTCTGCAAAGACTCTTGCCTACGCCCCCTCACTGAATTAACTCCGACACAGCCTCGGCCCCGGGCAGCTGGCTCCAATACACCTAACTTCATTCTTTCTCCAGACACTGCTCTCTAAGGGCTTTAGTAATCGTGCGACTACCCTGTTTGAGGACATCTGTCTGTCTGAGGCAAAACCTCCCCATACAATCTCGGTCCTTTACTACCTTCTACTGAATGGAGCTCTGTCTACCAAACCCCATAACATTTTGGCCTGGGAGAGAGAATTGAAGCGGTCCCTGGATACGGGGGACCTGCGGAAAATCTATACTTTAACGCACAGGTCTAGTATGGCTAGCGCTGTCCACGAGCTTAACTACAAAATCCTCTGCAGGTGGTACAGGACCCCTCTGATTCTCCACAAAATGTTCCCTTCCTTGCTGGACACCTGTTGGAGGTACGGTTTGGATGTTGGTACCATGCTACACATCTGGTGGTCTTGCCCCACTATACTATCTGCCAAGAGGAATGCCAAGAGGGGAATGCTCCCTTTTTAATGGCCGCTAGGGCCACAATTCCAAGACGCTGGCGCTCCATGACCCCCCCCCCCCCCTACTATCCCCGAGTGGCTTGCTGAACTTAACCTCCTCCAGCGGTTGGAGGAGTTCACTGCCTCTGTAATTGATACCTCTTCAAATTTGTGGCCACCTAGGGCACCTGGGTTATCTTTAAGGACTCCTCCGCAGGGCAGGCGCTCCTTGTTGACTGAGGTGGACAGCCAAGCGGTCTTCCCGACGCCCTGTCACCGTCCCATATCCCCTCTGCTTCTCCTTCAGCTCTTCTGCCTTTCCTCTTCCTTTCTTCTTTCCTTTCCCCCTACTTTCTTTTTTCCTAGTCTCCCCTCCATCCACCCCTTTTTCCCTTCCTTTTTCTCTTTTGTTCCCTTTTTATTGGCCTTTGGACAGATCGGGGCTCAACTGTACCTACAGTAACTACCTAGTGCTCCCCCTGGCAGCATAAATCACTTCCTTTTGCCTTGCCCATCTGCTCTTCACCTATTTGGTTATCTCCCCTATTGCTTACAAGGGAGGCTGTTCTATCCGCCTGTCCCTATATTATGTGCTCTCTGAAGCTCTGGCCCCGACCGCATGCCCAGGGGATTTTAATATTGTTGCTGTTGTTCCCTTGTGTCTGATTTGTCTTTTTTGTGTGTTTTTTGGTGTTGTGTTTTTGTTGTACAATGTTGATTTAATTCTTTGTTGTAAAAAAAAAACTAATATTTAAAAAAAAATTACACAAATTATTTACCCAAAACTGGGTCGAGCAATGGATCTGTACCTAATCGATTTATATGAAGTGAGTTAGATTTTGCCATTCTATCACCTCTACGTAGTAATAGTCTGCTTCAGAAAATTAGGTGTTGCCTTGTGCTTACACATGCATTTCATAAGTAAGGCTGGGTCTACACTATGACGCCCCAGAAACCACGGGGTTGTTATGGGCACGTCGGCATATGCATGTCCATAGCACTCGTCTGCTTTTTGGGCATGGTATAGGGGGCAGTTTGCTTCACACATTGTTTACCAATGGGCACAGTACATGTTTCGGGTGTGTCTGCGGGATGGCTCCAGATCCCCAAATGCGGGCATAATGTGCGTCTGATTAATCTGACTTCACATTTTAGTAACCACTTGTTTAGTGTTGCAGCCTTTTTAAGCAACAACACCCAAGCTTGGCTGGAGTTGTGCTTTGGTTTGATTAGAGGTTTATCTATATTCACATTGCAAACCTTGGCGTTCCAATTAAAAAAATGTTGGTTGGGGGGGGGGGTAGGGTAGAAATTTGTATGGTTTTGTTGCCACTCATACAGGGGTGCAGATTTGTAGCATGTAAAGTGTACCAAATTGTGCTTCATGCCTTTTGCCTTTGTACAGTAAGAATTTTCTTTAGGCCATTTCAAACTAGGCACGCTGTGGCATAGATTTTTAGTGGCAACACTAACTGGTGATAAATCCTCCCATTTTTGCATTGCGATGCTATTGCATTGTGTTGTGCATTACTTCAAAAGCAAACCTGGGGCCAGGTTTCCTAGCCTTAATGCTGGAAGTGCTGCCTTGTCTGCAACACCAATGCTTTAAGTGTATGCTGTATAGTGTACAAAAATACTGTAGATTACTGCTGCTCTGCAGGTGTCTCCCCTGAAGATCTGTCTCCCCTGGCTAATCTCACTGCTTGGTGCAACCTACCCTGCTCTTGTAGTTGCACTATAACACACATTTGCTTCTTATGGTGTAAAAAATGTTTCTTTTCTTGTATTCAGATCCAGCTATTTTGTTTATATTTCTTGATCCACTTAAAAAAATCAATCATTTAAGTCTATCATTTAAAAATCAACTCCTTTTTAATCAAATTGATTGACCAAAAGTGATCTTAATGGAACATGAAATCAATTAGGACATGAATGGACATGTTGGTAAATTGCAGTTGCTTAAGTATTTTTACGCGTTTTCGATCTATTTTGTATCCAACTCTATTATGGAACATGCACACAGGCTTTTGTAAATTAAATGATCACACTGTGGGGTGCTACGAACGATTGATATTTGAGTTGCACAAGCCTATCAAATCCAAGATCGCTCAAGGAAAAGTTGTTGGCTAGCGTTCGGCAGTTAATGGCACTATTGTTTATATACTTCATTATGTGTTTACAATATGGCTTCGATTTGTGGTTCACTGTAAAGTCCTTCTATCAGACTCGCACCTGCTCCTGCCTCTTCTTCTAGCTGCACAGTTCACCCAAAAAGGCTGATTACACAGACATACCCTTTGTTGTCACTGCAGGAGGGTTCCCCAATCCATTCCAGGTTTTAATGTCCTCCTCCTGAACATGGGCGCTTGTCTTTAGGCAAGTTCAACTGAGATGAGGGAATTGTCATCTTGCCTGCATTGAAACCGGGCCAGGGTGCCATATGGAGTTTTTGGGTTTCTCATGCTCAGTGAGAGATTGGATGAGTACTTTATCCTCTGATGTGCTGTCCTGGAAAACTATTTGGAAACCCCAGAGTTAAGCAGGGAACACATGGCTCGAGACTAGAGCCATTCAAGGTTCCCTGCAGCAGCGCGATAACGTCATCGTGCTGCTGTCAGATATCGGTGGAGACACAGCACTGCTGTTTTTTCAGCTCAGCTTATGCTTTGCATGGAGACCCTTGGTCTCCATGCAAAGCAACGGACATCAACCGTGGTTTACAGTCATGTCTGATATCCCTGTTTTCGAGCAGGATTGATTGGTCCCACTCGAAAACCGGGATGGCCACATATGATATGGGCCGTGAGCGCACGACGCTTGAAGCGGCCATCAATCTGGTCCATATCTACATGTGTGTTCCCAGCTTTAGACTCTACTTCTAGGAGCTTTCCAGGACAACAGGATCCTGCCCTTATGTTGTTCTCTGTTATGTCTGTGATGTGTTCACTCTGAGGCAGACCTTCCTCTCATGTACTGCCCTGGAAGACACATAGAAAGTTTCAGGTAAGTATATTTCTGGATTTCCTTCACTTCCTGTCCATGGTATTGCTTCAACAGGAGCATATACAGGCATTACTGACTAATAAAAAAACTTTGGGTTTATGCATAAAAGTGATATCAGAATACATCTAAAGTTTGTATAAATGTATATATTTATTAATTTATTTCTCTTGTTTACCATGTTTGCTAATAGTTTTTATTTGGGTTTACTTTTCATATAGATAACTGGATTATCGAGAATGGTGGAAATTCCATGTAAGTTTAATCATTGTTAAGCTTTTGTAAACAAGAAAATTTGAAAATAAACATTTAGAAACCAACCCAAAAACAAAGTTTTTTCATTGCTTCACCAAAACTGTTTTGTAATGAAAGCTATGGCCAGCAACTCAGCAACTGTCCTAAAAGATAGCTGTATGACAACTGCCAGGGTAGAATGCTTGGTTATCTGTAAAAAAAAAAACACCATAACAACACCACCTGGGTCCTGAACTTAAAAACTTCTAACTTCTGCTTAAGCTAATAACCAATGCAACATGTTTAGGGGAAACCCTTCTTTCCAAGCCAAGGAGTCCTATGCGCATCTCATGACGTGTAAAACACAATGATGTTGGAGTTGGAGGATTAGAGTAGTTGCAATCCCCTGGGGCTATAGTGGGCTGAGCATTCGTTTCCTGACCATTAAAAATCACCCATAGATTTATTTTAAATGTAAGCAAACCTATCAGGATACTTTGACCGCATTTGGCGGTGTCCAGTTGGTTCCCCAATACCACATTCAGTGGTGTCCTCACCATAGTCCAGACATAGGACCCACCAATCCCCGGACAAGCTTATTATTCTCCATGGTCATTCATTTGATTTCCTTATAAAGTAACTATAATGTTGTAAAACATGTTGACAGACGAAAGCATGTATTCATGTGTACAACAAGTGTAAAACAAAGTAAATAAACAAAACAAGGAATAGAATGGAGGGTAGGTCTAGTTACTGTTCCCATCCCTGAAATTGTATATCAAAAACAAAAGGTAGGGTTCCCTCTTGGGACTTTAAGTGGAATAGTACCACATATGTGTAAAAGGAAGCAGAGTAGTCTTGTAGTACAGGTCCCAATATTTGAAGCGTCAAATTTTATTTGTTATTGAGAACCAGTCACAACATATAAACATATACTCTTTAAAACAATGCCAAGGTGCCAGCTACACTGCAACACACACAGAGTGTAGCGGCCAATACATACATTTGATGGTAATCTAAAGGAATTGAAATAATAGTAAGGTGCATACTGCTACATGTTTCGCCATTCACGGCTTCTTCAGGCCAGTAGCACCCTAAGAGCATATGTAGAGAAATCTGTGTGAAAGACAAAGAAATGCGCACCTCTGTAAATATATAAACAAGGAAAAGAGTGGGCTTTGTTATAGTAGGTATAATGTATCCTACCTTCCTTGGCGATTAAAACAATTTGGCATCAATAGCCATTCCTTTTTGTAGTCTCCTATCATAGGATTGGATTTTGGCAGCGCAATGGAAGGATGTAAGCGTCTTTACAGGTAGGGTGCGGCACGATCCAGGGTCCACCTAGGGTATTCCGAGGGGGAACGACAAGAAATGTGAGGTGATATGGGTGTATTAAAAGAAAACGTATTGAGTAGGTTTTGTGTGGGATAGAAATCAATGTATTATTTATATCTCCTAAAGGGGGTATATTTGATTAAATAAAATCCATATATGTGTGATTAATGCCTTGTTATGTCTATGGGATCTAACCCTTAATTGTGCTATTTGAGTACCCGCGGAGATTCAGGGTATCAGCTGTCAAAGTGATCACGGGGATTAACAGTATCCGCTATCAAAGTAATTACCCCGCGGGCATAGCCTTAGTAGCTTATCGGCGGCATTAAATCTTAAAGGGATGGATCCATGGTATTGGAGTAAACAACTTTTCAAGCTAGCATAAGCTAGATAATGATTAATTCCTACTGAAGAACCGAAGTATATATATGACAGCTGTGTTAGTGGAACGAACAAAAAATAAGCCTTCAAATTGTTTAAATTTAGTAAATTATTTACCTTGACACTGGGATTATTGGTGTGTATAGCCACACAGCTTTCAGGGAAGTCCAGAGGATCGGAAAACCGTCGGAAGTATATGTCCCGCATGCACGTGAGTGGGGAGGGTCCTGTGTGGACGAGCAGTAACCCTGGCAACCATCACCGCCGGCGGCGCCGGGACCACATTGGAAGTAAGTGGAGCCGGCTCCCCCAAGCAGCTAACCCCCAGGGCAGCGGATATTATCCGCTTAACAGGGCGCTGTCGCGCCAAAGCCCGGGTGTCCGGCGTCCTGTCTGCCCGCCCACACATAAAGACTTGTTACTATCCATACCTTTTTTGGCTGATATATTTGATAATTCAATAAGAAAAAAAAATCAAGTGTTGCAGTTTACATAAAGTAACGAAGAGAAAAAGAGAACAAGATGAATTGATAAGATGTCCAAACTAAATAAGTCAATTAATCAGTTGTGTAACTGTTGTGACATTGGTTTTTATCTATAGGTGATTGTGTATTAAACATTAAATCATCTATCTATTAATAAGATAATCTAGAATCTATAATTATATAATATACAATAAATTTAATTAGAGTACCAAGGGTATTTAGGTAAAAATTGGTAGGGCGTTCATATCTACGTGGTGTATCTGTGTTGTTTATGGATGTGGATAAAAAGGTGATTTGATGAGATAATCTAAAATCTATAGTTATGTAATAAATACCTAATTCATTAAAGTGTCTAGGGTGTTGAGGTAGAAGTTGATAAGGCTTTAATATCTACGTAGTGTGTCTATGTTATTTACAAATATGGATAAATAGGTGAGTTTATAAGTATAGCGTGTCAAAGTATTTAAGCCATTAAAGTGCAGAAGTAGTGCAAAGATTGTTAAATATAAAATTTGTGTAGAACAATAAACAGTTATGAATTCAGCTCTAATAGTTAGTCTTAAAATATATTTAGTATAAATATTAATAAGGATTTTTTTTCAATAATAACATATTATCAATACAATTCGTGCACATGTCAGATAAAAATAGTCAGAGGGAATGTCAGTTGCGGAACTATTTGATCATATGTAAAATATTTGAGAAAAAGGTAAGTAAACTTGTTGTTAAGAATTTTTTGTCAACTGAATCATTTATCAAATATATTTACACAAACGGTTTGAAGGAAATCATTTCATTTAAGCCGGGGTATTGTGTTGCCTTCAGGTCGAAAATCCATTTTGTTTCCCTTCTCAACAGATTATTGTCCATGTCACCACCTCTGGAGTTGTGTTTATATGCCTCTAGTGCAAAGAATTGTGCATAGAAGATGTCGAAGTTGTGTGCAGTACCTATGTGGGCTGTGATGGGTGTGGAGACCATGCCCTTTTTTATGTTGTATACATGTCGATAGATACGTGTTTTTAGCATCTTTTTGGTTTTACCCACATAGTATCTGCCACATCTACACAGCATTAAGTATATGACTCCAATGGTTTCACATGTAATATGTTGTGTCAGTTTGTGTCTCTTCCCATTTGGCAAGTTCACATATTGTCCTTCCACAAAATATTCGCACTGTTCGCATTTACCACATTGGTAGAGCCCATGGTTTTTTATTCTTGCTTCATTGAGTAGATGACTGCTTACCAGTTTGTCTTTGATTGATCCACATTTTTTATATGTAATCATTGGTGCTGTATTGATGAATTTTGAGATTTTCTCATCTGAGAGTAAAATCTGCCAATTGTTCGATATGATATTGTGAATAGCTTTTGTTTGTGCGTGATAAGGTAATATCATGTTGACTGTGGTTAGATTCTTGGTTTTGGGTTTGGGTTTTAGCAGGTCTGATCTATTCAGTGCATTAGCCTTTAGAAATGCTCTTTTCAGGCTTTTATGGCTATAGCCACGTGTTCTTAGTCTTTAGTGCCTTGGATTGGCAGATGAAATCTGAAGGTTCTGAACAATTTCGTTTCAACCTTATATACTGGCTGTAAGGTATGCTGTTTATAAGGTGTCTTGGATGGTGGCTATCTGCCCTAAGTAGGAAGTTACCGGCTGTGGGCTTCCTATATAGGGATGATCTTATTATTATTATTATTATTATTAACATTTATTTATATAGGGCCAGCATATTACGCAGCGCTGTACAAT